>CM035109.1:39314348-39329608 GCA_020205505.1 Panax japonicus | reverse complement strand
GGTTTGGGTATTCTTAATTGTTGCTTGTATGCATTGGAAGGATAGTGTGCTTAGTAATTGACAATTTTGGTGAAAATTAAGTTTGGAGGAGTGCTTAACAATAGTGTTCAAACATTTTGCACACCAAGTGTTTGATAATTTGTCACAAAGAGGATTTGCCCATACTAATCCTCTGAACATCATTTGTTGGGTAAGCAATTCACACACAAGACTCATGGCTGCTAAAAGGCAAAGAGGAGAGACTTCGGGCACTTTGACTAAGTTTGACAAAAAGAGATTTACAAGTGCTAGTGAGTCCGAAAGATATTACAATTCGCTCTCTAGTAAAACACTAATTCCTGAGCTTGGATTATTTTCAGAGGTAGAAGGTGGGGAGTTACTACAAATGATTGGGAGTAGAAGATGAGCGAACTTTACAGCCCAACCGAATTCATCGGTCGTTAAAATTGTTAAGGAATTTTACGCCAATGCAAAAGATCATATTGGTAACATGATTTGGGTTCGCAGAAAATCAGTGGAGGTCAGTTTCAGGACAATAAATGCTTACTACGACTTGAACTTAATATCCAATAATGGCTACATGCAATATTTAGATCACGAGCTAGACTACAGTGAGGTCATTCAAGCTTTGTGTGTACCTAGAACAAAATGGAAATTAAGAGATCAACAAGAAGCTGTTTTGTTCCCTACATCCACACTAAGTAGTCACGAAAAAGTATGGCATGCCTTTATTTGTGCCAAGTTGATGTCGTGTAGACATACAAGTGATGTTATAAATCGACGGGCAGCATTGCTTTTCTGTATTGCACAATGAAAATCTATAGATGTGGGTCAGGTTATACATGATTCAATTAACAAAGCAATTCAAGGAGGGACCTCAGGTGGACTACCTCATCCATCTTTGATTACTGGACTATGTCGACAAGTTGGAGTAAAATGGGATGCCGAGGAAGCTACACAACCTCCTTTAGCCCCAATTGACCACTCAGTGAAAAAAAAGTACAAGGTATGGGGTGGGGGTACACCCCCCACCCGAGAGGGTTAGGTTTCATTAATGTGTCTCCCGAGCCTGCAGATGAGCCTTAACAACAATCACATGACAATTCTACTGCTGCCGCTGGAAGTTCGGGGCCACCACCAATTCTTTTTGAAGACATTCGTTGAGAATTAAGAAATCAAACTAGAAGGATTGACATAGTGGCTACTCAAGTTCAGTGTGGTTTTGACCGGGTGGAAAGAAATCAGGATAGCCTGGCTCAACGACAAACGGAGATGTATCAGAACTGTAGTGCAACATTCTTATAGATGTTTGACCGCATGAATCCATCCGGCGCTCCCTACCAATTTCCACCTTTGTTTGCGTACCCCCCGACTGATTTATCCCCTGAGGATGATGTTGATGAAGAAGAAGAACAGGATACTGACAAGGAATAATGCTTCGATCTTTCAGGGAAGTCCTTAGTGCCTAATTTTATTTTTTTTATCTGTTATATACAATGAGGACATTGCATATGTTAAGTTTGGGGGTGCATTCTTTCAGTTCCAGTTGCATTCATTTAGTATTAGTTGCATTCATTTAGTATCAGTTGCATTCATTTAGTATTCATTTTTTAATTTTTCATGTAGTTTTTATTTTATTTTCTTAAAAAAAATCAAGTATTTGCATGTTTCCAGCTGTTAGATAGTTTAAGTCTGTTTTGGCCAATGATGATATTGGAATTGAGTAGACAAGTATAGTATTGTCTGTTAAGACTTTGATGTGATTTCTTGTCATGGTTTGAATCTTTTTCTGTTTGAAACTAATATAATAAGGATAACACAGTAAAAATAACTATGTTGACTGATTGAGTCTAAATTGACACATAATGGACTTCTTGAAGATAATACTAGTTTGAATGAATGAAAGACATGAATAGGCGGAAATGACTGAATTTAGACAAAAACTAAAGTTTGGGGGAAAAATTTGGGATATATAAGCTTCAAAAAAAAGAAAAAAGAAAATGATGAAAAAGATACCGTCGCTAGTCTTGTTTCGGGGCCTTTGTTACTTGAGTAAGTACGTCCGAGGGAGTGTCTTTACACCTAGAACCCTAAGGTCTTATATGTTCTGGGAGTCGTTGGTCGAAAGCTCGCTAATGGGTAGCACTGTTAGCCTAATGGAATGAGACATTGCACAGTCATGGTAAAAAAAAGAAGCAATAAAACGAAAAAAAAAAGCAAAAAGCCCCCGAAATGATAAGTAAAGCATAAATACCCCAGATTGGACTCTTGAATTTGGTGGATGTTTGACTTTAGTTGGATCTAGCTTGTTCGTGAATTTTGTGAGTTGACACTATATGATGCCTTTAAGGAGATCTATTATGTGTTGTATTTAACATTATATTAGTTTGCATTGTTGTTGAGCACACACGCAATATATCAGTAATGATAGGGTAAGATTTGATGATTGACTAGGAAATTATTGATTTGTCTTGGTATGATGTACTAGCATGTATATTGTGATTTCTCTGAGGCTTGATGAATATATTTTGTTTTGTTTGACTGCTGGAATTTTAGGCATGCAGATAGCTGCATTTGCATTTGCATTTGCATTGCATATTTAGTTATTGCATTGTGTTTTGTTGCTTGGGAACAAGCAATTGGTTAAGTTTAGGGGTATTTGATGAGTAGGTTTCATAGATATGAATCCGATATTATTAAACTCAATTATTGCTATTTTTAATTGTTTTTTAGTATCTTTTTATGTGTTTTGTGTTTATTTCTTATAGGTTGAAGCTGGAGGGACAAATTGGTCATTTGGGAGAAGAAAAAGGTCAAAATTCATTAAAATTAAAGATGAGTGGCATTTTTGTAATTATACGATCCTGGTCAAGCGCCTAGGCGCTTGGAAATGACCTGGGTTGAGCGCCTATGGGCTCATATGCGGCTAAAGAAGGATTTTTCTACTGCTAAGTGGGTTGTTGAAGCCAAGAAGGAATCTAAAAGAGGGCTGAGACTAATAAAAATATGAGAAGACTTTATAAAAGACGTATCACTTAATTTTTCAAGAGAATTGCAGAGAGAACAACGAAGAAAAACACGAAGGAGAATTGAAAGGGGTTAAGATCAAGGAGAGAGTATTGGACCAAATTTAGAGTTTCTTCTTCTCTTCTCTAGTTTTATCTTTTGTAATTATCTGGGATGTTTGGATTATTAATCTTGATGATTTTTTTCTTTAGTATTATTATGAACTAAATTTTCATTAAGATTGCAATGGAACTTGGTATGTAGTTTAAATTGAACCTTCCCATTGAATGAAAGTTGGTTTTATTGAAATGTTTATTATATCTTTTGCTTATTGATTAACTGTTTGGCTAACAATTATTGTGATAATCTATATAAAATTAGAAGATGGAGTATAGATTGAGATCTGGATATGATAACATCTGTTCATATAATCTGAATAGGGTTAATATGATTAGCATGTAGGATAGGAATATACCTATGTGTCTTTTGTATCCTTTGAAAGAATTTGTGCGTAAAACCCTAATTAACTTGATTCACATAGGAATATAGTGAATTAATTGAGTAGGGTGTTCCTTGTAATTTTGTGTCTTAAGGATCGGAGTTAGGAGGATTTGTTCACGTATTTTGGAAAAAGTGAGTGAATTTTATAAATCATTCTTAGATAATGATTCATATTAATTAATTGATTTAAATGGGAAGTAAATTGATTTAAATGAAATTCCAAGGGAAGTTGTAATCTTAACCTGTTAAATCTGCAGTTATTCTTGTGAAATTCTAATTTTAATTATTAGTTTTGTTAATTTAATTTTTAAATTACAAACAATATTTCATAGTTTGAAATAGGATTAATTGCATTAGAATTAGTAATTGATAAATATTAGTCTATTTTCTCGTGGGAATGATATCATTGCTTGCTGAATATTACAATTGAACGCGTATACTTGCGTGGTAAAGTGCTATTAAAAAATTAGGCAACAAGTTTTTGGGGCCCCACTTTTGGTTGGTGAGAAATGTGCTGAATTTTTATTTCAAAAATGGTGGGCCTGAATAGTAGCAGGTAAAACCATCAGGTAGCATGTTAGTCTATTTTGGCGTTCTAGCATTTTTCTATAAATAGGATGCTTAATTAAAATTGAAAATCACACCAGAATCATAAGCTTTCTCTCTCTATATTATCGAGTGTATTTTTGTGAGTATTTAGATACTTTGAGAGTTTCTATTCAGTGCAAGTTTTCTTCAGGCTTATACCTGATTTTCAGTCAGAAGTACTGTTCTTTTGAGGTAAGGGGTGTCATTTTCTTCGTAAATGATGTTATTTCGTTAAATATCATTATGCTAAAATATTGGTATGAATATTATTGTGAAATTTTTACCTTTTTGTGTCGGGATTACTATTCACGTATACGACACTATTCACAAAAAAATTAAATATTCTCTTCTTTGTCCAAGATGTCTATTATGCTTACTATATTTGATTGTATCCATATTTTGATCTTCATTTTGAACTTTACTCCACTATGGTTTATTATGGAGTATTTTTGAACTTGGATTATCTAAAGTACGAATCCCTAATCTTTGTCCTTTTATCTCACTGGATTCGTTCTTTAAAATATTTTTTATCATCCTCTGTCTTTAATGGTGATATTTGATGAATATCTTTGGCCTATAATGCAAAGATGAATGATTACCTGATGAATATTTTTGGCTCGTAGTGCAAAAATGAATAGGTGTTGAGATGAACATGACCAACTGGTAATACAAATGAATATCTTTGGTCCATAGTACAAAGATGAATATTTGGTTCAAGATGTATATTGATTGATGTTACAAGGATAAAATATTGATGATGGACTTTTAAATCATAGAAGATAGTAGATTTCATTCTCTACTTAGCTCTTCTAATGAATTGTTATTTTCGTTGCGAATATTGATCTAAAACTTGTTGTCCATTTTTATTTTATCTGATTTGTTGAAGGCTAACGATAATTTTTTGTTCATTATCTTAGTCATAATATTCTTTACTGGGCTAGTTGAGCTCACCCTTTTCCTTTTTGTTCAATTTTTCTTCTCAGGAGGCGAGAATATAGCGGGAACTAGTCGGGGTGTGGAGTGATGTTCCCAGTTAGTTGATTTAGTAGTCCTCACTATTTTGTAAAATAGTATTTCAATAATTGTAAAGAGGACTTATTTGAGTTTGAATACTGTCTAGAAGACAATATTTGTATTTAAACTCACAGCATATGTGTTGTCGTATTTTGTACAAAAATTGTAATAATGAAATTGTAGTTGTTTTTTGTACCATGTATTTGACGACTCAAAATGAGTGATGTATACCTTTTTTGGGGGCGTCACAATATAGTTAAAAATAGTTGAAATATAGTCAAAGCTGGTTGAATTGTATTTAAGTTTGGTGTAATAAAAAGTGTACATTCAACTAACGAGATTACACCATATTATCGTTTACTTTACACACACAAGTCACTCAGTGACTATAATAGGTGACATTATCTAGAATATTTTTTTCCTATAAATTATTCTATATTTACTCATATAAATTCAATATTTGTATGTATCCTAGATATTTTAGCATGATTCTAGATAGTGAATTGTAACCTTTATTTGATCTTAATTATTGGTTGTGCTGCCCAAACGCTATATATAAGAGGATATTCTTCATTTATCTATCATAAATTAAAGTTGTATATATGTACATAGAGGTTTAAGTAAGCAAGAGAAAAATATTTTGGATCGTCAGATTTAATATTTTGAAAGAATGTGTACCATATTTTAGAATATTCCAACCGAAACAAAATTTAATAAACTTTTTTTAATAAATGATGTAGTTAGTTTTACACCAATGTGGATAAGAGTTAATTAGAAACACTTGGACTATTTGGTTCAGAAGGTGAAGTCCAAGGTGTTCATTAGGATGCAAGTAGGATGGATGAGATGGATCTAACTAAACATAGGATACAATCTCATAAGGATCAGATTCATTTCGCAAATAATAATTTTACTATCACATAAAATAATTACATACCGCTCACATATTGCTGACATGGCAGTATATGATTTGTTGTTGACATGACACACTTAACAACAAATCAAATAACTACCACATTAGTAGTATGTGATCTTTATGTTACCATCTTTATGTGATAGTAGCATTATTTTTTCGCAAAGGAATTTCAGTATTATTATAATTACTAGTAACATCATTAACATATAAAGGTTGAACAATAGGCGTGATGACTTAACCAACAACAGTTCAGAACAATTAATACATCAGATGATGAAAAAGGACAAATATAGGACTAATACCTATTCAGCCACATATGTGACAATCAAATAGTCCATATAAATATTCACTATTGTTAACATCAAGATCTATTCACGCGCTCCAATCACCAAAGCGCATCCAATTCTGCATAGAAATTGGTAAACACCAAAAGCTTGACGGCTTGGGTTGTCGAGGGATAGCTCCGGTATGAGAATAAGTACAGTTTGAATAGGGTTAACAATGGAGCCTTAATGCTCTAGTGTTGGAAAGTAATAATTGTGAGTGTACCTTAGAATCATGGTAAATACTTGTATTTATAGTGATCTTACCACCTCCATAGAGTCCTCCCCCACAATGTATTAGGGTTCTTTATTAGGTATAATTCCTTAATGGGATTGAATAAGATATCTTAAAAAGAAGCGAGTTGAATCAAATCCCAACACCTCCTTCTGAATTTAGAAACCAACTATAATTGGGAATCCTTGACTTCTTAAAATACTCCAACCACTAAATCATACTCCTACACGGGTTAAAATAACCCCACATGGACCCTAACCCATCATATAATCTTGGGCCCAAATATCCATAGCTCAACATTGCCCCCCAGTCTTCCACTTAAATAAGACATTTAATGGAAGAGTAGTACTCCAAAGCACAACCCAATGATTTAATAACAAATGTTGCCAAGCCCATCAACCTTAAAAACCCGCACAGCCCACGATGTTCCAACACATCATCTTCCACACCCTTCATTATCATGAGGTCCCATTTAATGAGCCGCTCCTCGACAAACGAGAAAAACTGAAAAGACAAAACAATAAAACCACCTTCCCTCAATTCAAACTATCAAATTTCTCAATCCTTCCTTTAGCAACACAAGTTTTTCGGTAAGAATAACTCCAAAACTACCACCAATGGCCTCCTCTCAAACTCCAACCTCCTCCACTGCCAACAACGACGAGCCCATCCGGGCCATTCCCCTTTCATCAATCCCCACCATACCTATCTCTGCCAACTCCACCTCCACCAACAATCCAAACTCCACTGTTAGCTACATAACAACCGATTCCATCACCACAACCACCACCAGATCTGCCCCCACATGCCCACCTTATCCAACACCGAGGCAGATTTCAAAAAAATGATTAAAGAATACTCAGATGAAACTCGCTTCCCCCACGCCAACACAACATCCCAGATCTCAAATAGAGACCTCACTACCATCCGAGAACACTACCGCATTCTAGCCACCCACCAACTCAAAGCCCCCTCATCCACTGACCGTATATACCACCACCCTAATGGTTGAACGATTATGCCGTTTACCCTACTGGAAAAAGGGGTTCGACTACCCCTTAATGCCGTCATCATCACTCTCCTCGGATTCATCATCGGTTTCGCTCAACTGGTGTTCAATTCATATATCAACATCATTGCCTTCCTAGTATTTTGCTATGATGCCGACATTCAACCTTTCATCAACTTCTTCTTCACCTTGTTCCAACTACCAAATCCTGAGAATCTGGCTTCAAGACTTTAAGAAAATAGCCACCTAAACCCAAAAAAAAATTTAAGAAGCGATCCATCATGAACACACTCTCAAGCAACAAAGGATGACATCGAGATTGGTTCTTCATTAAAGGACCAGAAACTCAAAAACTGTCGAACTGAGCCTTCTACGGTCGTCCAAACATATCCATCAGGAAAACCCCTCCTCAACAAGTCTTAGAGCTAGCAAAACAGTACAAAAAAATGGGGCTTCAGCAACAACCGATATTCGTTGCTAAAGGTGCCAAATTTCATTGCTAAAGGTTTTTGGCAACGACTTTACTGTCATTGCGTCTTTCGTTGCGCAATGAGCGTTGCTAATTGTTCCGCAACAAACATCCTATAAATGGTTAGCCATAAATTTTCATCCTTATTACTCCACATATCATCTAATTTCTTCACCGTATGATTTTCACAACCAAGCATAGCAAATATTACGATAATCATATATATTATTTACTCAACTCCTATAAATATAACAAAAACACATAACTTACCCCTAGGTTAATAAATTCTAGTTATGTTTTTGCTTCAATTCTTGTTTTTGACTAAAGCATTTAGTCCAAAGAATCAATCAATAATTTCAGTTCCTCAGAAAAATTTGTGAGGATCGATTAAAACTGGTGAAAAAAAAAAAGAAACAGAAGCAATAAATCCTTACGTACAATCAAAACCAGTGCGCGAGCTTAGATCTGAAGTAGTTTCTCCTAATCTTTTCCCGTGCGGCCATTAGCTCCTACGACAGTCATGTGCGAAACTTCAGGTTTTCACAAGGCGATCGACCTAGAGGGTAATTGTAGCTGCTAACAGATTGATCAGGTCAGAATTTTTCATCAATTTATCCACTCGAGCGTCAAGTGTTCAACAAATGATTTTAAGTTATTGGGTTAAAGATTATTTAAGAGAGTACAATTTATGTGCTATTGGACTAACCCAATTCAGCAAGTCAATTTATATTCATTTGGGCCTTCTAATTAAGGGGGTGTTTGATAAAAATTAAATGAATTTGAATCTGAATCTGAATCTGAATGAAAAAAACTGTTTGATAACTGACATATCTTAAAGATATGAATGACATATTTTTAATATTTTACCCCTCTGAAAAAATTCAAAGTTGTTGTAAATTTATTTAATATTACATAATATAATAGTTAATATTTTTTTATTATTTTTATTATTATTTTTAATTTTTTTACTTCATTCAGCCAACCATTCAGCCATTCAGACCAAAAATTCGGCCTTAACCATTCAGCCAACGCATCTGACCGATTCAGCCATTCAGACGATTTTTTTTTCAAAACAAACACACTTAATGATTCAGCCATTCAGACCCATTAAGTTCTAAACAAACATCCCCTAAGCATCATTTGTGTTACTTCAAATCAGCCAATGTCAGATATGTAAAGGAATAAAGATATGCCAACACTTATTTAATCATGTGGGCCGTACCTTTTTAATTCTTTAAGTTATCAGACTCAGCATATTCTCCATCATGTAAACATAGCAATTCAAGTGGGCTTCTCAACATTAATATTTATGAAGCAAAGCGCGGATTCCAATTAAGGTCCACTAAGTGATCTGATTTCAGCATGTCAACATATTTTTATGTGGACCACGTTCTACATAATCATAAAGCTCGAGTACACGAATTAGTAGCAGCACGTGGCTTGGAAAATATTTGGGATCTAAAATTAGTTTTAAATTCTATTGTAATTAGGATTTCGTTTTTTTTAATTAGGATTTCTTTTCTAAATTGACTTCTATTAGGGTTATAGTTTATAAATTCCTATTAGGATTTGGATTGTTTTGAGCAGTATAAATAGATGTCTAAGTTAATGTAATCAAACATTATTATACATTATTATTATTCAATATATTTGTGAGGTTATTCTCTACTTTTGGTTCTTTAAAGAATTCCTAAGTATTTTTCTTAGTTATTTCTTTGAGATTCAATTTGACTTATCATACAACAATTCATAGTTGTGTGTGGCGTCTTCTACCGCATCAATCGTCGATTGTACCGAGATTACCACTTCAATATAAGCGAGGGGTTAAGGTGTCGTTGGTGTCCATTCAACGCAGAATTCTGAACGCGAGCAATTGTACCAAGATTACCGTCTACATATAGGCGATGGGTTAAGGTGTTGCAAGCAATTCACCCAACAACTGTGCTAGAAACGATCGGGGCGGCGACCACCTCACGCAAGTGTGCCGTGGAGTCTATCATTTGGTATCAAAGCTAAGCCTTTCTAGCGAGTTACTTATCTTTAATTTTTTGTCGAAATATATATTGTAAAAAAAAGAAGCAAAAAAAAGAGAGAATAAAAAAAGAAAAAAAAGGAAAAGAAAAAAAATTCATATTTTATTGTGCTAACCCAATTTGTAGCACGCCATTAAATCATCAAATTCCAACCAAGAGTTCATACCGTTCCATCATTATCAATTTTGAAACGGAGCTACAATTTACAAATCTGATGCATACAAGAGGAGTACAAGGCAATCGATCAGTGATTTTGTGATATTTTAATAGTTACACCATCTATAATTTTGTTTCGTGATAAGTAATTTTTGAATTGATTAGTAAAACCAAGAATTTTGCTAGGAGAAATTCAAGAAGAACCTATTAGAGAGAATATTAGAGGTAAAAGGCAAGAGTGTAAGATTATTAGAGGGTAAAAGCCAAATTTGAGCGATACACGAGTTATTCATCATTATTTGAGCGAAACACGTAAGGGAGTGTGTGAGGAAAATTTTTATCTAGTAACCTTTGTTTTACAGCAAACATGTATGGCTACAATTATGAAAGTTATTATGGGTCTCGAATGAATAATTTCCAAGGCAATATTGATACAGAGGCGTATTTGAGATGGGAGAGAAAAATGGAGCGAGAATTTGACTCTCATGATTACTCCGAGAGGAGGAAGGTCAGACGGGCAGTTTAAGAGTTCTCCGATCATACAATTATATGGTGGCAGCTTATCAAACAAAAATATGGGGAGCGTCCGTTCGAGACATGGGCAGAATTAAAATCAGCAATGAGAAAGCGCTTTGCTCCAGTACAACGTGACAGGAGGGAGGAGTATACATCTCAAAGACATGTAGAGCAACCTTCATGGCGATTTATGGTAGACAATAATAGAAGTGTTCGCATACAAGTAAACAAGGAAGATTATTGGATGCAGCTACAATATACTTCTAAGGCGCAAAAGAAACAAGATCAGCGGGGGGAGGTGGAAGAAATTATAGAATATACAGTCCAAGGAGAGTTATTGGGTTTGAGTGTTCAAGATGAAATCCATGATCTAAAGCAAGATGGTGAACATCCGAAAGAAAGTAATCAAGAAGATGAGTTCGTACAAGGAAATACATGTGGAAAAGATCGACAAAAAGAAATTGTTCGAAAGATTGATAATGTTAAAGAAAAAATTGAAAGGAGTGAGAATGAAAAGAAAAGAGAGATTGAGAATAAAGAGAATGAGAGTGACCTTGAAAACAAACGAGAGAAAAACAAATGAGAGGGTGAGCATATAGAAGAGAGAGAAGAAATACGTGACTATAAAAAAGAGAGTGACTTGAAAAGTGAGTTATATTTTGAAAAGCCAATGACTGTACATTCGTACAAGACGGCTCTTTTGAATACTAACATTAATGATTCTTCTTTGTCTAGTTCTATTTTGTCTCTTGTACAGGTTGTTGATGATATACCTCGCGCTATCATTCTATATCAATCAGCTGATAGTATTCCCGAGAAGACGATGGAGTTACCAAGGCGGGTTGGAGAGTTGGTGAAAGTGGGTATCATGAGAGAAGACATGACTTCGTTTGCTAATTATGAGATCATAGTACCGAAGGAGAATGAGACAACGAATTTGTGCATCGATTTTGAATTGGTAAACAAGTATCGTTATTCTTTTCTTTATTTAGATAATATGTTTGATAAATTGCATAGTTCTTATGTTTTATCTACATGTGATAATAATCATGTGATGACAATGCCTAATCAATTTAGCATGAGAGATTGTGACAAAGGGAAAATTATTTTAGCATGTTAGTTATATAGGTGGTTAGTTATTTCTGATAGATTAATTGATGCATCTAGTGTTTTCATGAGTTATTTAAAACATGTTTTGCATGCTTCCATTGGATTTGTTGTTAGCTATTTTGAGGGTAAAATCATCTTTATCATGAACTACGGTGGATATTTGATTTATGTTGAGTTAGTTTATGATCATGATATATATTCTCGTTTTCAATGTTGTTACTTGCATGAAATTTATTCTAGGTTTTCTTATCCATATGTTGAGTTAGGTTTTCATGCTAATCAATCTTTACACGAGTTGTCGTTAGTTGACAATGGTAGTGGTCATGTTTGTCCGTTCGACCAATCTTCCTTGCATGATTTGCTATCATATGATTTTGATTCAACAAGTGTTTATCATCAAGATCGTTTGAGGGATGAGTTATTTGCATGTTTAGTTAGTTCACTTGGATTAGCTAAGGCATTGCATACTTCTATGGAATTGTTGAATTATATTTTACATTCTTTTATGGGAAAAATTGGTATTCTCTATTTTGATGATATTCCGATTTTTGTCAACAATTTGCAAAATTCTATAGCATCTGTTGAGTTTGTTTGTCATAATAAGTATGGTATTGAGTTTTTATCTTGTGAAGTTGGTTGTGACCTTTTTACTCCGTTGACAACATTATTTGTTCTTTATCGGTTAATGTCAATGGAAAGAGAAAGGTCGGTTGTGTTTTACAGATTCGTGATAGGATTATATTCATCGAGGGAATCGTGGATCATGTAATTCAATTTGATCATTGCATTGAGAGTCTACAGGGGAGTGTTTTGAATATTATTTTAGTAAACTATGCATATGATTTTGGTTTATTTAATTTCTTCATGATTAGACAAAAGAAACTTATTGATTTGTTTTATTTTGTGTTTAATCCAGGGATTCAGGTGTATGGGATTATGCGACCTCATGAATTTCAAAAGTTGATATTTGATCCAGGATCATTGACGTGATTATGTTTGAAAATGATCGAGATCATAAGATTTTCGTTTGATCCGGGAATTCGCCATTGGGAAAATCTATCACATTAAGAGTTTTTCATTTTGATATTTGATCCAGGAGGAGTTGAAACTTTTCAAATTCTTGCTTGTGTTGCTGATATTGCTTATTCATTTAAATTACCAGGTGAGACTTGTGGTTATGTTTTGTTTGGTGATTCTAACTTTGTTTATTTTGATGTAGGATCAGATTTGTGGACAAATCTTTTTCAAGGGGAGCGGATGCTAGATTTGAGGACAAATCCTTTTGAAGAGGAGGGGAATGATGACAGATTGACCGGGTCAGAATTTTTCATCAATTTATCGACTTGAGCGTCAAGTGTTCAACAAATGATTTCAAGTAATTGGGTTAAAGATTGTTTAAGAGAGTACAATTTATGTGTTATTGGACTGACCCAATTCAGCAAGTCAATTTATATTCATTTGGGCCTTCTAATTAAGCATCATTCGTGTTACTTCAAATTAGCCCATGTCAGACATGTAAAGGAATAAAGATATGCCAACACTTATTTAATCATGTGGGCCATACCTTTTTAATTCTTCAAGTTATCAAACTCAACATATTCTCCATCATGTAAACATAGCAATTCAAGTGGGCTTCTCAACATTAATATTTATGAAGCAAAGCACGGATTCCAATTAAGGTCCACTAAGCGATCTGATTTCAGCATGTCAACATATTTTTATGTGGGCCACGTTCTACATAATCATAAAGTTGGAGTACACGAATTAGTAGCAGCATGCGGCTTGGAAAATATTTGGGATCTAGAATTAGTTTTAAATTCTATTGTAATTAGGATTTCTTTTCCAAATTGACTTCTATTAGGGTTATAGTTTATAAATTCCTATTAGGATTTGGATTGTTTTGAGTAGTATAAATAGATGTCTAAGTTGATGTAATCAAACATTATTATACATTATTATTATTCAATATATTTGTGAGGTTAGTCTCTACTTTTGGTTCTTTGAAGAATTCCTAAGTATTTTTCTTAGTTATTTCTTTGAGATTCAATTTGACTTATCATACAACAATTCATAGTTGTGTGTGGCGACTTCTACCGCATCAATCGTCGATTGTACCGAGATTACCGCTTCAATATAAGCGAGGGGTCAAGGTGTCGTTGGTGTCCATTCAACGCAGAATTTCGAACGCGAGAAATTGTACCAAGATTACCGCCTACATATAGACGAGGGGTTAAGGTGTTGCAAGCAATTCACCAAACAACTGTGCTAGAAATGATCGGGGCGACGACCACCTCACGCAAGCGTGCCGTGGAGTTCAAGACTTTAAGTGTGAACTAAAGCAATCTTGTTCTCATCATTCTCTCTTCTTTCTTTTGAATTTCTGTTCTAAGAGGATTCAATATGAAGATTTTCTTATGTTTCTAGAGACTCTGCTAGTGGAAACCTTCTAATTTGGTGGAAAATTAGGAAGTGGTACTATAATGAAAGCTATTTACTTTATAATTTATTGAAAGAAATAGTGGATATTGTAAGTTATTTAAAAGTATTATTAAAAATAATTTTACTCCTATAAAAAATTTAATGTATTTATATTTAATATAATTAATTCTAAAAAAATTATTTATAATAAAACAGTGATCAATTTTATCTCTCGCAAAAAACTTATGAACAATAATATATAGTGAGTAATAATTTCTTCATTAATATTTTTTCCTCGCAAATTTTCATCATAAATAAACGCTAAATATCCTTCTACCAACTGAAATTTGCAAAAGAATGATGGGCGGACCTATATTGGGGCTGTGGGGTCCACGCTCTTAGGGGCTTTGAATTTTATATATATATTAGATACTTTTTTTTGCATATTTAAAAAATATATATTCTTAATAAATTATATTTTGTTCATTTCACTGCATGAGTTTCATTTTGACTTTTTGGAATAGATTTCAAAAATTGTAAAATTTAAAACTATGGGAATTAATTTAAATTAGACATTATAATCATAAATATTACTCACTCTATTTCACAAAAAGAATCTTCTTTGCAAATTTTATGAATTTATACTGTTGATCGCAACATTAGATGACACAGATTGAAATAAATTTCTCTTTGCCGTTACAAGTTGTAGCAACATGAGAAATTACTCATTTGCTCCTCATTTGCTCATTTGCTCATGTGCTACACTGTCTACCACTAATAGTTATGGCGGTAGTTTAGTTTACTAATAAATTAGAATTACTCAGTGGTAGCTTAATGGTCCAATAACCAATAGGTCTTAGGTTCAAAACCTAGTTGTGATATTTTTGCTTCTTAAGTTATAGTTTTTATCTATTAGATAAATTCTATTACCATATATATATATATATATATATATATATATATATT
>CM035109.1:38839348-39311848 GCA_020205505.1 Panax japonicus | reverse complement strand
TTAAATAATATTATAAATAATATAAATTTAAATAACATAATATAAGATAATATAATATAAAACAATAAAATTAAATAACATAAGATAAGATAATTTAAGATAAAATAAAATAAAATAATTAAAATAAAATAAAATAATTGTTCCTAAATGAAATAAATTAAATTATATCTAATAAATAAATAAAATACATTAAATTAAATAATATAATATAATATGAGTAATAATAAGATAAAATAAAATAAAATACAAAATAATAATAATAATATATTATAATAATTTAAATTTAATAAAATATAATGAAAAAAAATTTAAAAAAATTAATTTAATAAATAAAAGTAAATTTATTAAAAAAATATTTTAAAATATATAATATAATACAAATAAAATATAATCCAATAAACCATAAAATTTAATAAAAATAATAGAATAAAATAAATATAATTTAATTAATTAAAATAATTTAAATAAACTAAGTACCACTTACATAGTTTATCATTAATTGGCAAAATAAATTAAGAAGCTAGGAGTGAATATCGAACAGTAGTCTCTATAGATTTCAAATAACAATTCTCATAAACTAAGTACCACTTACTTAGTTTATCATTGGCAAAATAAAATAAGTTGTGACGCCCCCAAAACAAGTATACATCACCTATTCTGAGTCGCCAAATACATGGCACATGATACAAACACAACTTAATTATACAACTGTCGTGCAAAGTACGACAAAACATAAGCTGTGAGTTTTAATACAAATATTGTCGTCCAGACAATGTACAAACTCAAATTCAATATTATTATATTTATTTTCCCACTATTTCACTGAATAGCGAGGACTACTAATGCTATCATCTGGTCCGTCACTCCGTTCCCCGACTAGTCCCTGCTACGATCTCATTTTCTGAAGAGAACAATGAAAGTAAAAGGGTGAGCTCAACTAGCTCGGTAGGAAATATTATGACTAAGATAATGCAGAATATATTAGCGTTGGCCTTCAACAGTGTTAAACTGATATAATATAACAACCATCAAGTTTAATTGCAGCGGAATAAGCAATCCATTAAAAGAGTCAAGTAGAGAATAAAATCTACTATCTTTTATGATTTAAAAGGTTTTTCATCACTTTTATCGCTGGGACTCAGTTTAATAAATAATCCACATCACCGAATAACCCATGTACTACGGCCAAGGATATTCTTTAGTATCACGACCACAATTATCCATGCACTACGGGCCAAGAATATTTATGTATTCATTAATGGTCATGATCATGCCAACAACTGTCCATCAATGCACTACGGGCCAATGAGAACTTTTACCACATCATTTGTAACATTACGGTTATGATTACACCGAATAATCTCTGGCCATAATCATACCAAGTCCATCTATGCACTACAGGCCACAGATGACTTTCAACAAAATATAAACATGAGGATGATGACAATGATATAAGAATTCAATAAATCAAGTTCAAGAATTATTTTATCCAGGAATCAATAACGTCCAAATTGTCAACATGATACTGCTTTGTGGAGTAAAATTCAAGAATGCTCAGAAGAATATTTCAATGAAAAGATACTGGATGAAGCGCAAATATCAAGGATATTCCACTAATTTCATGGAGTATAGAAGTCAAAACTTTAACCAACTAAGTATAATAAAGAATGGAATAACAAAAGAAATCACCAGGCATGCGATAGACCGCACATGCGGGTTATTCCAATAGAATAATAAATAACGGAATCAGGTCCGGCGTAAAACGCACATACATGATATTCCAACAGAATAATAAAGACGGAATCAGGTCCGGCGTAAAACGCATTGACATGATATTCCAACAGAATAATAAAGATGAAACCAGGTCCGGCGTAGAACGCACAGACAGGATGTTCTAAAAGAATGATAAATAATGGAACCAGGTCCGGCGTAAACGCACAAACAGGATGTTCCAACAGAATGATAAAGAATGGAATAACAGAAGAATTTCACCAAGTATAGGGTAGCCCACGTATACAGGTTATTCCAATAGAATAATAAAGAATGGAATAATAGAAGTTCTCTTCATGGATAAGAAAGAAATAATACTCCCTACCTTGGAAAAACTGGATACTGGAATAGTGAAGTAGCAGACTTCTCTTCTTCTTTCTCTCTATAATTTCTCTATATAATAATCGCTCTAAAGCTTTTGTGAATTGGTGAGAAATGAAAGAAGAATGAGCTTCTATTTATAGGAAAATATAGTTTCGATAATTACACGTTTTGGGGCTCGAAAAATTACAGTACAATACCTACAACTTTTCTTTCATTTTTAATTTAGTCCTGCAAGTATTATCAAACTTGCACCACCTCCCCTAATAGTAAATAATGTGAATCAATAGTTCAATCATGTGAATCAATAGTATAATCATGTGAAAAATACGAATTACAGTATAGTACCTCCATTTATACCTCCATTTTTAACTTAGTCATGCAAGTATTATCAATCTTGCACCAACTCCCCTAATAGTAAATAATGTGATTCAATAGTACACACATGTGAACAAATAGTTATATAAGCATGTGAATTAGTAGCAATTAATTGCTCATTTATCCGATAAATTGCCCGATTTATCAATATAACCCCTAGACATCAATTATCATCAGAATAGATGTCGATTTCCACTAACACTAATAATCCCAACACAATGGAACTATCAAAATTCATTTTTAATCAACACAACTTATTCATCATTAATATTATAACTCACAATATTTAACAACCAGGTCATTCCTAGGAAAGAGGGGGCTTTCTGATAAGGATTTCTCCTTATTGACGCGCAATTAGGTGACCAAACCTCTCATTGACAGAACTTCTAGACATTGTCAATATTGCAAATAATAATATGAATAACTTTGTCGTCTCAATTATTGATTTAATAATATAATATATTATGCAAATGATACTGTGACAATAATTGAATCAATAATATGAGAGATATGATGCAGCAATTACTGTAGCAATAATTGAGTATAACTGAGTGACTTCTCATGCAAGCATTAATAATCAATACCCTATGCAACCACGCGTATTACTGTACTTTTAACACCGGGTGTTTCAACAGTTAACGGTAAAACTTCCGCCGTTATTTTTATAAAGTATTTTTGTCGTTTTCTCAATCCGACAATAATTTCGTTGTGGGGTCCACCAATGATTGTGTCGTTGTACGAATATTTCCTGTTAAAATGAATATTCCCTGACCAATCGAATATTATATAACAACTTGCGTACTTTGCAAAATTTATAAATATTTACAAAAGTTGTGGGTAGTATTCTGCATTATCTTAGTCATAATATTTCCTACTGGGCTAGTTGAGCTCGCCCTTTTACTTTCATTGTTCTCTTCAGGAAATGAGAACGTAACAAAGACTAGTCGGGGAACGGAGTGATGGACCAGATGATAGCATTAGTAGTCCTCATTATTCAGTGAAATAGTGGGAAAATAAATGTAATAATATTAAATTTGAGTTTGTATATTGTCTAGACGACAATATTTGTATTAAAACTCATAGCTTATGTTTTGTCGTACTTTGCATGACAGTTGTATAATTAAGTTGTATTTGTATTTTGTACCATATATTTGGCGATTCAGAATAGGTGATGTATACCTGTTTTGGGGGCATCACATTTGGTATCAAAGCTTACGGATATGATCCCTGGCTAAGATGTGAGACTTGAACTAGGAGGGGAGAGACGGGGAATTCATTCACTAGTATGACCTACCTAATTTTTTTGGTATTTAATTGGTTGGTCAGAGTTTAGAGATAAATGTTGCATGTCAATTAACCCTTATTTTGTGGCAGTATTTGAAAATGGTATCCGAGAATATTGAGAATAGCAATGGGGCACAAGAGACCATTGAGTCTCCACAGATCAACAATCAGAATAATGTGCATCAGGAAGGCGACAATCCTCATGCAAACAACAACACTGACCAAATGATGAACGATGGAATTTTCAGAGGCTTTATGCAATTCATGCAACATCATGCGAGAGCGGCTCCTGTTCAAAATGAAGGTAGAAACTCTCGAACGGTCACCGCTAAACAGTTCAAGGAGCTGGGACCACCCAAGTTTATTGGAGAGCCAAAACCACTTAAGGCGGAAGCGTGGATAAAGCAGGTCACCAAGATATTTGATGACTTGGGATGCTTGATAAGTAGGTTTTATACATACTTATCCGGTATCTTTTACTTGAATTAGTTATTTTTATTCATGTGTCTTAGTTACTTTTCATGCATTTTGTGTTCGTTTTGTAGGTTATACGTTTGGAAGCGATGTGAGCGATTATTGGTAAGGAAAAACACGGAAAATGCAAACAAAAGCAAGCCGGATATCGTTTGTGCTTTCATGTCATTTCATGTTCTTGGCTTGGAGCTTGGACTATATTGTAGAGCGTTTTCTTAGCTTTCCGGAACATCTTGAATCATTCAAATCGGAGTTCGGATGAAAGAGTTGTGGCATTTCTACCAACGGACGTTGAACTTCACCGTTTTGGGTGGTCATTTGCATAGCAGTCACTTCCAGTCCAATTTAGACCATCATGCGTTTGTTATTTCTGAAATCTCAAAGAATGAAAGTTGTAGATCTCGTCGATAGATTCAATTTGATAGGTTGCGGGACCCGTAACTCCTCTCGGTTTAGAAGTTATGACAGTTTTAGCAGAGGAGGTTCCAGCAGAAAATGAATTGGCAGATTGGTACCGAGCCGGGGCTGGGCGTTTTTGTGCCTTAGGACCCAGCTGGGGCTGGGGTCCTGGGCATTTTAGCAGCTTACTACCCAGCCGGGGCTGGGTTTTTTCAAGGGAAAAGGCCAGTCGGGGCTGGCCTATGCGAAAAGGAGGAGATTTTGTCCGAATTTGAGTCCGAAAAGGATTGTTTTCGAGTTGTTTGATTCAAGGACTTCCAAGAGGACTTAAAGACATGTACAAAAGTTATAAAAGGAGGGGAATAACACAGATTAGAGGAGATTATGAGGAGATTAGAGAGCATTCTATTAAATTAGATTAGAGTAAATTAGATCAAAACACTAGTTTTTATGAGATTTGGAGATTGATGCAACTTGGAGACCATTGAAGATTCAAAGGAGGAGCAAGAAGGGAGTGTCAAATCTACTCACAATAGATTATTTCTTCTCATCTTATTCTATCTTTATCGTTTAATGTGTATTCAATTATGGATTCTTAGTTTTAATTCAATAATAATGAACTAATTCTTTGTTTGAGATTACAATGGATCTTATTGTGTAGTTTATTTTAATATGCTTCGTTATCAATTAGTATTTTCTATTGTGAGGATTGTCTATTGTGATTTGGACTTAATTGTTTAATTGCTTGGCCATCAATTACCGTGATAATCTATATGAACTCGAGAGATGAAGTATAGATTTAGATCTAATCATGATAGCATGTGTTCAGGATTTTGTTTATAGCTTAAACTTGATGAGTGTTAAGGTAGAGATATGCTTGACATCGCATGTAATCAGGTAGAGAACTTAGTCTTCAACCTTCTTCAATTGTAATTCACATAGAGATATAGTGGGTTAGTTGATTAAGGTATTTAACGAATTTCTATCTTAATTGTGGATTGACGTTAATACGGTATTAGTGCATCGAGAGGTGGTTAATACTACTCTAGTGTTCTTGATTAACAATTCGGGATAGAGAATAATTGATGAGAAGTGTGTTAACTTAAATGAAACAATAAGTGAAGTTGTGATCTTAAATCTCCATAATCTGATTTTTAATTAGTTGTAATTAGAATTAGTTTAGTTAAATATTTTAATTTTTAACATTAAATTCATTTGTTTAAATAAGATTGAGTTGGTTACGGGTTAGTACTTGGTGATTTTTATTAAATAATTCTCTGTGGGAACGATACTCAACTTATCACTTTATTACTTGTTGACCACGTATACTTGCGTGTTGTGCGTATATAGATTTTACCCAACAAGTTTTTGGCGCCGTTGTCGGGGAATTAGTTTAATATTTTTTTACCAATATTAACTTCAATCAAATTAGTCTTAATTTAAATATTTTTATTTTTATTTTTAATTCTCTTCCTATATTTCTCTCTTTTCAGGTACCATGGATGACTTTGCGTATCAATGGCCATACACAAACATGACTCAGCCAAAGGGAATGGAGATTGACAGACTCGCGACACTTTCCGCAATGTCAGCACAGATTGAAAAACTTTCGAGGAAGTTGGACGTTGTTGTAGCCCAACAAAATCGAAGGATAACAGTTACTTGCAATTATTGTGCTGGTAATCATCCGAGTCATCAATGCACCGTCAATCTTGGGCCGTTACAGTATGGTGGTAACGACCTTAATTTGTATGCATATGATAATTACCATCAAGTTTGGGGGTATCACCCGGATTCGTCATGGAGCTATAACTATCAAGACCAATACTCTACTCCAAATCCAACATACACACCGGAATTCTCATATCAACCTCCATTAAAAGAAGAAAAGTCAAAGTTGGAGGAATTGTTGTCCAAGTTCATAGCATCAAATGGGGAGAGGAGGATTGATCAAGAGATATCAATGCAAAATCTGCAGAACCATGTGGATCAAATACTCAAAGCCTTGAACAATTGTCCTCAAAACAATCGGTGTTATGATGAGGATTCCGAGATTGATGAAGTGCCCGAGCCAAATCTACAACTGGATGAGACACGAGATGTTGAAAAAGAGGAGACAAGTGGGGATAATGAAAATAAGGTCGGTGAAGAACTAACTATGAGTACCAACGAGGATGAGCTGATGTTATTAGTGCCCCAAGTTCCTTCTCCGCCAAAGATCAAGGGTCCAGTTAGATTTGCAAAACTGTGCCCGCTTGGTAGTCATGTCGTCGGCAAGGCTCTTTATGACATGAGAGCTACTACAAATGTGAAGCCATGGTGGGATGAAGAGGAAAAGATAGAAGAAGAGCCCGTTGTTCTTGCCAAGCCTCAAATCCCCAATCGAATCATAGGCTCAACGGACGGAAAAGCACCTAGTTATTCAACATTCTCAATTGGGCATATATTTAAACAAAGTATGCTACGTGACTTTAACTCGATGGCTATCACAAATGGGAACCTACCAAAAGCTATATTATTTCCGATGGATGGAGGGTTCCTCAACTTTCGAAGAGGAATTGGATAGCATTGACCAGAAAAAGTCAGGCTGAAAGACTATAAATCAAGTGCTGACTGGGAGGCAACCCAGGAATTTTTTATATTCATATGCTTTACTAGTTTATTTAGTAGATAGGAATTAAGTTGCTTATTAAGTTCTCTTATAATCTAATCCATGTTGTCTCTCTTCATTGCAGGTATTGGAGGTCCAATGGATAGCAAAATGATCGTCGCCGCCATCGCCACCATCAACTCATGCTTAGCTGATTACAGGGAAGTTCTCTTCTATTTATCGTTATATTCTTACAATGAGGACATTGTAATTGCTAAGTTTGGGGGAGTTTTGTTTAATTCATTATCGCATGTTTAGTTTATGTTATGTTATTTTGCATATGTTGTTAATTTAGTTTAGGTTCATTATAAAAAAAATTAAAAAAAATTAAAAAAAAAATAATAATAGTTAGTTACTATGTTTATCTTGCAAGAGTCCAGCTGTTTGATATTTACAGTTTGTTTTGGCCAATGATGAGATTGGGATTGAGTAGACAAGTATAATACTGATTATTAGAGCTTTTGATGTGATTTCTTGTTATGAATTGAGTTTTTTTTGTTTGAAACTGGTATAATAAGGATAGCACAGTAAAAACAACTTGTTGATTGATTGAGTTTAAATTGATACATAATGGGACTCTAAAGGATAATGCTAGTTTGAATGAAAGAATGAGAAGAATAAGTAGTGATGACTAAAGTTCGATAAAAACTTAAGTTCGGGAAAAAAATTTGGGATATATAAGCTTAAAAAAAATGGGAACCTACCAAAAGCTATCACAAATGGGAACCTACCAAAAGCTATATTATTTTCGATTGATGGAGGGTTCCTCAACTTTCGAAGAGAAATTGGATAGCATTGACCAGAAAAAGTCAGGCTGAAAGACTATAAATCAAGCGCTGACTGGGAGGCAACCCATGAATTTTTTATATTTATATGCTTTACTAGTTTATTTATTAGATAGGAATTAAGTTGCTTATTAAGTTCTCTTATAATCTAATCCATGTTATCTCTCTTCATTGCAAAAAAAATAATAATAGTTAGTTACTATGTTTATCTTGTATGAGTCCAGCTGTTTGATATTTACAGTTTGTTTTGGCCAATGATGAGATTGGGATTGAGTAGACAAGTATAATACTGAATATTAGAGCTTTTGATGTGATTTCTTGTTATGAATTGAGTTTTTTTTCTGTTTGAAACTGGTATAATAAGGATAGCACAGTAAAAACAACTTGTTGATTGATTGAGTTTAAATTGATACATAATGGAACTCTAAAGGATAATGCTAGTTTGAATGAAAGAATGAGAAGAATAAGTAGTGATGACTAAAGTTCGATAAAAACTTAAGTTTGGGAAAAAAATTTGGGATATATAAGCTTAAAAAAAAAAGAAAAGAAAAAAAAAATGAAAAAAATATACCGTGGCTAGTTTTGTTTCGGGGCCTTTGTTACTTGAGCAAGTACGCCCGAAGGGGTATCTTAAAACCTAGCGCCCTAAGGTCTTATATGGTCTGGGAGTCGTTGGTCGAAAGCTCGCTAAGGGGTAGCACTGTTAGCCTAATGGAATGAGACATTGCATAGTCATGGTTAAAAAGTAAAAAAAAAAGAAAAAAAAATAATAAAACGGGAAAAGAGCAAAAAGCCCCCATAATGAAAATTAAAGCATAAGTATCCTGGATTGGACTCTTGAACTTGGTGGATATTTGACTTTAGTTGGATCTAGCTTGTTCGTGAATTTTTTGAGTTTACACTGTATGATGGCTTTGAAGAGACTTGTTATGTGTTAAATTTGATTTTATATCAGTTAACATTGTTGTGGAGCACACACGTACTATACCAGTGATAACAATTTAAGACTTGATGATTGACTAGGAAATTGTTGATTGGTTTTGATATGAAGTATTATCATGTTTACTTGATTGCTCTAAGGTCGGTTGAATAGATTTGTGTTTAGCAATACTGCTGGATTCATAGGCATGTAGATTAGTTCCATTCCATTGCATTGTATTGCATTATGTTGTGTTGCTTGAGGACAAGCAACGGTTTAAGTTTGGGGGTATTTAATAAGTAAGTTTTATACCTACTTATCCGGTATCTTTTACTTGAATTAGTTGTTTTTATTCATGTGTCTTAGTTACTTTTCATGCATTTTGTGTTCGTTTTGTAGGTTATACGTTTGGAAGCGATGTGAGCGATTATTGGTAAGGAAAAGCACGGAAAATACAAACAAAAGCAAGCCGGATATTGTTTGTGCTTTCATGTCATTTCATGTTCTTGGCTTGGAGCTTGGACTATATTGTAGAGTGTTTTCTTAGCTTTCCGGAACATCTTGAATCATTCAAATCGGAGTTCGGATGAAAGAGTTGTGGCATTTCTACCAACGGACGTTGAACTTCACCGTTTTGGGTGGTCATTTGCATAGCAGTCACTTCCAGTCCAATTTCGACCATCATACGTTTGTTATTTCTGAAATCTCAAAGAATAAAAGTTGTAGATCTTGTCGATAGCTTCGATTTGATAGGTTGCGGAACCCGTAACTCCTCTCGGTTTAAAAGTTATGGCAGTTTTAGCAGAGGAGGTTCCAGCAGAAAATTAATTGGCAGATTGGTACCCAGCCGGGGCTGGGCGTTTTTGTGCCTTAGGACCCAGTCGGGGCTGGGGTCCTGGGCATTTTAGCAGCTTACTACCCAGCCGGGGCTGGGTTTTTGCAAGGGAAAAGGCCAGCCGGGGCTGGCCTATGCGAAAAGGAGGAGATTTTGTCCGAATTTGAGTCCGAAAAGGATTGTTTTCGAGTTGTTTGATTCAAGGACTTCCAAGAGGACTTAAAGACATGTACAAAAGTTATAAAAGGAGGGGAATAACACAGATTAGAGGAGATTATGAGGAGATTAGAGAGCATTCTATTAAATTAGATTAGAGTAAATTAGATCAAAACACTAGTTTTTATGAGATTTGGAGATTGATGCAACTTGGAGACCATTGAAGATTCAAAGGAGGAGCAAGAAGGGAATGTCAAATCTACTCACAATAGATTATTTCTTCTCATCTTATTCTATCTTTATCGTTTAATGTGTATTCAATTGTGGATTCTTTGTTTTAATTCAATAATAATGAACTAATTCTTTGTTTGAGATTACAATGGATCTTATTGTGTAGTTTATTTTAATATGCTTCGTTATCAATTAGTATTTTCTATTGTGAGGATTGTCTATTGTGATTTGGACTTAATTGTTTAATTGCTTGGCCATCAATTACCGTGATAATCTATATGAACTCGAGAGATGAAGTATAGATTTAGATCTAATTATGATAGCATGTGTTCAGGATTTTGTTAATAGCTTAAACTTGATGAGTGTTAAGGTAGAGATATGCTTGACATCGCATGTAATCAGGTAGAGAACTTAGTCTTCAACCTTCTTCAATTGTAATTTACATAGAGATATAGTGGGTTAGTTGATTAAGGTGTTTAACGAATTTTTATCTTAATTGTGGATTGACGTTAATACGGTATTAGTGCATCGAGAGGTGTTTAATACTACTCTAGTGTTCTTGATTAACAATTCGGGATAGAGAATAATTGATGAGAAGTGTGTTAACTTAAATGAAGCAATAAGTGAAGTTGTGATCTTAAATCTACATAATCTGATTTTTAATTAGTGGTAATTAGAATTAGTTTAGTTAAATATTTTAGTTTTTAACATTAAATTCATTTGTTTAAATAAGATTGAGTTGGTTACGGGTTAGTACTTGGTGATTTTTATTAAATAATTCTCTATGGGAACGATACTCAACTTACCACTTTATTACTTGTTGACCACGTATACTTGCGTGTTGTGCGTATATAGATTTTACCCAACAATGCTTTGAGGATCAAAAGGTTCCCTTTGCCACCTTCATGTTGCGTGAAGAGGCAGATTACTGGTGGGAATCTGTAAAATGTACCCAGCCTGACGCACTCAAGATGTCTTGGGAGAAGTTCCAATAGCTATTCAACGACAAGTACTTTCTCGAAAGTATTCGTCACATGAAAGAGGTGGGGTTTATCAAGTTGGAGTAAAACAATATGACCGTGTCGTAATACGAGGCTAAATTTGTGGAGTTATCCCGGTTTGCATCCCATTTGGTCGATAATGAAGAGCGAATGACATGAATGTTTTTAAGAGGTTTGAAACCAGAGATATGTCAATATCTTATTTCTCATAAATTGTGTTTGTACTCAGATACTCAGTTATTGGAGCGCGATAATGAGTCAACGCAACCAAGAGAAAGCAGCCGGCAGCATGAAAATATCAGTGGTATCAGTCATCGAAACGGTGACTGTTGGTCGATTTCGCAACCAAAAAACACGCGCAAGTATACGCGGTCTAACAAGTAATACAGTGATAAGAGAGTGTCGAACCCATGAGGACAAAGATTTAACAGGAAACAACTACTAAGGTAAAGTCGTTACTAATCTTATCTAAACAAAAGAAATAGATGGTTGGTTAAACAATTTCTATAGGACAATCAAATTGCGAGAAGAAACAACTCTAAGAAATGAAGATAGGATTACAACTCCCCTAATGCTTCGCCTAATCTTCTAACTCTCCGTAATATAAACAAATCGAGGAATGGCCAACCGAGATTAAAGTAAGCATAAGCTTCTGTCGAAGGTCAAATGCTAATCCTTGACAAGCTAGAACACAATATGTCTATTAGTGAATCTAATTTGACCAAGGTCTTTATGCTCAACTCCAAGGTCACACAAGGCAAGTGAGGATATGTCTATCCTACTAGCACAATAAGCCCACAATTAAATGTCAGGACAAAACAGGTGTCATTGTATTTAAAGGAAGACAGTAATATCCATTTATCAATTTCCACTACTATCAGAACCTATTTCTTTATCAAGAAATCAGACATTATAAGCAAAATACAACAACCCATTCCAAAATGCTTCATTATATAAAATGAGAGAGAAAGTCGATTAAGCTATTCAAAAAGTTACATTGCAATCCTAACAATGGACTTAGTTCATAACTATGGGACTAACACAAAGTTCTAATACACTACCCATTTCAGACAAATACAATAAATAGAAGATTTGAAATAAGAAAAACCCCTAAAGAAAGGAGTACTCTTCAGTCAAACAATCTCTTCACGTGCACGATCTGAAAATATGGAGAGCAATGGATCTCTTTTCTACAAGCTTTTTCCTTTCTTCTTGTATATTCTCTAGCTTTTTCTTATCTCCCTTTTTTGTATATTTTGCATCAGCCGCCTCTCCTTGCTTTATCCTCTCATTTTGCTAGGTCAAACACTTCCTGTCTGCCTGAACACCGGAGGTGGCGCCGCGGCGCGAGTCACTAAGCCTTGAGTCGCGCTGCGGCGCTGCCTAAGCAACTGGGACGCGGAGCTCGCGCTGCAGCGCGAGCTAGAATAGGATAAGTGGCGCCGTGGCGCGGCTATCGTCAGCGTGGGCCAGATTGTGGCGCTGCGGCGCGGCCAATGACTCTGGCATTGGCGCCGCGGCGCGGGAAAGCGCAAAATGACAGTTTTTCGCCTTCAAGGCAGCACAAACACTGCGAAGCTCTGCAATGCAACGATTAAACACAAAAACACTATATTCCCAATAAAACTATATAAAAAACTATGAATCCAGGCAAGTATTTAAGTCAGAAAATATCCGATTCGCAGGTTTAAATCCCACTCATCAAATACCCCCAAACTTAAGTCTTTGTTTGTCCTCGAGCAAACTATCTAACACAATAATAACAGTAGACACTAAGAATGCGAAAGGAAAATAAAAATATATATTAGCATCGCAGCTACGATTATCTATAAAAACTACCCCCAGAAGAATAAGTCAAACACGGGGATGAACAAGGGTTCAATCTATTTCAAGCATAAGACTGTAATCGATCCAATCTGTGCACGTGTGTGAAGATCAACCGTCCTGACTAATCATCGCTCAAATAAGCTCGCATAGTTGATTGTTAAAACCAAGCACACTCCACAACTTAAACATTCAACAAGCATTAAGAACAAGACGCAAATGCAGGAAAAGATCAAAAGGTTTTAGCAAGCCGACAGTAAAATCAGACTCGGACAGTACTTAATTACCTTAGGCTAATCAGAACTACCCATGAATGAGCTTTTGATCAGCGACTCCCAAGCCAGACGACTTTAGGGCACTAGGTGTAGAACACCCCGAAGAATCTAATAACTCGAGCAGTAAAGGCCACGTAATCAACATAAGCCAACTGAGACTTCACAACAAGAATGAAAATTTATCAGCGAGTGCATTTTATGCTCCATCTCGATATCGGCTCTGCGTTTATGGGCGAGTGCGTTTTACGCTCCATCTCAACCCACCACACAACTTTCGATATAAACATTTTTTTTAAACGAGTGCATTTTATGCTCCATCTCGATATCGACTCTGCGTTTATGGGCGAGTGCGTTTTACGCTCCATCTCGACCCACCGCACAAATTTCGATATAAACACCCTTAGCTAGAAACCAAGATCCAAAACTGCATAGACACCCAAGTCTTTTATTACCTTGCACAAATGAAAGTTTATAAGAGTGAACAACTAGTCAACACAATCAACACATAAACTAAATTCGAAGAATAACTAGTTAACACAGCTGGTCAGAGCTTGCTAGAAGGACGGATCAATAACAGTCTAAACTTATCAATTCATAAACCCCTAGCACAAGGCAAGCTTGACACAATTCTATGAGATATATACTCATTTGGCGCTAGACATAGCCACAATCCAACAAAAATTAGCAATGATAAATATAACACCCTTGCTAAATAACAGCTCAAAATAGGGTGAAAAGGCCATTAACATGGCACAAACATCTGAATCTGTATAAGCCCCAAAAAGATGGCTAGAAACCACAATCATGCTAAATAAAATCAAAATAAAACATAAAACAGTTCAGGAATCCATAATGATAAAGATAATCAACCAAATCCCGCAGTTCAAAAGACTGCACCAAAAACTGATAAATCCAAACACAATAAAGAAATGACGTCAGACAGTAGTCCTAACATGGCAGCACTAAGATAAACAGATAAAAATTAAAAGCAACACCCCAAAACTGTAGGAGAGCAATGCCCCCATTGCTAAAACGTAAAGCAGTTGAATACACAAGAGGGCTTCCCTGGAGATCGCTCACTCCGCAGCAGTCTCAGTTTCATCTTCATCAGCGCCGTCAGCTTCGGTGGGCGGTGATGGAGGAGGGTAAGGTGGAAAGATGGGAGGATTGAGAAACTGGTATGGCGTGAAGTCAATGCCCTCGCCACAGTAATCAGTGTAGATCCCTTGCATAATGTTCACCAGCTCAGCCTGGTACTACATCGCTATCTCCTGCCTTTGAGCCACAGCAGCGATATGCCTCCGCTGCCTCTGTGCCTCGGTGTCCTGCTTCTGATGCAGCAGGGTGAGGGATGCCATGATGTCTGTCAAAAAACCCTGACTCGCCGGTCCTGCCTCAGGTGCTTGAGGAGGCTCTGGTTCGGCGGAAGGAGGCGGTGTTGTAGGCGGTCCGTACCCTTCGCCCCTTAAATGAGATTCTGCCCCGTCCCAAACAGTGAAGCGTTTGATCGTCAGATGGTCAATTACAGTCATGGGCGGTGAAACTGTCTCATCAAGCCCCCACTGTACCCCTGCATGCTTGCACAAAGTCGTGATCACTGATGGATGGGGAAGTCCCGAAACGACTGTACTCTTGATTGCCTTAATGATCGAGTCGTGGATGAGAACTCCTATATCCATGTTCAAGCCCGTGACAATGGCGAAAAGCAGAATCTCCCTGTCTTTAGTCACATCGCTTAGGTGACGTGTCGGTAGCATGGAGGCTCAAAAGAAGTTGTACCACGCCTTCCCGTAGCGACTGAGCGCAGCAGTCGGGAAGCTGGTCTTTTCAGCCTTGGGACTCTAGTTCACTAAGAACTCTTCAAGGCCAGCAGCCTTGGAACGTCTCTAGTTCCCTAGCAACTCTTCCAGCCCCACAGGCTTGTTACTTCATTTAGTCCCTTCGGACAAGGACCCCTCAGGCCCTGGCTTCTTCTTGTTGTTGTTGGTGGTGGTGCTGAGCTGCTAAGATGTCTTTAAGCTTGATCATCTTTTGTACTTAGCATCTTGGTGTGGTTCTCTTTGCATTCTGCTTTGAGACTGGACCACATCATCTTTGGGGCAGCTGATCTTCTTCCATTCTGCTCATCTTTGTATATTGTCAGCTGTGCACCATCACCATTTCCTGAACCCTTCTTAACATGTTGTCAAACATGGTTCTGCACTTGCTCTGTTTCAGCTTTGGGTTCATGGTGAATCATAGAGTGGCTCTTAGGATCTACCTTGTACTTTGCCACTCTTCTGAATGTTATCTTCTTGTCCTTTTCAGCTCTCAGCTTAGATGCTAATTCAGTGGGCATTCTTATCTTTGTTGAGTGAAGCTTTGATCTATTCAAGTCCATCTTCAAAGTTGCTTCACTTCCACCTTCGTAGTCTCACTGTCATTGAGACTTGTTCTATTTGAGCTCAAGTGGAACTCGTAGAGTCAGCGTTAGTATTTTAACCAACTCAATGATTCTGTAACATCGTAATCATCAGCAGCTCTTGATCGTTGAAGCTCTGGCTTATTTAAACTCCTTCCCAATCCTCCTGTTGAGAAGTAGCCGTTAGAAGCTCTTTGAAATGCTTCGCAGATCTCGAGTTATTTGTTATAGATTGCAGATGTGACATGTCATACTTTTCTGACACTGCAGTCTACTGTTTCACCTACCCCGTCTGAGAGGTCACTTTAATGTCTTTGGCAGGTTGAAGACTTTATTTCCTCCTTCTGATTTCTCGATCAGAGGTTTTCTTTTTGCATCGATGCTCTCAATAAGCTTTTGTATAAATATCAACCTTCAGATTGAACCGTTGCCAATGCTTCAATCTTCAGATGTTCAAACTCTAAGATTCTGATGCATGTCTTCATGCACCTGATCATAGTGGCTTGTTAACTGGTAGAGACAACACTACAATCTTGATGAGTGTTGATATAATCTTCAATGTAGAACACCTCTTCATTCTCTTGTGCAGTGCTTTAACACTTCTATTTGCCTCAACAGCTCTCAAAGACTGCTGACATGACTTCTATGTTCTGACCCATTCTGAATCACAAGACACTTCAAATTTGTGGCGTGTCCAGCTCGCTTTCTCCTTGTGATCTCTCATTCACTTATCATTAACGGACTGACCCAATGCTTAATCACTTTAGCCTTGTTCTTCAGAAGCTGGCCAGTGTCTCTATATGCACTTCATCAGTTCTTTCTTTGTTTGGCAAACACTTTGATCCTGGTTACTTCCAAGATTTTCGTCTTCTGTCTATTTGACAACTACTGCACTTGCTGACTTTCCTTAGTCAGTTACTGAAGTCTTCTTCTGATCTCCTTGTGGAAGACTTCATCCTGAATGGCTTCACAACTCAATCTGGATCCTGATTGGGTTGGTGTTTAGATCTTCTGTTAGCTTACATGCCATTCATTGACTGCTCTCTAGTTTCCTTCATGATGGGATGTATCTTTGCAGTGACAACCAGAGGCTTCATTCCTTTGGATATTCTGGGAGTGCTCATTTGTTGAGAATCATATTTGCTCTACGATTTTGCCTTGGCATTGTGAGCACATCTGTTGCAGTTTTAGTTCTACACTCTACGATTTAGCTTCGGCCGTTCAGACACTACGACTCCAAGATCAGATCTTGACAGTCTACTATTTATGTTGTTGTGCTTGTTGTCTTCATCTGATCTTGCTCGACTATGATCTATGCATCTGATATGATCAGTAAACTCTGTGACTCTGAGTGTAGTCTACAATTCTTGACTTGGGCTTCGGTAGATCTTCGATTGGCTCATAGACAGGCTGTCTCTACGATTCTGAACATAACTTCCTCAGCAGACTACGGCCTTGAGGAATTTTTACTCGACACACTATGATCCTTCCTCATCTCTCCTGGAAGTCTACGAATTCTAAGACTACTATCTTGTAGACTACGATTCTGCCTTGATAGCTCTCGATTTTCCTTGACTCTCTTGGCAGACTACAATTTCTGGTGTAGTGCTCGACGATCAGACAAGCCTATCTATTACATCATAAGATCAACCTAACATTCTTGATCTTTCTATGTTTATAGTCTTTGTACATCATTTCTTTTTAAGGACTTTACAAAGCTGTCTTGCTTATGTAAGATCAACCTAACATACTTGATCAATTCATTCTAAGTCCTTGTACACATGTTTCTATTATCTATCGAAGGACTTTACAGCTTTTCTTTATGCAAGCATACTTGTATATTCATTCATATATATTATAATCAAATCATATGTAAATAGGAATAGCATTCACATGCTTATTCCTGACAATCTCCCCCTATTTGATTATGACAAAAATAATAAGTGTATATGCATGTTATGAATGAATCTTATATACAGTGAGCAGCTGTATTTCTAAAATAGATAATCATGAATTTCATTTATAATGATGTGGAATTTTGATACAGTGATGTTTTACATCCTGGATCCAGAACATACTTAACTAGTTAGAGATGTACCTCTTTTTGCTCCATGTATATTTCTAGGATGTCTGTTGATCAGCTATTCATCTATTTGTTCTGCTCGCTCCTGCTCCCACTCAGATGTATTCTTCTCTTCTTCTTCTTGCTCCCCCTCAGCTTCGGCATACATAGGCTCATCATTCCTTGGCTCCCCCACGGATGATGACTCTGCCTCTTCTTCTGCTGTCTTCTTCTTTGACTTCTTCTCTCATTTCCTTCTGTTCTTTTTGCCCTTCTTTGAATGCCTCTTGCTCTGCCTCTCTCTATGCCTCTATTTTTCTCCCCCTTTTTGTCATTAATCATTTGGGAGAGCTTCTCCATGTTGGACATAAGCTGCTCCATCAGGTAGGAGAAGTTAACAACTTCAAACTTGAGTTCCTGTTAGCCTAGCTCAAGTTGCACTGAGAAAGACTGCTTCATGTTGTCAATCTTGTCAGAGAGGGATTGGATCTACTTTTCACTGGCCTTCTTCGCTTATAGTGCATCTGCCTTCTGATCATTCATGATTTTAGATAGATGTTATCTCTCTGTTTGAGTTTGAGAGATACATCAGCCTTAGTAGCTGGAAGTCTGTTTTGGAATGATTTATCTCGTGCTACTGTCAGCTTCTTTGACTCTTCAGTGAATAGAGTTATTTTCTCAATTAGTTCATCAGAATTTTTCATCAGCTCCTTCTCCACAGATATTTGATCATCTGGTTAGGCAGCTCCTTGTTGAGTATCAGATTGGACTCTACGATCCAATTCCTTGGACAGATTTTCGAAGGTGTTGAAAATCTGAAGAATCATTGAGTTTCAATCACTGGTTGAGGATGAAGGAATGTCTGTCAGTAGTGCTTGAGCAGATGGAGGCTTCGGGTATTGAACTTAAACACCATCAGTAGTAGAGTGAACAGACTGTACGATCATCTCCTTAGTCATGATCCTTCTTCCTTGAGAGTCCACTCTATGATCGTAGGGGATATAGTGACTGCCAACATATTTGTAGACCTTGTAGTGAGGCTGGTTTGTGATCAATATATTGGCAAACTTCTTCACCCTTGGGACGTTTTGTGTTACCCGCTCCATGCTTGGAAAATAAGAGTAGCACTAGCTGAAGTAACTTGCATCCTTTTCAGTATGTGCTTTTAGCCAAGGCATCCACTGGAAGAACCATCTCATAAGCAGATCATCAAGATTGTAGAGGATAGTTATGCAGTCTAGCTCCATGTTGTTCCAGTTTTTAACCATATCAAAGGTAGTCATCCTTACCACCTTGAACTGTTCATCTCTATAGTTCACCCATCTTTCTGGTGGTGTTTCTGGTGATTCATTCGAGACTTCTACCACTATTCTCCTGATGAATTTTGCTGGAGAGAGGACATGATAGAATTTTGGTTCCTCTGATTCCTAATTTTTAGAATTAGAATCATTCTTTATTTCTTCTCTTTCGGAGCCTGAACCATCTTGATCATTTCCAACAGTGAATCCTTTTTGCTGCATTTCATTTCTAGATCCTTCTTCAGCAAGATCTTCCTCTGATTCATCTTCTTCATTACTAGATTCATCTTCAGCACTTACTTCATGTGATACAGACTCATCATCACTTAATTCAATGACAACATTGGAGTGATCACTTCTCTTTTTGGAGGCAAATTTGTCTTACAGTCTGTAGCTCTTCCGTCTTGTTGGAAGTTCAGCTATAGGAGTTTCAGATTCTTCTTCCTCTTCAGACTCTGAAGCTTTTGGATCATCATACGAACTTCCTTGAGGTTTAGCACTGATAGGAGCAGACTCTTTTCATTTGGACTCGTCACCTTTTGAACCGTCATGGGGGCTTTCAGGATTGGAAGGGGCATGTTCTTCTTCTTTAGAGACAGCATCATTTGACCCATCATCTGGGCTTGTTGGGGCATTTACATTTGGGGACTGAGTTGGGTCATCTTAAATCTTTTCTTCATCATTAGAGTGAATGCTCTAAGGGTTACCCACAGAGCTTGAGCATTCTTCTTCATCAGCAGATGTTGCATTTTCATCCATTAATCCAGCTTCACCTTCATTGCCAGATTTTGTCTTGGGGGACTCGATCTTGAGATCGTCGATTCCCTTTACTTCTTCTGACTCTGCGTTCTCCTCTCCATCAGATGTACTATCTTGGGAAACTGAGGCTGGTTTGTTTACCACCTTAGCTTTCTTGTTGGATGGCCCTTGAAGTAATATGTTATTTCTCCTCTTTGTTGTTTAAGCAGTTAGGACTCTTTCTTCTTCAACCTTGTCTTTGGTGGAGAGACTTCTTGGCGGGGTCTCAGTTTTCTTCACACCCCTGGATTTCTTTCTTGTGGGTGTGATTCCTGCTGGTGCAGAGTCTTCAAACTCAGAGCTTTCTACCTCTTTTGCCTTCCTCTTCTTTGTAGAGGCCTTGCTACTGCTCCAAGTTGTCAGCCTTCTGTTCTCCTTGGGGTTTTTCTTCCAATTCACAAATAGTTATGGAGACATTACTTTGTGGACATTAAGAGTTTCTCCCTCATCATCCTTGATTCTTTCTCCTAGCTTCTTCTTCATTATAATGCTCAGTAGTCTTCCATGAAAAACCTTAGTCAGGGGTTTATCTGTAGATTTCTTCATCTCAGCCTTTTCCAGCCAATTGGAAATTTGATCTAGCAAGATAACCCCAAAGTTGATTCGTCTTCTTTGAACTATTGCAGACATAATCTTTAGTTGTTGATCAAGCACCGTGTCATGTGCAGTGTCCTTGCATAGTATGCATTTTCCTACTTTTTCTGCAAGGAACTCGAATTCCTCAGGGAACTCCTTTTTCTTCATATCCTTTAGACTGGGGTTTCTTTGGAACCCCATAATCTCCTTTGCTTGCTCAGTGTTGATCTCATCAAGGTTTCTCAGTCCTACGTCAGGGAAACCTAAGCAATGATTTATATCAGATGATTTTAGCTTAACAGACTAACCTTTAACCTTGGTTAAAAGGGTTCCGGCATTTATGGATGCATTTGAGTAGAATTCCTTGACCAGTTCAGTATATACTCGAGTTCTAGCCTCAAGACATTCTGAGAATCCAGCTTTCTTCACAAGTTCGAGAATTTCTTTAAACTTCTTGTCGAATTTTTAAAACGTCTTGGTTCCGAGCTGAATGCCAGTGATTACTCGCCAGTTTTCCATTTGAGTAGTTCGAGAAATATGGTTATTTTATTCAAAGGTGTTTTTAAGAGATGGTTGATTGTGATTTGGGAAAGACTCTAGAAGGTTAATTAATTTTGGCTTTTTAAGAGGATTCTAGGGTTTGAAAATAGGAGGGAAAAGGTTTGATGGTTTCTGATAACTGTTTCCAGATTTTGAATTTGTCTTAATGACAGTTCCTTCTAACTTTGCATAATTAGTGATGTGTCAACCAACCATTGGTTCCACAAAGTCCAGTAATGAGCTGTAACTCCCCATAACTTTTTAGTTAGATATTTCCTTTAGGAGAGTAGACGTTTAATTGATGTGGATCGACCGTTAACCTTTTGGTTCGTAGAGTAGCATGGTAAGGTAGCTATGGACTCTATGTTTTCCTTTGTTGACTCAACGATCAACTATTATGAGATATTACAGTGGGTGGTTTTGACATTAATCCTCATTCTGAAGCTGCATAGCTTGATCACAGATATATCCGAACTTATCTCAACATAATCTGAATGGTTGAGCAATTGTACAGTCTTTCCGAGCTCCTTATGAGCTAGATTATTTTTTGGTAGGACTGCGATCGTCGAGTCTACTTCTACGATCGCTGAGGTTACACTACGATCGTGGAGTTCTTTTCACACTCTACTTTACGATCATTTACTGTCTTGGTCCTTGAGATGAACTTAATCAAGCAATCCGTCTGAGATAAGGTAGCTCAAGAAGGGCCAACCTCTTAGAGTGAGCTAAGGGTCAGGTTTGTCCCTGAGGCACTTTCTAGATGAAATACTTTAGAAGTGATTTGCACTGATATCTCATTGGACCTTTTCTGGTGGGGAGGTCTTCTAACAACTTTAGACAATTGCATTTGCTATAATCGTGGTGTTCTCCTGCTCTTACACTTCGATAAGATGTTTGATTGCAAGCACTCTACGATGTTGAGTTGGGTGGCTGATAGGTTATCAGTAGTACATTTTGAGACGTTCCTACTGACTATGTATCTTAATTTGGTTCATTAGCCATAAGGTTTTGTGACTCTGTAGCTGGTACATTTCTTCATAGTATATCTCAGTGTTGTTGTTCCTAAACAGATCACTGCTCCCCATGGTTTATGTTATCTTCTCAGATAGATGTGATTCCCTTTTATTTAGGCTCATTTAAAGGCAGCCTTGCATATCTCCTTCTGACTGGAATCACCATTATCACTTAGATATCTTTACATTGTAGGCATGGATATTTTCAAGACTGATCATTCTACGATCATTTGACAGCACTACGAACGTAGTCTTCTTAGACAGTCTTGTGCTTGTGAAGTTCTGTTCCCGTAATGAGTTCCTCTTGTTTGATGCTCGATTATCCTCTGATGTGAGCTTCCTTGAGAATTTTTCTCGCATAGCATGTTTTGCCTGATTTGAGCATGTAAGACCTTTTTTCATCTTTGGTTGCATGGCCGGCTTCCATATACAGATTAGCAGCCATGTGAGCTTCATTCAGGTTAGCTCTGCGGGTCTTCAAGGGCAGGCTTGGATATATAGGAATTTTATCAGAATCATTTCTGAACAGTCCTTAGCCTTCTGCTGGTTGAGTCTTCTTGACTGGAGTCTTCTGCTTTAGCATTCCTTAGTGTGGTCAGACAGACCAAGTACCTGCAGGTTAGATACATTTCTATTTTTGGTACCCACAATTAAATGGGTCCTGCTAGGTTAGTTTTCTAAACCCTTGTTCCTCATATTTGGATAATCATCACATTTATCACCAACGGTCATATTCATGCATGCAACTAGTTTTTGATAATACATTTTGAGATGCATGATGATGAGTGTGTATAAGATTAGTCATTTTAAAAATACACTCTCTTTCTTTTGATGGTTTCATCATCTGTAGGGTTATGTTCACAAGGTTTAAGTGTTCACAAAGTGAGAATCAACTCGACGATTTAGATGTATCTGGTTGATTCATGGAGGTGATCAGTTTCTATCAATCATCAAGATACTCTTGTAGAACTGATCATTCTCTGTGTGTTGTCAAATACTTAGAACATAGTTTTGTACATACATACCAACCCACTAGCAAAGATTACTTTACATAAAATTAATTTGTCATGTGATGCTCTTATGACCCATTTCAAATTTCTTTCAAGATGTCATCTTCAGCCTAAAACTTGGATGGAGAGAAAGTTTATTGACAATTTAGTTTCCACCCTTAGGGTACTTTATCGCTTCACCTTTTTAAGTAGATTATGACTCCTTGACAGAATACTATTATAGTTCATAAGGAGGTGTATTCATGATGTGCACATTATCATAGCGAGGAACTGTACCTTTTTACTGTCAGTTTCTTAACAGTCATTTATCTTTAATATACTGAGTTTAGGCATTGATGTCCATAGCTTCACATTTGCACCTAACAGCTTGTTGCTCTTGTTGGCCTTTAATCAATCAGTCGTGGTCTTGAAGATGTAGGCTAGGAGAATCTCAGCATCTTTAGTTCTTTGACATCCTTCTATTCACAAAGTTTGCACCCAGCTGTTGGTTGGCCAGACACATATTTGAGAAGATCTTTTTTCTTCTCTGGATATGCATTTCTTAGCATGTATGGCCTTTTCATCTTTTAGGCTTGAGGATACTTGACTCTTTGTTGTTGATGTCTCTTGAGCTATCTCGTCTGGTCTTCAGACCACAAGATTGACTGCAGGCAAGGATTAGTCTTGTTGATATAATACTTGAGAGCATGGACCAATCTGAGCAGCTTCAGGTGTATATACACATTTATCTGTACACAATATTTCCAACGTGTGAGCTCATCTGCATATAACAGGTGACTTACTACTGAACTAAGTTTAGAACAATGTTTGTGCCTGGGATCAGACTCAAAGCGATTAGCTTTAGAATATATCATGAGAACCTGCTCTGATAACAATTGTTTGTTCCCAGTTGGCACAATATAGATCTAGAAGGGTGGGGGGTTGAATAGATCCTTTTTATTTTCAAATTTCTTTTCAGGTTTATTTCGTATTTCTAATAATTTAACATATGACAAACATAAGAATCGTTTCAAGCACAGGGGAATAAGTAAAAGATCCCATTCATAGATTTTCATAATCATACATACATTGTTCTTAGAGTTAATTCAGTTGTAAGCAGTTAAAACATACATAGCAGTTATAGCAGTTAATATACATAATGTAAATGACATAAGGTAAAAGACACAAGGGGTTTTAAGTGGTTCAGAGACTAAATCTCCTAATCCACTCTTCTGCTTTCAACTAGTAGGATTTCTACTAAGGAAGGGCAGCACACTGAATCACTAAGATTCCTTCAAGGCCAACAGCCTTGGGACTCCAGTTCACTAAGAACTCTTTAAGGCCAGTAGCTTTGGAATGTCTCCAGTTCCTTAGGAACTCTTCAAGCCCAGCAGGCTTGGAACTTCATTTAGTCCCTCCAGACAAAGACCCCTCAAGCCCTGGCTTCTTGTTGTTGTTGTTGTTGTTGGCGCTGAGCTTCTTAGATGTATTTAAGCTTGATCATCTTTTGTACTTAGCAGCTTGGTGTGGTCCTCTTTGCATTTTACTTTGAGATTGGACCACATCATCTTTGTTGCAGCTGATCTTCTTTCATTCTGCTCATTCTTGTATATTGTCAGTTGTGCACCATCACCATTTCTTGAACCCTTCTCAACATGTTGGCAGACATGGTTCTGCACTTTCTCTGCTTCAGCTTTGGGTTCATGGTGAATCGTAGAGTGGCTCTTAGGATCTGCCTTGTGCTTTGTCACTATTCTAAATGCTATCTTCTTGTCCTTCTCGGCTCTCAGCTTAGATGCCAATTCAGTGGACATTCTTATCTTTGTTAAGTGAAGCTTTGATTTGTTCAAGTCCATCTTCACAGTTGCTTCACTTCCACCTTCGTAGTCTCACTATAACTGAGACTTGTTCTATTAGAGCTCAGGTGGAACTCGTAGAGTTATCGTTAGCATTTTAACAAACTCAACGATTCTGCAACATCGCAATCATCAGCAGCTCTTGATCATTGAAGCTCTGGCTTATTTATACTCCTTCCCAATCTTCCCATTGAGAAGTAGCCGTTAGAAGCTCTTTAAAATGCTTCGCAGATCTCGAGTTATTTGGTGTAGACTGCAGATGTGACATGTCATACTTTTCAGACACTGCAGCCTACTGTTTCACCTACCCCGTCAGAGATGTCACTTTAATGTGGGAAGGTTGAAGACTTTATTTCCTCCTTCTGATTTCTCGATCAGAGGTTGTCCTTTTGCATCGATGATCTCAATAAGCTTTTGTACCAATATCAACCTTTAGATTGAACCATTTCCAATGCTTCAATCTTCAGTTGTTTGAACTCTACGATTCTGATGCATGTCTTCATAGACCTGATCATAGTGTCTTGTTGACTGGTAGAGACAACACTACGATCTTGATGAGTGTTGATTGAATCTTCAATGTAGAACACCTCTTCCTTCTCTTGTGCAGTGCTTCAACACTTCTATTTGCCTCAACAGCTCTTAGAGACTGCTAACTTGACTTCTTTGTTCTGGCCCTTTCTAAATCATAAGACACTTCAGATTTGTGGCGTGTCCAGCTCGCTTTCTCCTTGTGATCTCTCGTTCACTTATCATTAATGGACTGACCCAATGCTTAATCACTTTAGCCTTGTTCTTCAGAAGCTGTCCAGTGTCTCTATATGTACTTTATCAATTTTTTCTTTGTTTGGCAAACACTACGATCCTAGTTGCTTCTAAGATCGTCGTCTTCTGTCTATTTGATAGCTACTAAACTTGTTGACTTTCCTTAGTCAGTTACTAAAGTCTTTTTCTGATCTCCTTGTGGAAGACTTCATCCTGAATGGTTTCACAACTCAATCTGAATGCTAATTGGGTTGGTGCTTAGATCTTCTGTGAGCTTGCATGCCATTCGTTGAGTGCTCTCTGGTTTCCTTCATGATGGGATGTATCTTTGCAGTGCCAACTAGAGACTTCACTCCTTTGGATATTCTAGGAGTTCTCATTTGTTGAGAATTGTATTTGCTTTACGATTCTGTCTTGGCATTGTGAGCACATCTGTTGCAGTCTCAATTCTACACTTTACGATTTAGCTTCGGCTGTGCAGACACTATGACTCCGAGATCAGATCTTGACACTCTATGATTTCTGTCGTTGTGCCTGTTGTCTTCATCTGATCTTTGCTCGACTATGATCTCTGCATCTAATATGCTTAGTAAACTCTACAACTCTGAGTGTAGTCTATGATTCTTGACTTGGGCTTCGGCAGATCTTCGGTCGGCTCGTAGACATGTTGTCTCTATGATTCTGAACATGACTTTCTCAGCAGACTACGGCCCTGAGGAAGTTCTACTCGACACACTACGATCATTCCTCGTCTATGATGGCAGTCTACGAATTCCAAGACTACTATCTTGCATACTACGATTCTGCCTTGATAGCTCTCGAGTTTCCTTGACTCTCCTGGCAGACTACGATTTGTAGTGTAGTGCTCAACGATCAGACAAGCCTATCTATTACATCATAAGATCAACCTAACATGCTTAATCTTTCTATGTTTATAGTCCTTGTACATCATTTCTTTTTAAGGACTTTACAAAGTTGTTTTGCTTATGTAGGATCAACCTAACATACTTGATCAATTCATTCTATGTCCTTGTACACATGTTTCTATTATCTATCAAAGGACTTTATAGCTTTTCTTTATGCAAGCATACTTGCATATTCATTCATTTATATCATAATCAAATCATATTTAAATAGGAATAACATTCACATACTTAATCCTGACAAATACTATCTCCATAAATTACTTAAAATTTAAAATAAAATAAAAATTATTTTACAGTAGAATATAATTGATAAATTATACTCTCTCTTTTATAAATTATAAGATTATTATTAATTTGATGTTTTGACTGTTGGAACTTTTAAATTTTAACTTTTAAATTTCAAATTTCATTATTTAAGGAATCATTATAAGAAACATGTTGGGTACATAGTGAAAAAATTGAATCCCTATTTTTCAGAATGACCCAATAGCACTGTAGAGTAGGAATAAAGATAAAAAAACTGTTGTGAATGCTCGTAACAACCCATGCTAGCAAGAGACCACATCTCACAATTACTATCTTGATAACACATAGTAAGAAGCCAAGTCCAGCTTGTCAACTCAAAATGCATGACAAGCAACAATACTTACATAATATGTAAGTATGCAAGTGTCCAAAAATGGCCCTCCTCTTCCTCTCATAACCGGTCCGGTCCTCTCTTGGTTTCTCCAATTTGTTTTACTCCAAAAGTAGTTTACTTTCCTAGTTCAATTGCGAAATAATTTAGTTTGTCCTAATCGTTGACTTTTATCTTCCAACTTTAACTTTTCGTATTTGTGAATAATGATTTTGTATTTATACGTCATATAAATACTTAGATATAATGTCCTATCGTATAATTGAATAATGTTTTCCTAGATATGTTTTACATTCATTTTCTATATTTATACATATATTTAAGTCACACACATTCAATCACATAACACATAGTTTAGGTCACTAAATTAACATTTATTAATCACATAAGATTATATTTACAAGACTTATAAAAGATTCAGAATATTACATACTCAATAATAGAAGACTAATAGAATATCTGTGTTTATTCTTGTAAATATTTAATATTTAAGTGTAAATCTTATATATTAGGATAGGCTTTATTTTGTTGTATTTTAGTCAATCTCTTCCCTAGTTTCTAGCCTTTGATTACTTGATAACCCATGTATATTAGGGATCTCAATGAATGAAATATACCACGGAACAATTTCCTTTATGGTATCAGAGCTGGTTCTTTCCTCCCCATCTCAACTCTAACCTTCTTCTTCTTCTTCCCTTCCCTTTGTTCCGTCGTGCCTCCTCATCATCATGGTCGATCAACCCAAATTCCATCCTACTTTGGCTATCACTAACGTCAAATCTCTCATCCCTATTACGTTATATCTTAATTCTAGCCAATATCATTCTTGGGAAGCCCTCTTCAAGGTTCATGCACGAGTTCATAATGTGCTTGATCACATCATCCCCCCACTAGATGAGACAGCCAAGAAGATGGCACAAGATGCAAAGGCAGCCGATCCCGTCCTTTGGCACCGCCTTGACGCTGCCGTATTGCAGTGGTTGTATGCAACCGTATCACAAGACATCTTTAATTCCATTATTATGAACGATGACTCGGCTGAGAATGCTTGGAAACGTATTGCGGCGATTTTCCTGGACAATAAACTCTCGAGAGCTGTTCACCTCGAAAACTAATTCACAAATACGAATTTGGAGGATTTTCCCACCACCACTGCCTATTACAATCGACTCAAGCTTTTAGCCGATCAATTGGTGAATGTTGATGCTCTGGTCTCTAATACTCGATTGGTGTTGAAAATGATTGCTGGATTAACATATTCTTATGTTGGTTTTGTGACTCACATTCAACAACATGACCCATTACCGAGTTTTGAGACGGTAAAATCCAAGTTAGCTTTGGAGGAGACAACGATCCTTCAACGGGCCGCTCGTGAGTCGGGTTCCACTGCTCTAGTCGCTAATTCCCAGCAGTATGATGATGACATGAATTACCCCATTCCATCTCAAGGTCATTTATCTCATCATCGGCATAATAATACTCAAAATAATAATGGCGGGAATAAGGGACAAAATAAGAAAAATAATAAACATAGCTGCCGGAACCCCGGCAAGGGTGGCCGATACTCCGGCGGTGGACAGAATACCGGCGGCGGACGTGGTGGACCGAGACAGCAACACTAACAGCCATGGCCTTGGCAGCCGTGGTCTTGGCAGCAAAAGGTGCTTCTTGGGCAAGCTCTTCACACTCTCAGCCTTGTGCAACCCGATCCGTCGTGGTATATGGACACCAAGGCGACATCTCATATGACATCCGCGCAAGGTAATCTCTCATCTTATTTTAAATTGAGCACTGATCGTGGTATAATTATCGGAAATGGCCATTCTATTCCTATTCGTGGTTTTGGTAGTACTAAATTATCTCCTCCTCACCCTCCATTGGAGTTAAAAAATGTTCTCCATTCCCCTAATTTAATTAAAAACTTGGTTTTCGTTCGAAAATTTACTACTGATAACCAAGTTTCTGTTTAATTTGATCCTTTTGGGTTTTCTGGGAAGGATTTTCAGACGGGGCTGGCACTAATGAGATGTGATAGTCGGGGCGAGTTTTATCCTCTCACCACCTCCACCAAAAATTAAGCCATCTTCCCTTCACCTTTTGCAGCTTTGTCTTCTTCTCTTTGGCATAACCGTTTGGGTCACCCGGGAGCACCTGTTTTGGACACCCTTAGGCGGAATAATTTTATTTCATGTAATAAAATTAGCAACTCTCGTTTTTGTCATTAATGCCCTCTTTGGTAAACATGATAAATTGCCATTTGTTGATTCTCATAACTCTACTTTTATGCCATTTGATATTTTGCATAGTGATTTGTGGACATCTCCTGTAGTGAGTTCTTTGGGTCACAAATATTATGTACTGTATTTGGATGATTATTCGAAATTTTTATGGACATTTCCCATCTCCAAAAAATCTCAAGTATACTCCACCTTCCTTACCTTTCGAGTCTATGTTAACACTCAATTCGAAAGGGAATTAAAAAATATCCAATGTGACAATGGTAGAGAATATGACAATGGTTCTTTTTTGCGTTTGTGTGAAGCTAATGGTATTTCTTTTCGTTTTTCATGCCCACATACTTCATCTCAAAATGGAAAATCCGAAAGAAAAATTCGCTCTATTAATAATCTCATTCGCACATTGTTAGCTCATGCGTCACTTCCTCCTTCATTCTGGCACCATGCCTAACAAATGGCAACGTATCTCCTTAACATCTTACCAACTAAAACTCTTGCCTATCAATCTCCTCTTCAACTCTTATACCAAAAAGACCTGGCATACTCTCACTTACGAGTCTTTGGTTGCTTATGTTATCCCCTCTTTCTGTCCCCTATAATAAATAAGCTTCAACCTCGTTCCACTCCTTGAGACTTTTTGGGTTACCATCAAATCATCGTGGTTACAAATGCTATGATTTATCCTCTAATAAAATTATCATTAGTCGCCATGTATTATTTGATGAGACAGAGTTTCCATTTGTAAAGCTGCATACTCCTACATCTTCTATATATGATTTTCTAGATGAAAATATATCACCTTACGTGATTCATCATCTTCACTACAACCAATCCACTAACCCGCCCACCTCGCTGTCCAGCCCGCCAGGCAACCCACATTCCCAGCCCATCTCATCAACCATAACTTGCCCACTGCCACCTCCTCCAATCCGCAACTCTATCCCGCCGTTGGACCATTCATATTCTCGCCCAACCACAGACCACACACAACATCAACCTCTCCCTCACATTTTTCAGCCCACCTCGAGTTCAGACCTCAAACCAGTTACTAGAAGTCAACATGGTATTTTTAAACCAAATCAAAAATATCATCAGGGTCTTCTCACTCATGTCACAAAGTCACCTCTCCCTCGTAACCCAGTGTCTGCACTCAAGGACCCTAATTGGAAAATGACTATGGACGATGAATATGATGCTCTTATTAAAAATAAGACGTGGGATTTAGTGCCCCGACCGCCTGATGTTAATGTTATTCGATCTATGTGGATTTTTCGACATAAAGAATATTCTGACGGTTCTTTTGAGAGGCATAAAGCCCATCTTGTAGGTGATGGTGTAGGTCAACAGGTTAGCGTGGATTGTGGAGACACTTTTAGCCCGGTTGTCAAACCTGTAACTATTCGCACAGTACTCAGTCTTGCTCTCCTTAAGGCATGGCCCATTCATCAGTTGGATGTTAAAAATGCTTTTTTGCATGGTGACCTCAACGAAACAATATACATGCATCAGCCCTTGGGTTTTAAAGACCCTGCTCGCCCTAATCATGTTTGCTTTCTAAAGAAATATTTGTACGGGTTAAAACAAGCTCCACGCGCTTGGTACGAACAATTTGCCGACTATGCTTCTTCCATTGGGTTCACTCACAGCAAGTCTGACAACTCTCTCTTTATCTCTCGCAACGGTACTGATATGGCTTATATTCTTCTGTATGTGGACAATATTATCTTAACTGCTTCTTCTGATACTCTTCGCAAGTCCATTGTGACACTTCTCAGCTCCGAATTTGCTATGAAAGACTTGGGTCCACTAAGTTATTTCTTGGGTATAGCTGTCACTCGTCATGCAGGTGGTCTATTTTTGTCTCAGAAAAAGTATGCAGAAGATATTATTGACCGTGCTGGCATGTCCTCTTGTAAGCCTTGTCCTACTCAGGTTGACACCAAACCGAAACTCAGTGCTACATCCAACAATCCTTATGAGGATGCTTCTCATTACCTCAGTCTTGCCGGGGATCTACAGTATCTCACATTCACACGCCCCGGCATATCGTATGCGGTACAACTGATCTGCTTGTTTATGCATAACTCGATGGATGAACATATGCAAGCTTTCCATCGCATTCTGCGCTACATCTAGGGTATTATTAACCATGGTCTACATCTTTATCCTTCTTCGATCTCCACTCTAGTTTTCTATACTGATGCATATTGGGGTGGATGTCCAGACACAAGGCGGTCAACTTCTGGTTATTGTGTATTCCTCGGTGACAATTTGTTATCATGGTCCTCCAAACGCCAGCCCACATTTTCTCGCACTAGTGCTGAAGCAGAGTATAGAGGCGTTGCCAATGTCGTCTCTGAATTATGTTGGTTACACAATCTTCTTCTAGAGCTACATTATCCTATTCATAAAGCCACTTTGGTTTACTGAGATAATGTTAGCGTGATATATCTTTCCAGAAATCTTGTTCAGCATCAACGCATTAAACATATCGAGATGGATATTCATTTTGTTCGCGAACGAGTGGCTCGTGGATACGTACGCGTCTTACATGTCCCTTCGCGCTATCAGATTGCTGATATTTTCACAAAAGGGCTTCCGCTGGTTTTATTTCAAGATTTCTGAGACAGTCTCAGCATACGCGAACCTCCCGTTTCGACTGCGGGGGTGTAATAGAATATCTGTACTTATTCTTGTAAATATTTTATATTAAGTGTAAAACTTATATATTAGGATAGGCTTTATTCTGTTGTATTTTAGTCAATCTCTTCCCTAGTTTCTGGCCTTTGATTACTTGATAACACATGTATATTAGGGATCTCAATGAAATATACCACAGAACAATTTCCTTTAAAGACGACACTCTAGATTCCACGACTTAATCTCAGGAGTCGACCCCTAAGGTTACTTACATTTCTCGACTTGACTCTAAGAGACAATATCCTAGATTTTACACTTCATATATACACGACACACACACACACACACACACTTCACATTTCTCAATGCAACTCATTTTAAGGAAAACATTAGAAAAGCGGTAACCATGTCTTCACGAAAAGTCGGGAAGTGCTTAACTCCTTTTTCTCACTTAAGCAAACCCCCAAACTCTATGAATCTCGATTTCGAATCAATTTTTTGGAGTCATATAATGGGTATCTCGATTATTAAAAATTAAAAATCAGAATGAGTAAGTACATCCATTTAAATCTTTACTAACTAATGAATCTGTCAAATTGGCCTTAAAATAAAAATTTCAAACCCCGTCGACGTTTATGTCAGTTATTTCCAAATTCACTCTTAGAATTAATAAATTTCAATTAAAATAAAAATAAAAATAATAAAGAAAGAGAGGAAAAAATTTCAGCGTCGACAATGATAAATAATTTAAAAGGTATAAATGTACTATTAATTAAAATCTTGTTATTTCATAATCATCAATAATCAATATAATGACAATCTTATCATTTTTGGTATAAAAAATTATAGCCTAAATATTGATTAATACCCTGAATTTTAAGTTTTATTTCATAATCATCAATAATCAATATAATTATTTTTTTTATACCAAAAAGGTTTAAAATGCCATTAAATTTACTTTAACAAATTCATAATGGTCTTATATTTACCCTTTTTAGTATAAAAAATTAATTAAATAAATGTTAAAATAAGACTCAATAATACATAACGTATATTTTAGTAACATGTCAATAAGAAACAACTACTAAAAATTAACTTATTGTTCATTTCGAAAAAATATTGGTAAGTAATTTTTAGCGGTAAAATACTATTATTATGATTCCTAATAATGGAACCATAAATCCTAATATCATTGAAATATCAAGAAAAACATCAAATAACACACATTCATCGATCCCTTTCATTCATTTAACAAATTACCATAAATTCATTCAACCAATTACAGCTAGCATATACTAGGCAGATCATATCCAATCAAAAACACTACCCTCTCTACTGCTTAGTGCAATCAGTTGGCCTGAACGAAACCCTCTTGTTAACCAGATCATATCCAATCAAAAAGTCCATCTGTGACAAGTTCCCAAAAATGGCCAAATCATCCGATGGGTTAATCACTAGGCAGTATACACCATTTTCCACCTCTAAAAACGTGCTCGAAGGTTTCAAATTCAAGTCCGCTCCTCTAAAATGAAACGTAATCGTAGGCAAAAGAAGCTCAAGTCCCTCCACATATTTATAACAAAGGTTAAAAATTCCTTGTGGATCAGCTATTGTAGTAGCAGAAACTGCATTATCAACTTCTTGTTTAAATTTGTCGTAGAATTCACTAGGAAGAAACGTTATGGTTGTGCCTGAGTCTATGATAATGTTACCCTCCTGTTCCTCAGCAGCCTTCAAATCACCACCCGAATTAGAATTTGTCTTAAATTTCAAATTTGAGCCCCCAACACTAACACTATCCAAGGTTAAGTAGTAGTAAGTAACTGGATCTTTATCAACCAAAGGAGTGGAAACAACCCCAGGGCCGGATACAATAGCATTACTCCCAAAACTAATTGTACTAGACACTTTTGAACCTTTACTACTCGGTATCAAACAATACGAAAATTTCCCATCAATTTTTTCACTTAGTTGATTAACAATTGAAAGCGGACCGCCTCCCAGTCCAACTATGCCTGATGTTAATTCATTAAAATTTCCACCGTCATCGTGTCCACACCCAAAACCAACGCCTGGGAATGAAACCGGCTGTTTGGAGGATGATCCAAAGGTGAATGTATCGACGGCAAGATCACCGTTACTATATGAGTTGTCACCATAACTCGCTCTGTACTTGCAATAATTGTTGCTACAACTCGTGAATTCGAAATCTTGGCAAAGCTTAGAAAGGCATGGCAAGTTTTTATAAGTGGAAGAGTTTTGGGGACTGAACAAGGGGAAATTTTGCTTAAAGCAATTCGTGCAAGGCTGACATTGTGTCCAAGTTATGTCACTGCCGGTGTCGGCAATAGCCACAACGGTAACGGGGGGAGTTCCGATGGAGATATTCATGAGGTATTCTCCCGGAGTTGAGGTTACTGGTGCTTGGATTGTGCCTGAGGAACGAGATATTGCACGGCGAAAAGCATTGTGAAGATTGTCAAAATGGGTATTTGATGGGTTGTAGAATGGAGATAGGGGGGAATCGCGGTGTATAAGATCAATGCTGAATCCGAGTGCGTTAGCTTCTGGTAGGGGAGAAATATAAAGAGAAATAAAAAGGAAAAAGAGACTGAAATTAAGTTCCATGGCTAAAATTTTGAAGGGGATTAGAGAATATGGGATGGTGAAAAGAAAGTTTGAGGAATGGTAAGTTTATATAGGGTAAAGGGAATATGGAAGGTTAAGTTTTGAGGATTTTTTGCACTTAAATTGTATCGAAATAATGCAGAGAATATGGGAATGGCAAGTTTATATAGGGAATAAAAAGAGAATATGGAAGGTTAAATTTTGAGGATTTTGTGCATTTAAATTGTATCAAAATAGTGCAGAGAATATGGGAATGGCTTTGATTAATGCATGATGTTTGGCAAGTGTTTGAATGTTTAAAATCAAATCTGTTCACAGGTGGAAATTAATTAATTGGTTTAGATGTACGTAACTACTAAAAGAAAGAAACTTTATATGTTGCGCCCGTATAAATATTATTTTCTATTCTACAAAAAGAAAAAATAAAAAAATTAAATTTTCATTTTTGCTTTTTATACTTTATCCGTCCTTAAAAGAATGTCTTTAAATACAAAAAAAAAATTCTATTAAAAGATCTAAAATTATTTAAATTTATAATAAATAAGTTGAAAGGACTAGTTCACTTAAAGTAGGATCCACTAGTTTAAAAAACAATTGATATATATTGTTTCTGAATGTTTAGGTCAATTTTTTGAAACAATGTACTTATGTTGAAACAATTGATATACAGAATTAATCACAAGACCTCATACGTACAAATTCTTATAACTAGCTTTTTTACCATTGAATCATGATGGGTTTGATATTTGAAACTTATTTTATTCTCTTTCTACGACTTTAATTTAATTAATATGCTTAAAAATATACTTTAGTTATTATTTTAAGAACGGAAGGAGTAACAAATTGGTAAAATTTTAAATTTAAATTGAATTTAGACTATTTAGTTATTATCTTAAATTATTAAAAAAGTAGTACTATAATTAAAAATTTTATTATCTTTAAACATATATGAATCAAATCAATTTTAAAATTTCACAAGGTAACTTTAAAAATCCAATAATTCTTTTCGTGGAATAAAGAAAATAATTTAATTTTTTCAATACGGCTAAAGGTTATCATTAGGCATGAGCTAAAATCAGATACTCATAAAGGTAAGAGATATTCTAGCCTGTCGTCCACTTATTTTTAGTTAAAATACATAAATCTAAACTACTTGAATAATATACAAATTTAATTAGCAATTTTAGAATTAAAAATCTTACTAATAAGTTAGTTTTGAAAGCGTAAACATTCATCTTCTAATTGATTTATGGTATTTAAATTATAAATATTTACCACCAAAAGGGGAAAATTAGACACGAGTGTATTTTAATTTTATTTAATTATAAAAATATAATTATGTCCAATTTTTATGTTCACCTAAAAGAGCTTATTTTTTTAGGACATTGATTTTGTGATCAAAATGTCAGATACGTTTATTTCAAATCATAATGCGAAGATTTATATTCTAGTTGATTTGTTAATCTCTTAAAAATAGATTAAATTACCCTATTCAACCTGGTAGATTCAGGAACTAAAAAGAGATTAAGTTACACCGAAGGTTAAGGCAGTGGCGAAGCTAAGTGTTTCACTGTGGTGTCAATTGATCCCACTAAAAAAATAATTATTTTATAATGTAAGGTAAATTTTAAAAAATTTAATTATTATATATAAATTGACTACACTAAAATTTTATAAATTTTCTACTATAAGGGGTCAAATTAAAAATTTATAACTTTGTCAATCAAATTTTAACAACATATGACTCATATCCTCTCAACATATGTATATCTCTCTATAATATTTTAAATTAAATAATAATCTAATTTATATTATTTTTAAAAAATAATTAATTAATTATGAACAGTTGTGATTAAAAAAAATCTATTATGAGTCAATATAGTGTATATATACCATATATTATTACTTATTACTTATTACATTGTCATTGTATTATAGTATGTGTGTGTGTGTGTGTGTGTGTGTGTGTGTGTGTATATATTGATAGACACGTAATTCATACATTTAATTATCCCTAATTTTGTCCTTTTAATTATATTAGTTTATTAAATTAATATGTTTTATTTTATTTTGTAGGATTTAATAGTTGTTGCAATAAAGTCAAAATCTTGGTGATCAAGCTATATTTAATGCTCTTATTCATATAAGGATTGTCCAAGAAGAATCTGACAAGGAGAAGGAAAGAGGTGGAACAATCTTAGTGTGCAATTCAAATCCAACAAGAGAAAGAAAAGTCTATCTAGAAGATCTTTTTGAGAAGTTGATTGCTACTAGGAAGTTGAATTCTACATGAAAAGGGAATCAAAGTGTCCAAGTTCAATGAATCTAAATTAGGGTTCAAAGTTATTTTCCTTATAAATAGGTCTCTTGTTTTAGAGAGAAGGGAGGAAGGAAGTATTGTATTATTTTAGGTTAGGAGTAGGAGTAAATTAAATTATGTTTCTTGTACGCTTGTTGGAGGATCGTGAATAAAGGGAGTTTTCTTATTTATTTTCAATCTTCTACTTCTTCTTTATTTTAGTTAATTTATTTATTTTCATGTCTAGTTAATTTCTTTAATCTAGGATGAAAATGAAATTAAATAATTATTCATAATAATATTTTTTATCTCTTCTATTATTTATGCTTTTATGTTTAATTGATTTCGCCTTCATGTTTTGTTATTGAAATACCTTCGTTTTATAGTTCTTATGTGATTTTAAATTAATTAAGAGGTTTTGATAGATTATTGTTAAGATATGAGTTTTTCATAATCCATGCTTGCTCAAAGAAGTTTTGATGGGTTATAGTTAATCCTTAAATTTTCATAGTCTATGCTTGCCCACGTTAATTGTAAATTACTAAATTAAAGGGAAGAGAGATCAAAATCATAATTTGAGTTATAAAAATAGAAGAGATTGAATTATATGTTATGTTTATTATTTAGTGGATTCAGATTCCTAGATTGCATTCTCGTTAATTGTTTTCATATTCTAGTTAATTAATTCTCAATCTTTATTTCTAATTCGCCTAAAATAAATATTAAGGAAACATTAAAATTAATCTAGTCTCTGTGGGTTCGACCTGTACTTGCCAGTTCTTCAATTCGACACTGTGCACTTGCAGTTACATATTTTTATCACATCAAGTTTTTGGCGCCGTTGCCGGGGACTAGAATTAATTTTTATATATTCCTTAATTTTTATTTATTCGAATTAGTTTTTTTTTCCTCTTCTAATTTTTTTTTTCAGGATTATTGAAGCGGATCGAAGAAGCGAAAAGATAAAGATTTTGTTGTTGCTCTTTCTTCGGTACTTCGTATCTCCATATTTTTTTAAATATATATATAGTAGTTTAGTTTTTTTTTATATATTTTTTTTGTGCGACTTTCGTGGTTAGTTGTCTATTTGTTTTGTGATTTGTGGAAAAATGAATTTTTATTATAGTTGGAATAATAATTTTGCTTGGAATCAAGAACCCTATGAAAATTTTAATCCGCACCAAGTAAATCAATTTTTTTCAACTTATGAAAATCCTTATCCATTTTCATGTTTATATCCATATTCGGATCCAGAACCTCAATATCCACAAGAATTATCAAATGAAAGTGAGAAGAGACTTAACGTTTTAGAAAAGAGCATAGAAACTTTAATGAAATCTCATAATAATTTCAATAATTTCATGCAAAGCACTACCCAAGCCATTTCTCGCTTAGAAATTCAAATGAGTCGATTAGCCACCATAATAAATGAACAAGAGGTGGGTGAATTTTCTAGTAACTCTGAGGTTAATTTTGAAAATCTTGATGGTTGTGGAAATGATGAGAAAAATAGAAATTTTATATTCAATTCTACACAATTTGAGTCAAGCGTATTTGAGGAATCTACAAATTATGAGTCTATGCCTAAAATTGATCATGTTGCATTTGATGAGTCGGTTGAAAAAGTTTATAAGCCTAAAGCTCCATACCCTGAAAGACTTATTCCTAAAAAACCACCTAGCGATTTTTTGGACCAACCCATTAAAGTAAACATGATACAAGAGTTGTCAATGACCCAAGAAATAAATGACAATAGACTCTTGATTAAAAAAGATCCAATTGATTTTTTCTTAAATCACCTTGACCAAAATTGGAATGAATCTGAATATTTAGATAAGGTCAATGAGTTGTTGAGATCCACTACAAATAAGTCAACTAAATTAGAACATGTATTTGAACCAACTCTTCCATCATTTGAACATGTTAATGAAAGTTTTCTTGAGGTAAACTTGAAGCATAACTGTGATGAAAATTCTGACTATTTTCAATTTCCTAGACCTCCTGAAAATAATAAAAAGTTCACACTCACTTATCCATTTGTAACATTCATTTTTAGTCACATAATTTTTAGGATTTATAAAATTTGTAGATATGTACATTTGTTTTCTTTCTCACCACATCTTCTTGCAGAACAAATGCCCCGCATACAAGGTACAATTCTTTCATATCTTTGTTCTCTTTTCTTCATTTGCATACATTGAGGACAATGCATGATTTAGGTATGGGGGGAGTTTGTTTGTATTAGATTTTTTTTTTACGAAAAAAAAACACAAAAAAAATTAAAAAATTAAAAAATTTTGTTTGACTTTTTATGAATTGAATTAATTCTAATAAGTGTTTGTGGAGCAAAGCGCATGAGTAAGATTGAAAGATTTAGAACTCTTGAATTTTTGATAAAATATGAAATCTTAGTTCAAAACACCATCTGGATTTAAAATTGATTTCACAAGTATTTTTGCACTTTACGTTTGCACTAATTCTTAGTTATGGGGTATAAACCATGATTCGAGTAATTTCGGAAAAAAAAAAAGAAAAAAGAAAAAAAAAGAGAAGAAAGAAAAAAAAAAAATGAAGTTGAGAAAAGTTGAAAAAAAAAGAAATAAATAACTGCTTCAATGTCCATTAAACGAAATAACTGGGTATCCAAGCCTTGGGAAGCATCGATATTCACGCTGAAAAGTATGATGGATAAAAGCAGCTTGACTAGTCTAATTTTGTGGCCTTTGTTACTCGAGTTAGTAAATCCTTAGGGGTGTCTCTACACCTAGTGCCCTAAAGCCATCTGGTTTGGGAGTCATTGGTCTAACGCTCGCTCTACATGGGTAACTCTGAAAAGCCTAAGAAAATGAGACATTGCACAAGTCAAGAATAAAAAAAATAGAAAAAAGAAGGAAAAAAAAAGAAAGACAAAGAAAAAAAGAGTTTGCTTGATTTTCATGATAAAAATCCCTACTAAGAGTTACATCACATACACATGCATGCATTACATGAAATTGATTTAATGAAGGATGGTGTCTAAAATGAAGATCGAGTATTTTTGATAAGGTGAAAGTGTGATTTTGAATTTAATCTTGCTTATGTATAATGCCCATAAATATTTAAAAGTTTTCTTTCAATTTCATAATTTGTTGAACCCAAAAAAATATTTTTAAATTTTGTGGGTATATTCACTGCAAACCCTCACGAGACACAACTCGTCCACTTGGGGTAACCTTGGGGTTTAAAGGCTTGTTGCACATGCTAAGTGCAATCGTGTTTCCTACGAAAATGGGGTATTGTAATTTTTGTTTTATTTTTATTTATTTATTTATTTTTATTTTTTTTTACTCGAGGACGAGCAAAAGCTAGGTATGGGGGTATTTGATAGACACGTAATTCATACATTTAATTATCCCTAATTTTGTCCTTTTGATTATATTAGTTTATTAAATTAATATGTTTTATTTTATTTTGTAGGATTTAATAGTTGTTGCAATAAAGTCAAAATCTTGGTGATCAAGCTATATTTAATGCTCTTATTCATATAAGGATTGTCCAAGAAGAATCTGACAAGGAGAAGGAAAGAGGTGGAACAATCTTAGTGTGCAATTCAAATCCAACAAGAGAAAGAAAAGTCTATCTAGAAGATCTTTTTGAGAAGTTGATTGCTACTAGGAAGTTGAATCCTACATGGAAAGGGAATCAAAGTGTCCAAGTTCAATGAATCTAAATTAGGGTTCAAAGTTATTTTCCTTATAAATAGGTCTCTTGTTTTAGAGGGAAGGGAGGAAGGAAGTATTGTATTATTTTAGGTTAGGAGTAGGAGTAAATTAAATTATGTTTCTTGTACGCTTGTTGGAGGATCGTGAATAAAGGGAGTTTTCTTATTTATTTTCAATCTTCTACTTCTTCTTTATTTTAGTTAATTTATTTATTTTCATGTCTAGTTAATTTCTTTAATCTAGGATGAAAATGAAATTAAATAATTATTCATAATAATATTTTTTATCTCTTCTATAAATTATGCTTTTATGTTTAATTGATTTCGCCTTCATGTTTCGTTATTGAAATACCTTCGTTTTATAGTTCTTATGTGATTTTAAATTAATTAAGAGGTTTTGATAGATTATTGTTAAGATATGAGTTTTTCATAATCCATGTTTGCTCAAAGAAGTTTTGATGGGTTATAGTTAATCCTTAAATTTTCATAGTCTATGCTTGCCCACGTTAATTGTAAATTACTAAATTAAAGGGAAGAGAGATCAAAATCATAATTTGAGTTATAAAAATAGAAGAGATTGAATTATATGTTATGTTTATTATTTAGTGGATTCAGATTCCTAGATTGCATTCTCGTTAATTGTTTTCATATTCTAGTTAATTAATTCTCAATCTTTATTTCTAATTCGCCTAAAATAAATATTAAGGAAACATTAAAATTAATCTAGTCTCTGTGGGTTAGACCTGTACTTGCCAATTCTTCAATTCGACACTGTGCACTTGCAGTTACATATTTTTATCACATATATATATATATATATATGTGTGTGTGTGTGTGTGTGTGTGTGTGTGTGTGTGTGTGTGTGTGACCCAAAAATACAAAAGTATTAAAAAAAATTGGCTCGGGAGCACTGTCCCCGAACCCCCTTCAAATTATTTATAGCTTAGTAATAATTTTAACCCCACTGAATATTATTTCTGGCTTCGCTACTGGGTGAAGGTAAATTATGATACTTCAATCAGGGGAACGGGTGTTGAAAAATGTCAGGTAAATTCTCTGTTAATTGTGCGGAAGCCCTTATTGTTAGTCAGGCACTGAGATTTACTATAGAGTTTGGCCTCATCAACATTGTGATAGAAAGTGATAGTAATTTTGTCATTTTATTCTCTTTTTTAATAAACGCAAAAGTCAACCATGACTTTTATCCTGGGACAGATGGAGTACTATCTTAGATGATTGTCTATCATTACGAGTGAATTTTATTGTGTTATCATTTAGTCATGTCTGACGTCAGGCGAATAGGGTAGCACGTTGATTAGCTAATTTAGCTCAATCTGATATCCTTTCTTTTTCAATGTTTTGCTTAGATTCACTCTAGTATTTCTCCTTTGAGTGTACAAGACATTCAAATTTGAATAAAATTAAGGAGAGTTTATTTAATGGGATTCAATTCATGGCAACCGATTGTCAATGGCAGATCTATTTAAGGGGCAACATAGACAACTATCCCTGTTGGAATTTTTTTTATATGTATAGGGGTAGGGTAAAAATATAAATTAATAAATTTAAGGGGGCAGATTAATGAAATAATTAAATTTGGAGGGGGCAAAAAAAAGTCATAATCCAATTCTAAATACAAGTACAAAAATATTCTTAGTTTTAAAGTTTGGTGAAATAAGTACTTTTTGTATAGTTTTTGATTTTGAATGTTCATTAGCGTGTGAACTGTGAAGGATTGTTTGATTCAAGTTTAAATTTTTTGTTATTGATTTGGTTGACTGTGGTTACTGTTTGTTTGGTCTGATTAGGTTTTTGTTTTTGGGTAGTTTGATCTTCAATTGAATATTTTGGTTAAGTAGTTTCTGTCTTTTATTGTTAAAGTTTAACAATGATTTTACCTTATTTTATAATGGGAAATGAAAAATGGAAAATGACTATGAGCCTTTAGCATCCCCTTATTTCTAATTGTTATAATTATTTTATTTTTCTACATCTAACTAATGGACCTTGTATAATTTTTGGTGTTCTGAGTATAAATTTTGGTTGATTTGTTTTTCTTATTACAAGTACTACTTATTTGAAACTTATAAAAAGATACAAACTAATTTATACTTTGAAATTAATTCAAGAATGATCGATATTCAAGATTCATATTTTAAAAATAACGATTAACATTCAAAAAGAAGATTGAGGTAAATAAAAAGTTCAAGTGAAATGATAATAGATGAAGCGCAAACCTCCAAGTAATTTCTAATCATTTCTGGAATTATAGAAGCAATAATTACCATGGTAAATTTAGATTTAGGAGTATTAAACAAAGTGATACCCCTTACAAATATGAAAGAAATGATATCATTTTACGAATATGAAAGAAATGATATCTCTTACCTTAGTACGAGACTAGATCTAACCGGTATAAAGAAGATTATCTTGAGGAAATCTTACACTACTAACTACACTTAAAGTATCATTATACTCAAAAGAAAAATACACAATATTATAGAAGAAGAATTTTGTGATTCTGATGTAAGTTTCATACCTCAACTAAGCAACCTATTTATAGGAGAATGCTTAGCACACCACGTTTGACAAACGTGCATGCTTCGCCCACTAATTTCTAAAGTTTTGGTCTGATTTTCTTTATTCAATAAAATATTCTAATAAAGCAGATAACTTTATATATAATATAATATATTCTAATAAAACAATTAACTTTATAAAAGTTTTTTGTTTAATATAAAAAGTTTTTGTTTTATTACTATTATTATAATAATAAAATAAATACTAATTAAAAAGAAAACTTTGCCGAGAGTCATTACACCAAAAATGGCATCTAGTGACGAACAAATCACTCACAAGACATAATATATCACTCACAAGACATCTATTGCGAATAAATGTTTCTTTCACACGATTGCTCGCATACGACCTTCTCGCAATTAGGCATTCTTCGCTAAGTAGTAATTAAATGCTTTTTGTGAAGGATATATTGTAAATAACTTTTTCTTCACAAATTATATTTGGTAATGGAATATTCTTATTTAATGAAAAATTTGTTTCCTTCATGAATAATATTTTAAGAATGACTATTTGAAATTAGTGAATAACTTTATTCTCTCACAAATAATATATTGTAAAGAACAAATTTATTTAATGAGAGAATATTTTTCTTCACTAATTATAAATTGAGAATCATTCTTCAATTTAGTGCAAGAAAAATTCCTTCATTAATAACTGACTAACTAGATAGAAAAGATTTAGTGATGGAAATAATCCTTCATTAATGTCCATTTCTCAAGTAAAATCCTTCACAAATTATAAATTTGTAAATAATCAAAATTCATTGCAAATTATAATTAATTTTTTAAATCAGTGATTTTGTATTTATTATTATTATTATTATTATTAATTGATATAATAAATATTAAATTTAATATTTCAAGTTAATATAAATATCATACTTTTTTCAAACTAATTAATAAACTTATGCATAAAGAGCCAATAATTAAAACTAATACTCCATATATAAATAGGTAATGCTCAAGTCACGATAAGTACATAATTTGTTATTGTATCTTGATCTCCCAAAGATCATAGTACTTAAAATATTTAATAACTAACATTAGAAAACTTAAAAAATAACAACGAACTAAAAGGAATGAAGTGTACATCATGTTAGGTTCACTTCATCATCATTTTCCTCAAGGAAATTAAGGTTTGGCCTGTAAACTTCATGCTGCAAAAGAAACACCAAAATTCAATTTCAATAAGATGAGGAGTAAGAAAAAATGAACACAGTGAACTTAAATTAATAGGGAGAGAGATTAATGAAGGAAAAAGATAAAAATATAGCTATTAGTAAATACCTCAACTGATTTATAGTTGGTAAATGTTTGAAGGAAGTTGGTAAACTCTGTCTCTCCAATTTAGCTATATGCTCATTAATACTACCAATGGACGGTTAGGGTGTACTATCATCAGTAGAAGTGTAAGACCCCAACTTTTATGAATAAAGAATAATTTTCTAGAAATATATTTTTGAATATTATGGTGTGTATTTGATAAAATGTTATAGTTGTGGGTAATATTTACAAATTTTGCAAAATAAGCAAGTGGTTATATAATATTCGATTGGTCGGGGAATATTCGTTTTAACAGGAAATATTCGTACGACGACACAATCATTGGTGAACCTCACAACGGAAGTATTGTCGTAGTTAGAAAACGACAGAATTATCTTTTTATAAAAATAATGACGAAAGTGTTATCGTTAAACTGTTGAACTACCCGGTGGTAAAAGTACAGTAATACGCATGGTTGTATAGTAGCACACAGTATTAATTATTAATGCTTACGTGAGAAGTCACTCAGTCATACTTAATTATTGCTACAGTAATTACTGCATCATATCTCTCGTATTATTGATTCAATTATTGTCACAATATCATCTCCATAATATTTATTATTATTAAATCAATAATTGAGACGACAAAGTTATTCATATTATTATTTGTAATATTGACAATGTCTAGAAGCTCTGTCAAGGAGAGGTTTGGTCACCTAATTGCGCGCCAATAAGGATAAATCCTTATCGAAAATCCTCATCTTTCCTGAGAACGACTTGGTTGTTAAATATTGTGAATTATTATTAATGATGAATAAGTTCGTATTGATTAAAGATGAAATGGATAGTTCCATTGTGTTGGAATTATTAATGTTAGTGAAAATAGACATTTATTTCGATAATAATTGATGTCTGGAGGTTATGTTGACCAATCAGGTAATTAACCGGATAAATGAGCAATTACTTGCTATTAATTCACATGATTATAACTATTTGTTCACATGTCTGTACTATTGATTCACATTCTTATACTATTAAGGGAGATGGTGCAAGATTGATAATACTTACATAACTAAGTTAAAAATGGAGGTATAGTTGAAGGTATTATACTGTAATTAGTTTTTTCACATGATTATACTATTAAGTCACATGAATGAACTATTAATTCACATTATTTACTATTAAGGGAGGTGGTGCAAGTTTGATAATACTTGCAGGACTAAATAAAAAATGAAAAAATAGAGGAAGGTATTATACTGTAATATTTCGAGCCCCAAAATGTGTAATTATCGAAACTATATTTTTTTTATAAATAGAAGCTCATTCTTCCTTCATTTCTCACTAATTCAGTAAAGCTATAAAGCAATTATTATAGAGAGAAATTATAGAGAGAAAGAAGAAGAGAAGTCTGCTAACTCACTATTCCAGTATCTAGTCTTTTTCTAAGGGGTATTATTCTTTCGTATTCATGAAGAGGGTTATTTTCTTTCAATACACGTAAGGGTGGTTATTCCATTCTTTATTATTATGTTGGAATAACCTGTCTATGCGAAGTACCGCATACATGGTGAAATTCTTCTGTTATTCCATTCTTTATTATTCTGTTGGGATAACCTGTATGTGTGGTCTATCACATGCCTGGTGAATTCTGTTGTTATTCTATTTTTTATTATTCTATTGGAATATCTTGTCTTTGCAGATTACGCATGACCTGGTTCCATTCTTTATTATTCTGTTAGAATATCCTGTATGTGCGGGTTACACATGACCTGGTTCCATTCCTTATTATTTTGTTGGAATAACCTGTCTGTGCGGATTACGCACTCCTGGTGAATTCTTCTGTTATTCCATTCTTTATTATTATGTTGGAATAACATGTCTATATGGATTACCGCATGCATGGTGAATGATCCTTCGTATTCATTCCTTATTAAATTATGGAAATGATCTGTCTACGTGGATTACCGCATGGCGGGCAAAAATCCATTTACGGTTTCATATATTCTATTATACTCAGTTGGTTAAAGTTTTGGCTTCTATACTCCATGAAACTAATGGAATATCCTTGATATTTACGCTTCCTCCAGTATCTTTTCATGGAAATATTCTTGTGAGCATTCTTGAATTTTACTCCACGAAGAAGTATCATGTTGACAATTTGGACGTTATTGATTTCTGGATAAATTAAAATTATAAATCTTTAAAATTTATCCTTGAAATTGTTTTATTGAATTATTATGTCATTGTCATCTTCTTATATTGTGATTAAAGTCATCTTTGGCTTACGTGCATAGATGGACTAGGTATGATTATGACCAGGGATTATTCGGTGTAATCATAACCGTAATGTGACGAATGATGTGGTAAAAGTCCTCATGGGCCTATAGTTCATTGATGGACAGTTGTTGGTATGATTATGACCAGAGATAATTTGGTATAATCATGACCATTGATGATTACATGAATATCCTTGGCCGTGATGCAGGGATGATTCGATATTATTTATTAAGTTGAGTCTCAGTGATAAAGTTGATGAAAAACTTTTTAAATCATAGAAGATAGTAGATTTTATGCTCTACTTGACTTTTTTAATGGATTACTTGTTCCACTGCAGTTAAACTTGTTGTTTATTATATTCTATTAGTTTAACATTGTTGAAGGCTAATGATAATTTATTCTGCATTATCTTAGTCATAATATTTTTTACTGGGCTAGTTGAGCTCACCCTTTCTTTCACTGTTCTCTTCAGGAAATGAGAACATATCCGGGACTAGTCGGGGAACGGAGTGACGGTCCAGATGATAGCATTAGTAGTCCTCACTATTCTGTTAAATAGTGTGACAATAAATGTAATGAGGACTTCATTGAGTGTGGATATTGTCTAGATGACAATATTCTTATTAAAATTGTTAGATTATGTTTTGTCGTATTTTACATGACTGTTGTATAATTAAGTTGTATTTGAATTTTGTACAGTGTGTCAAAGCTTAGGGATATGATCCCTGTCTGAGATGTGAGGTAAGAACCAGGAGGGGAGAGACGGGGAATTCCTTCGCTAGTATGACCTACCTAAGTTTATTTGGTATTTATTTGGTCGGTCAGAGTATAAGGATAATATGTGACATGTCAATTAACCCTTGTTTTGTGGCAGTATTTGAAAATGGCATCCAAAAATATTGAGATAAGTAATGAAGCACATGAGACCGTTGAGTCACCAACGATCAATACCCAGGATAATGTCCATCAGGATGTCAATAATCCTGAGGAAAACAACAACATTTACCAAATGATGAACGATGGAATGTTCAGAGGCTTTATGCAATTCATGCAACATCAGGCGAGAGCGGCTCCTGTCCAAAATATAGGTGGAAACTTTGGAAACTCTTGGACGGTCACCGCTAAACAGTTCAAGGAGCTGGAACCACCGGAGTTTATTGGAGAACCAAAACCACTTAAGGCGGAGACGTGGATAAAGCAGATCACCAAGATATTTGATGTCTTGGGATGCTCCGAGGAGCAAAAGGTTCCCTTTGCCACCTTTTTGTTGCGAGGAGAGGCAAACTACTGGTGGGAATCAGTAAAGCGTACTCAACCTGCCGCACTGAAGATGTCTTGGGAGAAGTTCCAAGAACTATTCAACGACAAGTACTTTCCCGAAAGTATTTGTCACATGAAAGAGGTAGAGTTCATCAAGTTGGAGCAGAATAATATGACCGTGTCACAGTATGAAGCTAAGTTTGTCGAGTTATCCCGATTTGCGTCTCATTTGGTTGATAATGAAGAGAGAATGACGCGGATGTTTCTAAGAGGTTTGAAACCTAAGATACTTCAATATCTAATTTCTCATAAACTGTGTTTGTATTCAGATGTTATAAATAGGGCTCAGTTATTGGAGCGCGATAACGAGTCAACCCAACCAAGAGAAAGCAGCCAGCAAAATGATAATACTAGTGGTGGCAGTCATAGAAGCGGTGAAAACAAACGTAGAGGGAATCAACATGCCAGAAATGGTAACCACTTTGGTGGTAACCTTGGCCAACACCAGTACAAAGTACCTAATAGACAACGCTTAATAGACAACGTTTTTTATAAAAACGTTGTGGTTTTTTTTTACAACGTTTTTAGAAAAAACGTTGTAGATATATATGCAAAAACGTTATCTATTTAGAAGGACATTATTTTTATTTTAATTAGATAACGTTTTTTTAAAAAAACGTTATCTATTAAGAAAAACACGGAGCTAAAATATAGGCGGTTAAATGAAAACTTAAAATCTGCTCTCTTTCGCAGAGAAAGAGGAAGTTCTCTATTTCCTTTCTCACCGAGTCTTCCTCTCTCATCTCTCTCTGTTTAGCCTCTTCTCGTTCCATCTGAAAAACAAAAGCTAGGGTTTGCCTAGATTTCCTGTAACTCTCAAATCTTTAGATCTATGGCAAAGACAAGCGGAGGGCACACCTTTTAACACCGATCGACAGTCGGTTCAACCAAGCACAGAGTCAACCTTAGCAGCTAGAGAAGCTCAACGATTGAACCTGAACCTCTCTAAGCTTGCATCTGATTTGGGGTTCTTCTTCGAAGGAGATGAAGCGAAAAGGACAGACATCTAAGGGTAAAAGTAAACCCTTTTCACAATGAGTCTTGCTCGATCGGCATAAAATAGGTATGTGCTTGGTGTATATGCGTTAATTCAGTTTGTTACAGTTCGTGTGGTGGATGTGTTTGCGATGCCATAGAGTGGTACTGGTGTTAGTGTTGAAGCTGTCGATCAAATTTTTCAGATTAATATGATGGATATGCTGAAGCAAACGAGGAGGTAATCAATCTTTGATTCTGTATTATTTGATTATTATTGTCTGTTGTAGCTTTACTTTTGAACAATGTATGTGTGTATAGATTAGGTTTTGAATAGTAAATAGTTTGATTTAACTATTTTTCGTGGAGGAGCATATCATATATGTAGTTATCTGTTCAATTATGTAAATAGTTTGACTTTTACTTTGTGCTTCACCAATGTTCCTCAATTTCATTTTGATTGAATTTGGTCAAATTTAGCCTTTCAGCACTATAGATTCTTTCCTTCTTTATAAATAATTGGGAGTGTAATTTAATTTTTTTCCATGAAATTATTTAGAGGATGGATGATACTGCAGGGTGGCAATGAACATCCTGTCTATGTGCCAGAGTACAGGGAGTGTGGCTTAGATGTCCTACTATGAGGTCTACATGGATAGATGTTATGATTTGTTGGAACCCAAAACAAAGGAAATCGCGGTGCTGGATGACAAAGATGGGCAGATTCATCTCAAGGGACTGGCTTGGGGGGAAGAAGCCGTGCTTTGATGGTAGCTTGTCTGGTAAGAAGTTTCAGTTAGGCTAGTAATATCTGGGGGGGGGGGGGGTTTCCCCCTTCGTTTCACCTTTTGTATTGGGATTTAATTGCTTTTCTGTTATGATTTTAAGGTTTTGTTGAGTTAAAATCTGATGTTGAGGAACTTTTTGGTTACAGAATCCAAAAGAGTATCAAGAATCTGTTTATACAATTAGCTTGGCTGCTAGATCACGCCACATATCTAACAAAGATTGGGAATGGGAATTTCCAGACAGACAATTTGAAATTATGATTTGAAATTTAGTTTTTTGTCCTTTGTATAATTTGAAATTTTATTTTATTTTATTTTATAATTTAGCAAATTTTCATTGAGTTTACTATGATTTTCAGGTGAAGAAGTTGATGCTCTCAGAGGAAAGTATATCCGCAGATTAACTGCAGTGCTTATTCATCATGTACCAGTCTTTTGGAAAGTAGCTCTTTTGGTTTCTAGCGGAAAAGTTGCAAAGGTATTTTACAGCTCTAATCATTTCAAGTATCTGCAATTGCATTGCTGACGTAACCTTTAACAACGAATGTTCAAGAACTTCCTTCTGCCTGTGTGAATTACAATTAAAGTCTTTGCACTTAATAGCATGTATGGTGTAGTGTGATCATTTAATATGGAGTTGGCAGTTAGGTTTTGTTTGTCATTGTGAATGTCTTGAGCTCTGCTGCAGTGAGAAGATTTATATTTCTGCTGGTTGGTTCGTTTTTTAAAGACTAGCTGATTGGTTCATTTTTCCTCTTTTTAAAAATAATTTTTGTGTAGTTTTATAGTTTTTGAGTTTGTAAGTTGTAGAATGTGGCCTGCTCTGTACACTAAGTTTAGTTTCTGTTTGCTGAGCTTCATCTACTTCTTAGAGTCAGTGCAAACTTCTTTTATCCATTTGGTCAGTTATTGATGTAAAATCTCATTGTGTAGTAATGTTTCGGTTAACATTTATGAGAATTGTGGACTGTTAACATCTCGAGGTTTGTCACCCTGCCAGAGGAGAGGCTACTAGCAGTGGTAATTGCTCTGCTCCACCGCTGTTATAAATATCCAACTTCCACTACAACAGATGTTCCCCATAGTCTCAAGACAGAGCTCTTTGCTTTGATTGTTGAAGCTTACTCAGCCCTTCTTGCATTCCTTTCAGCTGAAAGGTTAGTGCACTCTTATTTGTCAATAGATTATGAGTCAGTTTCTGATCCAAAGGTAATTAGGTTTTCATGCCAAATTGTATGCTTGATTCTGTAAATTTATGAAGAGAGAGATAGACCTTTCAATAATCTACATCTATATATCTGTCAATCCGAGTCCATGTTTTCCCTAAAACCAAATCTAGAAGTACACTTTCAAATCACAATACTGGACATTCTTGTTGGTTGTTTAATGGCTGGCTTTCTCCCATGATTTCATTGAGCTGTAACTCCGTTTTCAGTTAAGAATATATAGCTCAGCTCTGCAAGGTGGGGGATGTTTCTGATTTAGCTTTCACAAGTAGGTTGATGAATATTTATAGTAATAGACAAGTAAATGAGTTTTGACATTAAGTGGAAGTTTTGACAAGTAAATAAGTCTATAGATCTAGTAAACGAGATTGACTGAAATCTTGTTGAAGAAGTAACTAAGACAGATGCTTATCTATTCATGCATTAACTGATATGTGTCTGTTATTTGTAGATCTTGGAAGGCCTGACTGCTGCTTCATGTGACAACAAATGGTGAGTAACATACACAGATCTTCCCCCTGGATGTTTGACTGACTTGAGAGCTACTGCCGTAAACAATGAAAATTTAGCACGTGTTGCCATTAAACATAATCTTCATTTGCATAATCTTATTGACTTGAAACTCTTAAGTGGAGGGGGACTGTAATTATTAGCCTGACCATGTTCATGTTTTGCTTTGCTGCCATGTCAAGCAAGTTGTGCTTGTATTTTCATCTATGCTTTAGGTATATATTTTGTGGATATGGTAATTTGAAACTGTAAACGAATAGTATTATTGGAATGTATTTTAAATGGTTGATACATTTTGGTTTTAAATTTAAATGAAAATTTAGACATTTTAGTTATATATCATGGCATTAGCATATTGCAGGTGCATTGGTAATATAGGTGAATCACATTTTTTTTTCTTTTTTTTCTTTTTTTTTCTTTATCTACAACATTTTTAAAATGTTGTATAAATTGGTTAAAACGTTGTCTTATATACTAAACTACAACATTTTTAACTAAAAAACGTTGTGGAATAATACCTTCTACAACGTTTTTAAGCATATGTTAATTTTTTGAAAATAAATCTATAATGTTTTTTCCTAAAAAACGTTGTGTATTGTGCTTAACTACAACGTTTTAAAAACGTTGTGTAAGGGTGTCAAATAGACAACACCCTTAACCACTACGTTTTTCTGACAGAAACTACAACGTTTTTTCCGCGTCTATTTACTATTTTGTAGTAGTGAAGACAATAAGAATGGACATTTCTAGAAGAGGAGATTCAACAATGATGGCAAGACGTCAGCACCAACACCCGTTGTTAAGGAAGGAGAACGACCACCTATCGTATGTTACAAATGTGGAGGGGAAGGACACATCAGTCCAAACTGGGCGGTGCAGTCCAAAGCGTCTTACAATTATGGAAAAGAAGGTCACCTAGCCCAATTTTGTCGTGAACCAAAGTCAAGTCCAGCTGGGATGCATGCATCAAAGGGTGTCCCAGAAAAGACAAAACCTGTAGTTCAAGGGAGATCGTTTATTTTAACCTCCCAAAAAGTGAAGAATCTGAACGAGGTGATCACGGGTAAGCTAATCATAAACTCTAGTGAAGCTTATACTTTATTCGATACCGGTTCTACCCATTCTTTCATTTCTCTTACTTGCGCTCAACGTTTAAATTTGACTCCGGAGAAATTAGACTTTGACTTATCGGTTGAAACTCCATTGGGAGAAACCTTCATTACATCCATTGTTTATAAGTCTTATTTGATTCAAATCGGTAACCGCACATTACCTGTCGATCTTATTTCCTTAAAAATACTTGCATTTAACGTGATTCTAGGGATTGATTGGTTAACTACTCATCATGCTAAAATTGATTGTTTTCGTAAGGTTATTAGCTTTCATATTCCTAATCAACCTATTATGAGAATTCAAGCGACCAAACCATTAAAATCAATCATGGTCATCTCAAGCCATAAAGGTATTAGTTTATTGAAAAATGGATGTCAAGCTTTCTTAGCTCATGTCACAGATTTAAATACGTCAGATTTAATTGATATTTCTATTGTTAATAAATTCCCTGACGTATTCCCTAAAGAACTTCCTGGCCTACCCCCAGAACGTGAAATTGAATTTTGTATCGACCTTGAACCCGGTACAAAACCCATTTCCAAAGCCCCATATCGAATGGCTCCTATTAAACTTCAGGAGTTAAAGACCCAACTGCAGGAATTGTTAGACATTGGCTTTATTCGTCCTAGTACTTCTCCTTGGGGTGCTCATGTTCTATTCGTGAAGAAGAAAGATGGGAGTATGCGACTTTGTATTGATTATCGGGAGTTGAATCTTGTCACCATCAAAAATAGGTACCCATTGCCACGTATTGATGACCTATTTGACCAGTTGCAAGGCGCTAAATTCTTTTCAAAGATTGATCTTCGTTCCGGATATCACCAATTGAAGATTAAAACTGATGACATTCCAAAGACTACTTTCAGAACTCGGTATAAGCATTATGAATTCCTAGTCATGTCTTTTGGATTGACTAATGCTCCTGATTCTTTCATGGACATGATGAACCGAGTATTCAAGGAATATTTGGATCACTTTGTGGTCGTCTTTATTGATGACATCCTCATTTACTCTGTAAAACCCCAACTTTTATAAATAAAGATGAATTTTCTATAAATATCACTTTTGAATATTATGGAATGAATTTGATATAATGTTATAGTTGTGGGTAATATTTATATATTTTGCAAAGTACGCAAGTTGATTTATAATATTCGATTGGTGAAGGAATATTCGTTTTAACAGGGAATATTCGTACAAAGGCACAATCATTGGTGGACCCCACAACGGAATTATTGTCGGATTAAGAAAATTACAAAAATACTTTATGAAAATAACGGCGGAAGTTTTACTGTTAACTGTTGAAACACCCGATGTTAAAAGTACAGTAATACGCGTAGTTGCACAGTAGCACACAGTTTTGATTATTGATGCTTACGTGAGAAGTCACTCAGTTTCGTTCAATTATTGCTACATTAATTGCTGCATAATATCTCATGTTATTTGATTCAATTATTGTCAATATTTTATATATTATTAAATCAATAATTGAGATGACAAAGTTATTAATATTATTATTTGCAATATTAACGATGTCTAGAAGTTCTGTCAAGGAGAGGTTTAGTCACCTAATTGCGCGCCAATAGGGAGAAATCCTTATTGAAAAGCCCCCTTTTTCCAGGGAACGACCTGATCGATTAATATTGTGAATTATAATAAAGGTGATAAATGTTGTTAAAATTATTAAGGTGATTTTTATGAAGTTTTGCTTATTTTATGGACCCCTCACTACTACAAAACAGTAAATAGACAACGCGGAAAAAACGTTGTGGTTAAAGTCAAAAAAATGTCGTGGTTAAGGATGTTGTCTGTTTGACACCCTTACACAACGTTTTTAAAACGTTGTAGTTAAGCACAATACACAACGTTTTTCAGGAAAAAATGTTGTAGATTTGTTTTCCAAAAATTAGCAGATACTTAAAAACGTTGTAGAAAGTATGATTCCACAACATTTTTTGAATAAAAATGTTGTTGTTTAGTATATCAGACAACGTTTTTTAAACGTTGTAGATAAAAAAGAAAAAAGAAAAAAAAGATGTGGTTCACCTGTAGTACCAATGCACCTGCAATATGCTAATGCCATGATATATAGCCAAAATGCATCAACCATTCAAAATACATCCCAATAATTATTCGTTTATAGTTTCAAATTACTACATCCACAAAATATATATCAAAATATCCATATATACATCTCAAATTCACTTTTCAATCCATAAAATAAACCACAATAAACCAAACTATTCATAAAATTAAGCTACTAACTAAGCATGTGCAAAAAAACTTAGGCAAACCAGCATCAACGATGACTTGGCATGTAACTTCAAAATGACAAACTCTGGCCTGAAGATGCAAAAGGCAAACCAGCAGTCAGCACTTTGGCATAATTAGAACTTAGAACTGATGTAAACTCTTGCCTGAAGTGCCCTCTTATCAAGCTTCTCCTTCTTAGCCTTTACGCGTACGGGTTCAGCTCTGGTGGTCTACTTAAAGCAGGGGAAACAGACATACTTACGATAAGTCCAGAACCTGATAGTATATCTTTAAGAATGCCACTGCTACCAAGGAGTAACAAAGTTTTGGATCCTAGCGGTGAGCCACTCGCACATGTTGAAAGCAAGTGAACCAATCCTAAACTGTGAAATGGAAACAGCTTATTAACTTGACTTAATGTCCTAAACTGTGAAATGTTTTTCATAGCAGATTGAGATAACAAAGAATGATGGCTTCACCTTGGCATCATGATACTGAAGAAGGTTTGTAAGTAAAGGAACATCTTCCATCACAAAATCAGCAGAGCATCTGAAGGCAGCTTTTTGCACATATTTGTAGCAGTGGATAATGCACATATTTGACCACAAAACGTGTCTAAATTTAACTAAAATAGGAATAAGATGGGAAAAGGAAAATTTGGTCACCTTTTACCTGTTCCATGTTTGCCAAGGAAGGTCATATGAGGAGCTCTTCAAAATCATTTGCAGAACTATAGAACTAAAATTTAGAGCTCAAGTCAGGTAGAGGTTTTCCTAAATGAACATAATAGTTCCAGTCAGTTAACCCCATAAATGAACATAATAGCACTCAAAAGAGTTTTTGAAGGAAATATTTAACACAGATGGTACAATTTTGACCCAAGGACATGTGAAAAGGATGAGCACAAGGAGCAGATATCTCTATTAACAATTCTGGAACAAAGCATACACTCTGAACTCTTAACACTATAAAATGGAGAGTATGGAGCACACATCACAACACATACATACTTACCAAATGCAGAGAAAAATGATTTGTATTAACAATCATATAGAGAGTTCAAAAATTCTGACAAGTAAGGAATTTTTCCAATTACGGTCAGGATCTCGGGAGCATCCATAACCTGCTAAATATAGCAATAAGAATGTCACTTAACCAGTTATAGAAAAATGGCACGGGAAAATAGCAGCTTTTGAGAAAAATAGGACAATCACCTTTAAGATAAGACCAATCTGTAGTGTATAGAACACCAAGTCCATCGTTTGCCCAACTGCAACTATTTTACCCTCCGTTATCTTGAGTTGTTCCAATGTTTTCTCCTGTTTTACCCTCTGTTATCTTGAGTTGTAGATACTTACTCTCCTGCATTTTTAATAAGCAAACAATGCAGAAGTTCCTAGTCCAATAGTGAATTCTACTAGAATCTATCATGTTTAGTAAATTTCTCACGTGATCTGGCTGAAGTCACTATCATTCCCCCCATTACCAAAGAATTTCTTCCCCCATGAGATATAAAAAAAATTCAACAAAGTAGAAGTTCCTAGTCCAATAGTACCTTGATTATTGTTAACCAAATTGACTTCCCTTTCATAAGTACTGGGTTCAAAGTTGGTCACTGCTTCCCGTCCATTACATTCAATAGCTACTTTGTCGTAAGCCCTGGATCATACAATGAACATGCAAAATTCGTTGGATGAAGTCCCAATAAAATGTTGAGATTATTAATATGAGGCATCAGTTTCAAGTATTATGAATTTGTGATCACAAGGACCTTTCAACTTCTATTTCGCTGTCGAATAATCCAAGATACATATACCTGCAATCAAGCATTGTAATCTTGTGGATAAAAAAGAGGTCCCACGCATTTTTCTTGGAAGAAGAGGCATTCAAGATATACTATCCAGAATGCATAACACATAATTCTTCCTAAAATGCAAGACAAAATTACAAACAGAACACCAGCAATCAACATAATTCTTCTTAAATAATCCCTCACCAATAAATTTGGAAACTAATTGCATGAAAACCAAGCAAATAAATCAACTGCTTACCCAAATAAACTTGTTTCCCACAATCCATGAGTTACTATTCACGATGGGTTACTATTCATGAGTTACTATTCAGGGGTACTATTCACTACAAAATTAGTTTCTTTTTCTAACCAAATTATAGTTGATTTATGAATATTACTCTGGAGATTAAAACTATATATTGATTATATTGATTTTATTATCATATATAACATTTTTATAACCCTGATATTGAAATTCTCTTTCACTGGAGTGTAAAGATGGGTAGATTATTGGTATGATCATGATTAGGGTTCTCTTTGGCCAGTAGTGAAAAGTTGAATTGTGACTGGTATGATCATGACCATTGAATTTATAATTGAATATCTTTAGCTTAAGTGCAAAGGTGAATTGATCAACATGGTTATAATTATTGTTTATATAAATTCCGAAATGATTATATATTTCTTTGAGATATTAATATCTTTGGCCTGTAGTGCAAAGATGACCTGTTGTTGAATATCTTTGGCTCGTAGTGCAAAGATGACCTGTTGAATATCTTTGGCCTGTAGTGCAAAGATGACCTGTTGTTGAATATCTTTGGCCCGTAGTGCAAAGATGACCTGTTGTTGAATATCTTTGGCCTGTAGTACAAAGATAACCTGTTGTTGAATATCTTTGGCCCGTAGTGCAAAGATGACCTGTTGTTGAATATCTTTGGCCTGTAGTGCAAAGATGAAATGTTGATGAATATCTTTGGCCCATAGTGCAAAGATGAATTTATTAGTATGATTATGAACAGGAACTGTAATTTGGTATAACCATGATCTTTGATGTTTCAGGTAAAGACAGGTGATGAAAATTATCTTCGTCCTGGATGAGAAGAGAAATTTAGAATCACAATTATGATTATGAGTTATTCATATAATGGTGGAAATGAACTGTTGATTGATGGTGGAAATGAACATTGTTGGTGGACTTTTAACGTGGAGAAGATAATAGACTTTATAGTCTATTTGACTCTTCTAATGGATTGCTCGTTCCGCTGCAACTATGGTTGAAAAGTTTTATCATCTACCATATGTTCTAAATCTCTGATTTATTACTGATGAAGGCTATTGAAAATTTATTTATCTTTAGTCATGATATTCTTTACTGAGCTAGTTTTGCTCACCCTTTTGCTTCACAGTTCCTTTCAGGTAATAAAAGTGTAGCTGGGTCAAGCGGGGGATAACAAGGGAATAGAACGGTGGTCTATAGATGTTGAGGGTGAGGTGAATTTAACTTGGAAGGGTTTTTGCCACTATCATACAAGATGTCTAATGACATACCACCTCGTGTCATCATAAGACAGGGTTGTGCTCATTCACTTGCTGAGTATATTTACAAGCACTACCTATATAATCTTGGTGTTTGTTTGAAGTTTAATTCTCAATTAGAGACGGTGGAGATAATGATATGTCAAGAGACGACACACCATTGGGAAGAATATGATAGTAATCTTTTCATTTTTCTTTGGGGTCTATTGGGTCAACCAAGGATAATTTTGTGGGCATATGATATCTATCATAACCTAGACGCATGGCCTCCCATGTACGAAGGTTTCCTTGAGCACTTCCAAAAGATTTTAATTTCTAAAACAGTTTTTGACTGTACCTTTATGCAAGGTGTCATGGTGACGTGCTATCCAAGTTGGTGTCCAGAGTCACAGTTGGTATATTTTAGTATCAAAACTCACAACATATATGTTGTTATATTTTGCACGATAATTGTTATAATAAAGTTGTAGTTGTTTTCTGTACCATATATTTGTCGACTCAGAATGGGTTGGATGGAATGGACCTATTTTGGGGTCATCACGGAATTGATATATATGTATATGATGTGTGTATATATATAATGTGTGTGAGTGGAAAATGGTGGAAAAATGATTATATGAAAGTGATGGGTGTAAGATGTGTGTGTGAGTGATAGTGAAAGGTATGAGGTGTATGTGTCATAATGAAATGTGTAAGAGTGTAGTGAAAGTGATTTGGGGGGGTGGGGGATTGATGTTGGTTATGGGGGGATAAAAAATCAAGTGGTATATATAATATTATTTTATATAAATTTGAAAGCATGTGTTTATATATATATATATATATATATATATATATATATATATATATTATATTTTAAATTGTTAGTTGATTGAAAAATAATTCTGCAAAATAATTTCGTTCATGAACAGTGGCACTTCCATTCTCCTATAAATAGAAGCTCATTCCTTCATTATTTCTTACAAATTCACTGAAACTCTAGAGAGAGAAATTATAGAGAAATTATAGAAAAGTATTCTGCTACTTCCCTACTCTTCTATCCAGTTCTTTTACAGTAAGAGGTATTATTTCTTTTGTATTCATGAAGAGAACTTCTGTTATTCCATTATTTATTATTCGGTTGGAATAACCTGTATACGCAGGCTACCCTATACTTGGTGAAATTCTTCTGTTATTCCATTAGTTATTATTCTGTTGGAATATCCTGTCTGTGCATTTTACGTCAGACCTGATTCCATTCGTTATTATTCTGTTGGAATATCCTATCTGTGCATTTTACGCCAGACCTGATTCCGTCTTTATTATTCTGTTGGAATATCCTGTCTGTGCGTTTTACGCCGGACCTGATTCAGTTTTTATTATTCTGTTGGAATATCCTGTCTATACATTTTACGCCAGACCTGGTTCCGTTAATTATTATTCTGTTGGAATAACCTGCTTGTGTGGTCTATCGCATGCATAGTGATTTCTTTTGTTATTCCATTCCTTATTATACTCAGTTGGTTAAAGTTTTAACTTCTATACTCCATGAAATTAGTGTAATATCCTTGATATTTGCGCTTCATCCAGTATCTTTTCATGGAAATATTCTTCTGAGCATTCTTGAATTTTACACTACAAAGAAGTATCATGTTGACAATTTGGACGTTATTGGTTCCTGGATAAATTAATTCTTGAACTTGTTTTATTGAATTCTTATATCATTGTCATCATCCTCATGTTTATATTTTATTGAAAGTTATCTGTGGCCTATAGGGCATAGATGGACTTGTTATGATTATGACCAGGGATTATTCGGTATAATCATGACCGTAATGTTAGAAATGATGTGTTAAAAGTCTTCATTGGCCCGTAGTGCATTGATGAAAAGTTAATGACATGATTATGACCATTGATGAATACACGAATATCCTTGGCCCGTAGTGCATGGATAATTTGTGGTCGTGATACTAATGAATATCCTTGGCCGTAGTACAGGGATGATGTGGATTATTTATTAAGTTGTGTCCCAGCGATAATAGTGATGAAAAACCTTTTAAATCATAAAAATAGTAGATTTTATTCTCTACGTGACTCTTTTAATGGATTGCTTGATCCGCTGCAGTTAAACTTGATGTCTATTGTATTTTATCAGTTTAACATTGTTGAAGACTAATGATAATTTATTCTGCATTATCTTAGTCATAATATTTCTTACTAGGCTAGTTGAGCTCACCCTTTCTTTCATTGTTCTCTTCAGAAAATGAGAATATAGCTGGGACGAGTCGAGGAACAGAGTGATGGATCAGATAATAGTATTAGTAGTCCTCACTATTCTGTTAAATAGTGTGATAATAAATGTAATGAGGACTTATTCTTAGAGTGGATATTGTCTAAAAGATAATATTTGTATTGAAACTCACAGCTCTCTTGTTGTATATTAAAATTGTATTTGTATTCTGTGTCATGTATTTGGCGACTCAGAATATGTGATGTATACCTATTTTGGGGGCGTCACAGTTGGTATCAAAGCTTAGGGATATGATCCCTGGCTGAGATGTGAGATAAGAACTAGGAGGGGAGAGATGGGAAATTCTTTCGCTAGTATGACCTACCTAAGTTTATTTGGTATTTAATTGGTTAGTCAGAGCATAGGGATAGTATGTGATATGTTATTTAACTCTTGTTTTGTGGCAGTATATAAAAATGGCATCCGAGAACGTTGAGAACATCAATGGAGCGCAGGAGACTGTTGAGTCTCCACAGATCAATTGTCAGGATAATGTGCATCAGGAAGGCGACAATCCTCAGGCAAACAACAACACTGACCAAATGATGAACGATGGAATGTTCAGAGGCTTTATTCAATTCTTGCAACATCAGATAAGTGCGACTCCTATCCAAAATGCAGGTGGAAATAATGACAACTCTTGGACGGTCACCGCTAAATAGTTCAAGGAGCTGGGACCACCAGAGTTTATTGGAGAGCCAAAACCACTTAAGGCGGAAGCATGGATAAAGAAGATTACCAAGATATTTGATATCTTGGGATGCTCCGAGGAGAAAAAGGTTCCCTTTGCCACCTTTATGTTGCGAGGAGAGGTAGATTACTGGTGGGAATCGGTAAAGCGTACTCAACCTGCCGAACTGAAGATGACTTGGGAGAAGTTCCAAGAATTGTTCAACGACAAGTACTTTCCCGAAAGTATTCGTCACAAGAAAGAAGTAAAATTCATCAAGCTGGAGCAAAACAACATGACAGTATCGCAGTACGAAGCCAAGTTTGCCGAGTTATCCCGATTTGCATCCCATTTAGTTGATAACGAGGAGAGAATGACATGAATGTTTTTAAGTGGTTTGAAACTGGAGATACGTCAATATCTTATTTCTCATAAACTGTGTTTGTATTCAGATGTTGTAAATAGGGCTCAATTATTAGAGCGCGATAACGAGTCAACATAATTAAAAGAAAGCAGCTGACAAAATGATAATACCAGTGAGAGCAGTCATCGAAGCGATGACAACAAGCGTGGAGGGAATCAACAGGATAGAAATGGTAATCACTTCGGTGGTAATCAAGGCCAAAACAATAAGAATGGACATTTCAAGAAGAGGAGATTCAAAAATGATGGAAAGACGTCAGCACCAGCACCCATTGTTAAGGAAGGAGAACGACCACCTATTATATGCTTCAAATGCGGAGGGGAGGGACACATCAGTCCAAACTGCGTGATGCCATCCAAAGAATGTTATAATTGTGGAAGAGAAGGTCACCTAGCCCAATCTTGTCGTTCACCGAAGATAATTTCAGCTAGGATGGAGGCACCAAAGGCTGTCCCAGAAAAGTCAAAGCCGGTAGTGCAAGGGAGATCGTTTGTAGTGACCTCACAGAAAGTAAGGAACCCGAATGAGGTCATCACGGGTAAGCTTATCATAAACTCTAGCGAAGTCTATACCTTATTTGATACCGGTTCTACCCATTCTTTTATTTCTCCTACTTACACTCAACGATTGAATTTTGAATCCGGAGAAATTAGACTTTGACTTATCTGTGGAAACTCCATTGGGAGAAACCTTCATTACATCCACTGTTTATAAGTCTTGTTCGGTTCAAATCAGCACCCTTACATTACCTGTTGATCTTATTTCATTAAAAATACTTGCATTTGATGTGATTCTAGGGATTGATTGGTTAACTACTCATCATGCAAAAATTGATTATTTTCGTAAGGTTGTTAGCTTTCATATTCCTAACCAACCTATTTTGCGAATTCAAGCAACCAAACCAATAAAATCAATAACTGTCATCTCAAGTCATAAAGCTATTCGTTTATTAAAAAATGGATGTCAAGCTTTCTTAGCTCATGTCACGGATTTAAACAAAAATACGTCAGTTTTGAATGATATTTCTATTGTTAATGAATTTCTTGATGTATTCCCTAAAGAACTTCCTGGCCTACCCCCAGAACATGAAATTGAATTTTGTATCGACCTTGAACCCGGTACAAAACCCATTTCCAAAGCCCCATATCGAATGGCTCCTATTGAACTTCAGGAGTTAAAGACCCAACTACAGGAATTATTAGACATCAGCTTTATTCGTCCTAGTACTTCTCCTTATGGTGCTCCTGTTCTATTCGTGAAGAAGAAAGATGGGAGTATGCGACTTTGTATTGATTATCGGGAGTTGAATCATGTCACCATCAAAAATAGGTACCCATTGCCACGTATTGATGACCTGTTTGACCAGTTGCAAGGCGCCAAATTCTTTTCAAAGATTGATCTTCGTTCCAGATATCACCAATTGAAGATTAAAACTAATGACATTCCAAAGACTGCTTTCAGAACTTGGTACGAGAATTATGAATTCCTAGTCATGTCTTTTGGATTGACTAATAATCCTGATGCTTTCATAGACATGATGAACCGAGTATTCAAGGAATATTTGGATCACTTTATGGTCGTCTTTATTGATGACATCCTTATTAATTCCAAAAGCCGTGAAGATCATGAGCAACACTTGAGGCTGATATTCCAAAAGCTTCGTGAATATAAGCTTTATGCCAAGTTAAAGAAATGCGAGTTCTGGCTTAAGGAAGTAGTATTCTTTGGGCACGTGGTATCAAGTCATGGAATATCTATTGACCCAGCAAAGATTGAAGCAATTCAAAGCTGGAAGAAACCTAAATCAGTGACCAAAGTTCGTAGCTTTCTCGGTTTAGCTGGTTATTATAGCAGATTCGTGGAAGGATTTTCTCGAATCGTTACTTCACTAACTCAGCTGACTCGGAAAGATACAAAGTTTGGTTGGAGAGAGGAATGTGAGAAGAGTTTTCAAGAACTCAAGAGGAGACTCATTTCAGCACCTGTTCTGACAATACCATCTGGTTCAGAGGGATTTGTCATCTACAGTGATGCTTCGGGCAAAGGGTTAGGATGTGTTCTCATGCAACATGGGAAAGTCGTAGCCTATGCCTCAAGAAAACTCAAAGAATATGAGAGGAATTATCCTACTCATGATCTAGAGTTGGCAGCTGTTGTCTTCGAACTAAAGATTTGGAGGCATTACTTGTATGGAGAGAAAGTGGAGATCTTTACGGATCATAAAAGCCTCAAATATTTCTTCACTCAAAAGGAACTCAACATGCGACAACGACGTTGTCTTGAACTGTTGAAAGATTATGATCATACCATCCAATACCATCCTGAAAAAGCGAACGTGGTAGCGAACACATTAAGTAGAAGATCATATGCGGGTACAAGTGCGATATTGTCAACGCAAAGGCCCATTTTGTATGACTTACAAAGGATGGAAATAGAGTTAAAGGCTCCAGGGGCCCATGTGATGATGGCAAACATACGAGTGGAACTGACTTTAATCTATAAAGTTAAAGCTGCTCAAACTACAGACCTGGAGCTGATGCGTATAAGAAAGAAAGTGCTATGTCAGAAGCAAGAATCGATGAAGAAGGAATACTTCGAGTCAACTCCAGACTTTATGTTCCTAACGATCCTGATTTAAAGTATAAAATCATGATGGAGGCACACAACACACCGTTTGCAATCCATCCTGGGAGTACCAAAATATATCGTGATCTTCGTAATACATTTTGGTGGAGCAATATGAAGAGAGAGATAGCGTTGTTTATCTCAAGGTGTCTAACTTGTCAACGAGTCAAGGCGGAGCATCAAGTACCAAAAGGTCCATTGCAACCACTTGAAATTCTAGAATGGAAGTGGGAGCACATTACCATGGATTTCGTTATTGGTCTTCCCAAGGTTTTTCAAGGCATATATGCAATTTGGGTCATTGTTAATAGATTGACCAAGTCTGCTCACTTCTTACCAATACAAGAAACTTATACACTTGAACGTCTTGCTTGTATATACATAAACGAGATTGTAAGACTGCATGGCATGCCAGTATCCATAGTTTCTGATCAAGACCCAAGATTCACTCCAAGATTTTGGGTTAGTTTGCAAAACGTTATGGGCACAGATTTACGATTTAACTCGGTATATCATCCTCAGACGGACGGGAAGTCGACGAGGACGATTCAAACTCTTGAAGATCTATTAACACTATGTGTCCTTGACTTCAAGGGAAGTTGGGAAAAGTTCTTACCATTGGTGGAGTTTTTCTACAACAACAGTTATTAAGCAAGTCTTAGCATGGCTCCATTTGAGGCGTTGTATGCTGGGATGAGGTGGGTGAAGCAGCGTTGTTGGGACCGGAGTTGGTACGTATGACTACGGAAAATATTCAAATGATCCGACAACGTATAAAAATCTCACAAGATCGACAAAAGAGTTATGATGATCTTCATCGAAAGGACGTGGAATTTGATATAGGAGATCATGTGTTGTTACGTGTTTCTCCATGGAAATGAGTTACGAGATTTGGAAAGAGAGAAAAGCTCAATCCTCGATTCATCGGCCCATTTTTAATCATCGGTCAAGTAGGAACTGTGGCCTATAGACTTGTTTTACTGCCAAGTATGTCTCGTGTTCATAATGTTTTTCACATATCTATGTTACGTAAATATGTGAAAGAACCGCACCACATTATTGAGTTAGAACCGGACGAAATAGCGGAAGATTTAACGTATGAAGAGGTTCTTGTTCAAATCTTGGATAAGAAGCAACATATTTTATGCTCCAAGGCTATACCTCAAGTCAAAGTTTTGTGGAGAAACCACGATGTTGAGGAAATGACCTAGGAGTTAGAATCTGAAATGAAATCAAGGTATCCTTACCTCTTCGACATACCAGGTACGTACCCTAATTTTGAGGGCAAAATTTCATAAAAAGGGGAGGTTGTAAAACCCAAACTTTTATAAATAAAGATGAATTTTCTATAAATATCATTTTTGAATATTATGGAATGAATTTGATATAATGTTATAGTTGTGGGTAATATTTATAAATTTTGCAAAGTACCCAAGTTGTTTTATAATATTCGATTGGTCGGGGAATATTCATTTTAACAGTGAATATTCGTACAACGGCACAATCATTGGTGGACCCCACAACAGAATTATTATCGGATTGAGAAAAAAAATACTTTATGAAAATAACGGCGAAAGTTTTACCGTTAACTGTTGAAACACCTGGTGTTAAAAGTACAGTAATACGCGTAGTTGCATAGTAGCACACGGTTTTGATTATTGATGCTTACGTGAGAAGTCACTCAGTTTTGTTCAATTATTGCTACAGTAATTGCTGCATAATATCTCGCGTTATTTGATTCAATTATTGTCAATATTTTATATATTATTAAATCAATAATTAAGATGACAAAGTTATTAATATTATTATTTGCAATATTAACGATGTCTAGAAGTTCTATCAAAGAGAGGTTTGGTCACCTAATTGCGCGCCAATAGGGAGAAATCCTTATTAGAAAGCCCCCTCTTTCCATGGAACGACCTGGTCGATTAATATTGTGAATTATAATAAAGGTGATAAATGTTGTTAAAATTATTAAGGTGATTTTTATGATATTTTTCTTAATTTATGGACCCCCATTTATCTATTTTTCAAAATAATTATGAGAAAATTATTTAAAGGTGGGGCCCACGTTAGGGGGCCACATGTGTGGCCCATATATGTTGAAAAACTGATTTTTGATATGGGGGTGAGAGGGAGTTACGTATAGGGGAGGGAATTGATATATATGTATATGATGTGTGTATATATATAATGTGTGTGTGAGTGGAAAATGGTGGAAAAGTGATTATATAAAAGTGATGGGTGTAAGATGTGTGTGTGTGTGTGTGTGTGTGATAGTGAAAGGTGTGAGGTGTGAGGGGTGTGTGTGTGTGATAGTGAAATGTGTAAGAATGTAGTGAAAGTAATTGGGGGGGGGGGTAGGGGATTGATGTTGGTTATGGGGGGATAAAAAATCAAGTGGTATATATAATATTATTTTATATAAATTTGAAAGCATGTGTTTATATATATATATATTATATTTTAAATTGTTAGTTGATTGAAAAATAATTCTGCAAAATAATTTCGTTCATGAACATTGCACTTCCATTCTCCTATAAATAGAAGCTCATTCCTTCATTATTTCTTACGAATTCACTGAAACTCTAGAGAGAGAAATTATAGAGAAACTATAAAAAAGTATTCTGTTACTTCCCTGCTCTTCTATCCAGTTTCTTTTACGGTAAGGGGTATTATTTCTTTTGTATTCATGAAGAGAACTTCTAATATTCCATTATTTATTATTCGCTTGGAATAACCTGTATACACGGGCTACCCTATACTTGGTGAAATTCTTCTGTTATTCCATTCGTTATAATTCTGTTGGAATATCTTGTCTGTGCATTTTATGTCAGACCTAATTCCGTCTTTATTATTCTGTTGGAATATCATGTCTGTGCATTTTACGCCAGACCTGGTTCTGTTAATTATTATTCTATTGGAATAACATGCCTGTGCGGTCTATCGCATGCATGGTGATTTCTTTTGTTATTTCATTCCTTATTATACTTAGTTGGTTAAAGTTTTGACTTCTATACTCCATGAAATTAGTGTAATATCCTTGATATTTGCGCTTCATCCAGTATCTTTTCATGGAAATATTCTTCTGAGCAATCTTGAATTTTACTCTATAAAGCAGTATCATGTTGACAATTTGGACGTTATTGGTTCCAGGATAAATTAATTCTTGAACTTGTTTTATTGAATTCTTATATCATTGTCATCATCCTCATGTTTATATTCTGTTGAAAGTCATCTGTGGCTTATAGTGCATAGATGGACTTGGTATGATTATAACCAGGGATTATTTGGTATAATCATGACCGTAATGTTACAAATGATGTGGTAAAAGTCTTTATTGGCCCGTAGTACATTGATGGACAGTTGTTGGCATGATCATGACCATTGATGAATACACGAATATCATTGGCCCGCAGTGCATGGATAATTTGTGGTCGTGATAATAATGAATATCCTTGGCTGTAGTGCAGGGATAATGTGGATTATTTATTAAGCTGTGTCCCAGCGATAATAGTGATGAAAAACCTTTTAAATCATAAAAGATAGTAGATTTTATTCTCTACTTGACTCTTTTAATGGATTGCTTGATCCGCTGCAGTTAAACTTGATGTCTATTGTATTTTATCAATTTAACATTATTGAAGACTAATGATAATTTATTTTGCATTATCTTAGTCATAATATTTCTTACTGGGCTAGTTGAGCTCACCCTTTCTTTCATTGTTCTCTTCAAGAAATTAGAATATAGCTGGGACTGTTAGAGTTTATGCCCTAGAGGCCAATTATTTGATATAATTGCTTAACGTTTTGATATTATATTTGATTGAATAAATATATGATTTTATTATGGTTTTATTTACTGCATAATATAATTGTTAACATAACAAAATTCTTTGGAATAGTGATACAAATTATATAGTTTCAAGTATGTGACTTGAACATGAGATTATATATTACCATTAGTATCAGTGTTCTTAAATGTCCCTAGTCGAGTATCATTGTTGACGGGACAACAATGATGCATTGAGACTAGTATGTGGATTGATTGATGACCACATCTCATTGGTCATAAATATATGAGATATTAAGTCAATGCATAGGTACATGTTAGATAATGATGTACTGGACAGACCCACCATGAGAATTCTATATGGAGCATTATGCGAAGTGTCATTAGCAATTCTCATAGTGACAATGTTGTAATGGTCCTCCGACCTGAAATCGCTATATTACTACACGAGAATTTATGTACTTTGATATCATCAAATGTTACCTTTAATAGGGTGGACTATAAAGGTGATTATTGGGTTCATCATTAATCGTGTGAGAAATATGAGTGATCTAGATGGAATTTAACCATCCTATATATTATGGGTGATATCCATAGGCCTCTTGATTGAGTAGGACTATGAAATGCATGGCCATGCTCAAATAGTGATTTGTTTCATATAGTCTACTCATTGATCAAGAAAACTCAGATTAAATTATGAAGAGTATGACACATTCCATGACTCGAGTTTAATCTAGTATATTAAGGTTAAAAGGATTAAATTACATTGAAACATTGGTCACGAAAAGGTTGCATCGAATCATCGATCTTATTATTACTTGGGTAACAGTGATGCATTACTAGATGTCGCTCACTGTTTATAATTTTATAATATGATTTTAAAATTATTGCCAACGTAATAATAACCTATAGGGTCACACACATAGAACGTTATTTAAAAGGGAATTAATTTAAATTTGAAGGATTTAAATATATTAATATGGTTAATAGTATTTAAATCACGAATTTAAATTATAAGGATAATTCGTATATATGTATATTAATTAAGTAAGACTTAATTAAGATATATATATATATATATATATATATATATATATATATATATATAAATTCGGATTTTATGAAATTAGGTTTTGATTTGATTAATTCCTTTTAACTACTATATATATGATATATAGCAGCTACTTAAGGAGATATCATAATTGAAAAACCCTAGCCGCTCTTAGAGAGAGACTAGAGAGAAAACAGTTTCAGAAAATCCATTCCTTTTGGTGGCTAGTACCGCAAGTCCTTCTTATTGCAGAATAGTTCGACGGTTCGTGCGGCGTTCGTGTGGATACCGTAGAGGCGCAATCGATTTGTATTGCGTTGAAGATTTGAGGCGCAGTCGGTTTTAGATTCTCGTTTTTTTTCATATCTGGTATAATCTCTAAACCTCTGAATTAATTGATTTTTCGCATGGATCCTGTTTTAGGGTTTCGGAAATTGCTTTAAAATTTTAATTTCCGCTGTGCGTTTCTGTGCTGAAGCCCAACAGGGACGAGTCGGGGAACGGAGTGATGGATCAGATGATAGTATTAGTAGTCCTCACTATTCTCTTAAATAGTGTGACAATAAATGTAATGTGGACTTATTCTGAGAGTGGATATTTTCTAGAAGACAGTATTTGTATTGAAACTCACAGCTCTCTTGTTGTATATTAAAGATTGTATTTGTATTCTGTACCATGTATTTGGCGACTAAGAATAGGTGATGTATACCTATTTTGGGGGCGTCACATACTCCAAAACCCGTGAAGACCATGAACAACACTTGAGGCTGATACTCCAAAAGCTTTATGAAAACAATTTATATGTCAAGTTGAAGAAATGTGAGTTCTGGCTTGAGAAAGTTGCATTCCTTGGGCACGTGATATCAAATCATGGAATATCTGTTGACCCAGCGAAGATTAAAGCAATTCAAAGCTGGGAGCAACCAAAATTAGTGACCGAAGTACGTAGCTTTCTCGGCTTAGCTGGTTATTATCGGAGATTCGTGGAAGGATTTTCTTGAATCGCTACTCCATTAACTCAGCTGACTCGAAAAGCTACAAAGTTTAGTTGGAGCGAGGAATATGAGAAGAGTTTTCAAGAACTCAAGAGAAGACTCATTTCAGCACCTGTTCTGACAATACCATATGGCTCAGAGGGATTTGTCATCTACAGTGATGCTTCAGGCAAAGAGTTAGGATGTGTTCACATGCAACATGGGAAAGTCATAGCCTATGCCTCACGACAACTCAAAGAATATGAGAGAAATTATCCTACTCATGATCTAGAGTTGGTAGCAGTCCTTTTTGCGTTTAAGATTTGGAGGTATTACCTGTATGGAGAGAAGGTGGAGATCTACACGGATCATAATAGCCTCAAATATTTCTTCACTCAAAAGGAACTCAACATGCGGCAACGACGATGGCTTGAGTTGTTGAAATATTATGATCATACCATCTAATACCATCCTGGAAAAATAAACGTAGTAGCTGACGCATTGAGTAGAAGATCATATACGGGCACGAGTGCAATATTGTCAACGCAAAGGCCCATTTTGTATGACTTGAAAAGGATATAAATAGGGTTAAAGACTCTAGGGACCCATGTGATGATGGAGAATATACGAGTGAAACTAACTTTAATCGATAAAGTTAAAGTTGCTCAAGCTACAGACCTGGAGCTGATGCGTATAAGGAAGAAATTGCAAGAAGGTGCTATTTCAGAAGCAAGAATCGATGAAGAAGAAATACTTTGAGTCAACTTCAAACTTTGTGTTCCTAACGATTCTGACTTGAAGTATAAAATCATGATGGAGGCGCACAACACATCATTTGCAATCCATCCTAGGAGTATAAAAATGTATCGTGATCTTCGACATACATTTTGGTGGAGCAATATGAAGAGAGAGAGATAGATGGGTTTATCTCAAGGTGTCTAGCATGTCAATGAGTCAAGCCGGAGCATCAAGTGCCAAAAGGTCCATTGCAACCACTTGAAATTCCAAAATGGAAGTAGGAGCACATTACCATGGATTTCGTTACTGGTTTTCCCAGGGTTTCTAAAGGCATAGATGCAATTTGGGTCATTGTTGATAGATTGATCAAGTCTGCTCATTTCCTACCTATACGAGAAACTTATACACTTGAACTTCTTGCTCGTATGTACATAAACAAGATTGTAAGACTGCATGATATGCCAGTATACATAGTTTCTGATCGAGACCCAAGATTCACTTTAAGATTTTGGGTTAGTTTGCAAAAAGCTATGGACACGGATTTACGATTTAGCTCGGCATATCATCCTCAGACGGATGCGCAGTCATAGTGGACTATTCAAACTCTTGAAGTACTATTAAGACTCTGTGTCTTTGACTTAAAGGAAGTTGGGACAAGTTCTTACCATTGGTGGAGTTTTCTTACAACAACAGTTATCAAGCAAGTATTGGTATGGCTCTATTTGAGGCGTTGTATTGAAGAAAGTGTCATTCTCCAGTATGCTGAGATGAGGTGGGTGACGCAACATTGTTAGGACCTGAGTTGGTACGTATGACTACAAAAAAGATTCAAACGATCCGATAACGTATAAAAACCTCACAAGATCGACAAAAGAGTTATGTTGATCTTCATCGAAAGGACGTGGCATTCGATATTGGAGATCATGTATTGTTACGTGTTGCTCCATTGAAAGGAGTTACGATATTTGGAAAGAGAGGAAAGCTTAATCCTCGATTCATTTGCCCATTTTTAATCCTCGATCGAGTAGGAACTGTAGCCTATAGACTCGCCTTACCGCCAAGTATGTCTCGTGTTCATAATGTTTTTCACATATCTATGTTACGTAAATATGTGAAAGACCCGAACCACATTACTGAATTAGAACCAGACGAGATAGAGGAAGATTTAACGTATGAAAAGTTACCTGTTAAAATCTTGGCTAAGAAGGATCATATTCTACGCTCCAAGGTTTTACCTCAAGTCAAAGTTTTGTGGAGAAACCACGATGTGGAAGAAATGACCTAGGATTTAGAATCTGAGATGAAGTCAAGATATCCTCACCTCTTCGATATACTAGGTACGTACCCTAATTTTGAGGATGAAATTTTATAATAAGGGGAGGTTGTAAGACCCCAACTTTTATGAATAAAGAATAATTTTCTCGAAATATATTTTTGAATATTATGGCGTGGATTTGATATAATGTTATAGTTGTGGGTAATATTTACAAATTTTGCAAAGTAAGCAAGTGGTTATATAATATTCGATTGGTCAGAAAATATTCGTACGACAACACAATCATTGGTGGACCCCATAATGAAAGTATTGTCGTAGTTAGAAAATGACAGAATTATCTTTTTATAAAAATAACGGCGAAAGTGTTACCGTTAAACTGTTGAACTACCCGATAGTAAAAATACAGTAATACGCGTGGTTGAATAGTAGCACACGGTATTGATTATTGATGCTTACGTGAGAAGTCACTCAGTTATACTCAATTATTGCTACAGTAATTACTGCATCATATCTCTCATATTATTGATTCAATTATTGTCACAGTATCATCTGCATAATATTTATTATTACTAAATCAATAATTGAGACGACAAAGTTATTCATATTATTATTTGCAATATTGACAATGTCTAGAAGTTCTGTCAAGGAGAGGTTTGGTCACCTAATTGCGCGCCAATAAGGGGAAATCCTTATCGAAAAGCCCCCACTTTCCTGGGAACGACTTGGTTGTTAAATATTATCACTACTACAAAACAGTAAATAGACAACGCAGAAAAAACGTTGTGGTTTCTGTCAGAAAAACGTAGTGGTTAAGGGTGTTGTCTATTTGACACTCTTACACAACGTTTTTAAAACGTTGTAGTTAATCACAATACACAACGTTTTTAGAAAAAAAACGTTGTAGTTTTGTTTTCAAAAAATTAGCAGATGCTTAAAAACGTTGTAGAATGTATGATTCCACAACGTTTTTTGGTTAAAAACGTTGTTGTTTAGTATATAAGACAACGTTTTTTAAATGTTATAGAATAAAAAAAAATGTTGTTGTTTAGTATATCAGACAACGTTTTTTAAATGTTGTAGATAAAAAAGAAAAAAGAAAAAAAAATGTGGTTCACCTATATTACTAATGCACCTGCAATATGCTAATACCATGATATATAGCCAAAATGTATCAACATTTTAAAATACATCCTAATAATACCATTCGTTTATAATTTTAAATTACTACATCCACAAAATATATACCAAACTATCCATATAATCACTCAATCAAACAAGTACTGCCCAAAAAATATAATTCTTGGATACTGACTATACAACCTAGAAATCCTACACAAAAAAACAATTAATTTACTTTGGCAAGACCAGCAGCTGTTGAGCATAGCAGAAGCAGCAGCCAATCAGCACCCGCAAGTAACAGCAGCAACAACAGGCGACATCACGCCAATCAGTAACAAAAACATAAAGCTATGACGAGAGAATAATCAGCACCAGCAAGTAACAGCAGCAACAATCAGGCGACATCAAGGCTTTCACATGTTTCGGTTTGTCATCCTGCACATCTCCGTTATCTGCCTCCCTCTGTGCGGTACCATTGCTTGAATGTACCAATTCTATAAAAGCTGCAATAATGGGAATATGAGTGATTGAAAAAAATTTATTCAGAGAAGCTTACAATTATTAAAGATCATCGTGATGCTTGGCAATAGATACCACAGACAATGAACACAAAGACTTCTGAGAATGAGGGACCTAAAAGAACTTTGCGGCCAGTATATGCGGTAGCCATAGCAGCCCAAGAAAAAATAGCATGCATCAGTCACACTTCTTGATTTACAAGTATACTAAAGTTTTCTGCTTTACATTAGTAGCCCATGCATTGTTTAGAAATCTCCAGATTTTATTTTCTAATCATCAAATGCAACATAATCCAAATATAATGCATGAGATAGGGGACGAGCTGAAGAGATTTTTTGCTCCATGTTCTACCAATCCGTTCCCTAACCTTCTAAAAGAGATCATGGATTTTATATAGAATTCTCAAGTTTCATGCGGTGCTAAAACTAATAGATTACATGCGGTGCTAAAAAAGATTACATGGATTTTAAAAGAGATCATGGATTTTAAGAAATAAGGTTATGGAACTAATAGATTACATGCGGTGCTAAAAAATTTGATGAAATAGTTAAAGAATTTTTCTTCTTTTTTTGGTACATCTGGTTACAACGGAGGGCTAGTCGTAGTGAAGCCACTCAACTCCTACAGAATCAGCAAAGAGAAAATTATATAGACCCCTAGCTAGGGGGTAGATCCAACACAGACAAACTGTTACAACTAAGGGATCCTTTTTTAGCAAGAAAGTCAGCACAATAGTTACCCTCAAGAAGGGTATGGCTTAATTAGAGAAATTTTCAGAAGTTCTTACTTATCGAAAAAAATTAATAATTAACAAATAAAAAAATTCTTAAAAATGCACGTATATAATTTATACTGGGAACCTTTTATGCGTGTAACATTGTAAGAAAATTCAAATACGCCAGGAATAAAAACAGAAGTCATAGAAGGTCATCAAAAGGAAACTATTACCTTTCTGTTTCAATACTTCTCTTTGCAAGCATTAGCGTCAAGAAAATAGGAACCATTGCAGCACACAAATGCTTAATAGTGTGTCCACTTACAATATGATGAGTCCATCTGTAAATTGGTTTGTCAGCGGCTTCTTCAACTTTGGCTAGGAGATAAAATCCTGCAATTATGAATTGCAAACTACTCAATATAGGAGAAAGCATAGAAAGCTTCAAAATATGGCAAAGGAACCCACTTGATGGGAATACAAACCTGCAGCCCAAAGCCAATATGTAGAATGTGTGTACATTGGAGGCAACAAGATGGCCATTACAGGGATGGCAATGCAAGGAACAAACTGAACAAGTCCATATGGTCGCAGATCATTAAAAAACCTGCAGTAGAATATATGCAATCAACCAGCAGTGGAGATGCATGTTCAAGCTCATACCTCTTTGAAAGTTTTATTTTACACTGCCCCATTTTACCCCTTGGGCTTCAAAAGCAGACTATTTATCTTTTTTGAAATAAAATCTCAAACAGCATATTATTTCTTCATAATGCGTCTTTGCTAACCCAAATCAGATCAAGCGAAGCATCACAAGAACAAAGGAATGCAGAGGCAAATTTATTTGAATCTCGGTTAAGAGAATTCAGAGTATATAACTGCTGAAAGCCTCAAAGTTACAATCCCACTAACCTATCATGAACAAGAGGTTCCATCCCATAACAAAAGGATTAAAAAGCATTAAAGTACTATCTAAATACATAATTTTTTCTTTGGAGCATTAAAGTACTGCAGCAGAAGCCATTCAAAGTGCAGCAGAAAGCCAAAAGAAGCAGCAGTTAAATGATATAGCAGTAGCAGCCCACAAGTCCAACAAAAATTTGGAGCAGTAGCAGAGCAGCAACTATGTCATAGCATAACCACAAGCAGGACCCAGCAGCCTTTTACCAAAAGAGCTAACAGCATAACACATACAGAATGACGTTGCATATGCCAGCCCATGCAGCGCACCCCATACAACTGACTACAGAAGTAAAAACATCTGCTGCAGACAACAAGACCCAAACAGACCCAACTTTGCATACCCAACAATAGATATATCAAATAATCTAACAATAAGAAATAGCTAAAAGAAAAAACACTCTGATTGATGACAATAACTAGTAAATCCATTATAAGAAAATTATAACATAAATATAAAATTGACAATTTAGGTGAATTCTCCACTGTAAACATAAACTCTGATTTGGGGCTTGGCTTCCACTGTTTAGCGTTCTTTCGTGACCTTTTCCTTCTCCTTTCTATTTTGTTGGACAACATTTTCCTTTAACTTCTCACACGGTCACACATATATATCTCCAAGCACATGGCTTTATCAAATTCATGAAAAGTCAGTAAAATGAGCAAGAGAAATGATGTAGAACATAGTCTATTTACTTCATCAAACTACAGTAGCAATTACCCAAATCAACTAGAACAGATTTGTGTCGATTTAGTATCAAATGTACGATTAAACCATGAAAATGAACAACTTAAAGCCAGAAGAATACTTACCAGAAAAATCAGTCTCCGATTTCTGAGGCTTCTCCTCCCAAACCTAGTTCACAATCATAAATACAATAAAATGTATGAAAGATGAAGGATGAGTTACAATCAAGAGTAAATAAAAAAGTAGTTCACAAATCCGTATATAAATAACATGAAGGATGGTTTCAAAGTTAGAGGTTTGAAAATCTATTACAAATAAAAAATAAATAACACAAAAAATCTAGTACCGATCTTCTTCCGGCGACGACTCTGCCACGCCGTCGACAGCGGCTGCATCCACCGCTTTCTTCGCGGCTTCGAACAGCTCAATGAGACAGCGCCGCCGTCTGCTAGGCCAGTTCTATATAAACAAGATCTGAGATGAAGTTGATGGACCTGGAGGGCTTGAGAGGGCTAGGGCTTCGATTGAGAGGTATGATAAGGTATGAAATCACACTAGGACTTCGATTGAGAGGTATGATAAGTTTTCGCAGTTCGATTGAGAGAAGGAATAAGGTCTGAGTATAGGAAGCAAGTGACCGAAACCCTCGTTTAAGTCTAACCCATCGTTTTAATTTCAAATTTTTGCTTCCGTCTTTTTAATTTTGTGCTCCGTGTTTTTTTAATAGACAACGTTTTAAAAAAAAAACGTTATCTATTTAAAATTAAAAAATTATCTTTATAAATAGATAACGTTTTTTCATACGTATCTACAACGTTTTGTTAAAAAACGTTGTAAAAAAAAAAACCACAACGTTTTTATAAAAAACGTTGTCTATTAAGCGTTGTCTATTAGGTACTTTGTACTGGTGTATGAATTATAATATTAATGATGAATAAGTTCGTGTTGATTAAAGATGAAATGGATAGTTCCATTGTGTTGGAATTATTAGTGTTAGTGAAAATCGACATTTATTTCGATAATAATTGATGTTTGGAGGTTATGTTGACCAATCGAATAATTAACCGGATAAATGAGCAATTAATTGCTATTAATTCACATGATTATAACTATTTGTTCACATGTGTATACTATTAATTTATATTCTTGTACTATTAGGGGAGGTGGTGCAAGATTGATAATACTTGCATGACTAAGTTAAAAATGGAGGTATAGTTGAAGGTACAATACTGTAATTAGTTTTTTCACATGGTTATACTATTAAGTCACATGATTGAACTATTAATTCACATTATTTACTATTAGGGGAGGTGGTGCAAGTTTGATAATACTTGCAGGTCTAAATTAAAAATGAAGAAATAGAGGAAGGTATTATACTGTAATATTTCGAGCCCCAAAACGTGCAATTATCAAAACTATATTTTCCTATAAATAGAAGCTCATTCTTTCTTCATTTCTCACCAATTCAGTAAAGCTATAGAGCAATTATTATAGAGAGAAAGAAGAAGAGAAGTCTGCTACCTCATTATTCTAGTATCCAGTCTTCTTCTAAAGTAAGGGGTATTATTCTTTCGTATTCATGAAGAGAGTTATTTTCTTTCAATACTCATAAGGGTTGTTATTCCATTCTTTATTATTATGTTGGAATAACCTGTCTATGCGAAGTACCGCATACATGGTGAAATTCTTCTATTATTCCATTCTTTATTATTCTGTTGGAATAACATGTCTGTGCGGTCTATCGCATACCTGGTGAATTATTTTGTTATTCCATTCTTTATTATTCTGTTGGAATATCCTGTCTGTACAGATTACACATGACCAGGTTGCATTTTTTATTATTCTGTTGGAATATCCTGACTGTGCGGGTTACGCATGACCTGGTTTCATTCTTTATTATTCTGTTAGAATAACCTGTCTGTGCGGATTACGCATGCCTGGTGAATTCTTCTGTTATTCCATTCTTTATTATTATGTTGGAATAACATGTCTATGTGGATTACCACATGCATGGTGAATGATCCTTCGTATTCATTCCTTATTAAATTATGAAAATGGTCTATCTACGTGGATTACCGCATAGCGGGCAAAAATCCATTTGTGGTTTCATATATTCTATTATACTCAATTGGTTAAAGTTTTGGCTTCTATACTCCATGAAATTAGTGGAATATCCTTGATATTTGCGCTTTATCCAGTATCTTTTCATGGAAATATTCTTGTGACCATTCTTGAATTTTACTCCACGAAGAAGTATCATGTTGACAATTTGGACGTTATTGATTTCTGGATGAATTAAAATTATAAATCTTTAAAATTTATCCTTGGACTTTTTTATTAAATTATTATGTCATTGTCATCATCTTATATTGTTATTAAAGTCATCTTTGGCTTACGTGCATAGATGGACTACCAGGGATTATTCAGTGTAATCATGATCATAATGTGATGAATGATGTGTTAAAAGTCCTTATGGGCCTATAGTTTATTGATGGATAGTTGTTGGTATGATTATGACCAGGGATAATTCGGTATAATCATGACCATTGATGATTACATGAATATCCTTGGCCGTGATGCAGGGATGATTCGATATTATTTATTAAGTTGAGTCTCAGCGATAAAGTTGATGAAAAACTTTTTAAATTATAGAAGATAGTAGATTTTATGCTCTATTTGACTCTTCTAATGGATTGTTTGTTCCGCTGCAGTTAAACTTGTTGTCTATTATATTCTATCAGTTTAACATTGTTGAAGGCTAATGATAATTTATTTTATATTATCTTAGTCATAATATTTCTTACTGGGCTAGTTGAGCTCACCCTTTCTTTCACTGTTCTTTTCAAGAAATGAGAACGTAGTCGGGACTAGTTGGGGAACGGAGTGACGGTCCAGATGATAGCATTAGTAGTCCTCACTATTCTATTAAATAGTGTGACAATAAATGTAATGAAGACTCCATTAAGTGTGGATATTGTCTAGATGACAATATTCTTATTAAAACTCTTAGATTATGTTTTGTCGCATTTCACACGACTGTTGTATAATTAAGTTGTATTTGAATTTTGTACCATGTATTTGGTGACTCAAGATGGGTGATGTATACCTGTTTTGGGGGCGTCACAAGAAGCATCATTCATAGACTCTATACCCAATCAATGGAGGACAATCTTATCAATCATACTCTCTAATACCTTAGGATCAATAGATTGTTGCGGTGAGTAACCTACACTCGGAGGCACCGTAGGAGGTTAAGCAAGCAAGTCTCGTGCATTATATTTTGAAAAACCAAGAATCTACTTTTTTTAGTCCCGCCAGTTATCTCACTACTCCAAATGGCCAAGTCATCTATCTCTGGTGTACCATCTTCTACAAGTTATAAAAATGCATGATATATTAGTTAAAAAATTGTTTACATATGTAAGGTACACTAAAAAAATCATGGCATAGCCAACGAGACCATTGTCGACAGGCGCCAAACCATCGAGAATGACCTCACTGGTGACGACACAGACGTCGCTAATGACTCCTGTAGCATAAACCCCCATTTACAAGCCCCACGTAACACTGAACCACTTTACTTGCTCCTTTCTTTTGAGTATGTTGATTTAACACCTTATATGATTTTAAATCTGCAATATATTTAGTATAACACGTTATATATATATATATATATATATATATATATATATATATATATATATATATATATTTGAAAATGTTTTCATGCCATCGTATTTGGTAGTTAGTATACATATGAATATATATTAATACACATTAGTTAATGATGAAATAGCCATTAATTAGAAATTGAAACTGTAAATATTGGCTGGCTCAACTGAAAATCTCTAGCAAATGCAGTAACAGAAGATGTTTCCAGCATTGTCAAAGAATTCACAAGAGATCCAATCATTCCCAGGTCTCGCATCTCTAAAGAAGTAAACAACAAACTCATTCTTGTGGAGTCAAGACTAAAACCTAGTTGATCCAACTGCTATGTCAATGAACCTCTACACAATCGAGTTCTATCATGTTGCACAGCTTTTAAAAATTTCCATGACACAAGTGGTGATTCTAAAAAAACTCATATCAGTAAGATTTTTTGAGTAAGGTATATATACATCTTGGCATATAAAAAATTCTTATACTGTTACTCTACATGATATAAATTAGCTGCAGCAAATTAATTGGATTTCAAAATCTACCATAATTATGAAAGAAAATACTATCATACTGTACCCATTCATATATGTGTATCAAAAAGAAAGAGCATTGGAAACATATCTATTCATCAACAACAAAAAATTAACTGAGAAGAGCTAGAGAAACTTATATAACCTCCTTCATTGCTTTTGAAATTATTCAATCACTTTACTCTGATTTTAAATTATTCGTCTTTAATTGTTGCCCTATCTAAACGTAGCTATAATTTATTTTTCTACCCATTCATGTCCCTCTAATCCATTAAACTGAGGCATTATGTACCCATTTATAGTATAATTCAACATAAAATATATAATATAGTATGATATTCTGTATAAATATTTAAATAATTTGTGATTTATTTAGAGCTTCTCTATTAACTATTAAGAGTTCACAAGTTTGAAATTTAACAATGTATATGTGCACATTATATGACGAATTATAAATTATAAAATTGTACCTACTAAACGAGTAGCATGTAAGTTGTAACGGGTGACCTAAATGTAAATCCCACTACCCATCCCAAACCATATATGGTTTTACAAAGTGGTTGTTGTTAGGTTTTGTCACTTCGTGTACCTAAAACTATCATCCCTAGTTTACACATTAACTATCAGTCATTAAAATATGTTCCAAGTTGGTTTTGTAACAAGTATGTTGTACTTCATCACTAATTTTCACTATTTTATAGCATCTAGAATATTTGTAGCATATACATTCTACAATTATTGGCAATCAATAATACTAAAACCCAAGCATATCCACTTCAGTTTAAAATGTATAGAATAAACTATAATGTATTAGTTTCTGCCGAGTAAAGTAAATTCATTTCTACTCAGACTTTTGATTTTCCTTATGATATGTGCACATCTTATATATTTTATTCAGGATAGTTCATGCTTATGCATTTGGGACAGTTGCTTTATTATTTTGAAAACTATTTGATGTCTTCGATAGAGGCAATTGAAGTTGTACAAAAGGTGTTAGATCTGACTAAAGATAAAAAATATAATGCAAACTTATTAGAGATGATGATTATTGTGACGCCCCCAAAATAGGTATACATCACCCATTCTGAGTCGCCAAATACATGGTACAGAAACAAATACAAACTCAGTAATACAATTGTCGTGCAAAATACGACAACACATATACTGTGAGTTTGAATACAAATATAGTCTAATAGACAGTATACAAACTCAAAGGGAGTCCTCATTAAAATTATTGATACATTATTTTACAAAATAGTGAGGACTACTAAAACAACTATCCTGAACCATCACTCTATACCCCGGCTAGTTCCTGCTATGTTCTCACCTCCTGAGAAGAAAAATGGAACAAAAAGGAAAAGGGTGAGCTCAACTAGCCTAGTAAAAAATATTATGACTAAGATAATATACAACAAATTATCAATATTCTTCAACAGGAAAAAATCTGATAGAATATAATAGACAACAAGTTTTAGATCAACAACTGCTGCGGAAACAATAATCCATTAGAAGAGTAAAGTAGAGAATGAATTCTACTATCTTCTAAGATTTAAAAGTCCATCATCAATATTTTATCCCTGTAACATCAATCAATATACATCTTGAATCAAATATTCATCTTTTCACTACAGGCCAAAGATATTCATTTGTATCACCAGTTGGTCATGTTCATCTCAACACCTGTTCATCTTTGCACTACGGGCCAAAGATATTTATTAGTTAATCATTTATCTGTGTACTACAGGCCAAAGATATTCAGTAATATCATCATTTAGTACTGAGGATGATGAAAAATATCTTAAAGAAAAGAATCCAGTGAGACAAAAGGACAAATATTAGGAATTCATATTATAGTTTATCTAAGTTCAATAATACTCCATAATAACCAATTGTGAAGCAGAATTTAAAAATAAAGATCAAAACATGGATACAATCAAATATAGTAACCATAATAAACATCTTGGACAAAAAAAGTAAATTTTATTTTTCGGTGAATAGTGTCGTATTCGTGAATAGTACCATATACGTGAATAGTAACCCCGACGCAAAAAGGTAGAATTTCTATAATAAAATTCATATCAATATTTCAGCATAATGATATTGAAGATAATAATATCATTTACGAAGAAAATAACATCTCTAACCTCAAAAGAACAGTACTTTCAACTGAAATATCAGGTATAAGACTGAAGAAAACTTGCACTGATGAATAGCAACTCACAAAGTATCTAAATACTCACAAACTACGCTAGATAATATAGAGAGAAAAAGAGAGAAAACTTGTTTCTGGTGTGATTTTTAATTCTAACTAAGCACCCTATTTATAGGAAAATGCTTAGAACGCCATAGCACACTAACCTGCTACCTGATGGCTTTACCTACTACTATTCACGCCCACCACTTTTGAAAATAAATTTCAGCACGTTTCATTTCTCACCAACCAAAAGTGGGGCCCACCATATTTTTAATAAAAATATTTATTTTTGAAACTTTAACAATTCATAATAAATAGCCCTTTTATTAGAAAAATATGAATTTTATGTCCATTCCATAAGAAATTAAATTCTCTACAACTTTGTAGAAGAAAGTTTTTCCAAATTTCAAACAGAAAATGCCCGAAATTCACATGCGGACGATTTTTAATACCTCCATTCCGACAAAATACTGATAAAACACCTCAGCCTTAATTCTTTCATTTATATCAACATAACATAAATATATCTATCATTTATATCCACAATAAATCAATAATTAATTATTCACAAATAATATTACATAATCACAATTATGACAACCATGTCGTTCCCAAGAAAGAGGGGACTTTCCGATAAAAAAATTTCCTTCTTGGCGTGCAATTAGGTGACCAAACCCCTTTCCTAGAAAGAAATTTCTTAAACATTGCCAATAATGCTATCTAAAAATATTATTCAAATAATATGAATTATTAATCTGATAATGGAAAATACTGTGCAGTGACAATTATTGAAACAACAATAATATAAAATATTAACGTAGCAATTATTGAATCAATAAAATAAAATTTTGAACAGTAATTACTGTAACAATTATTGAGTAGTGCTTTCTTACGTAAGAATCAATAATTCAAAAATACTGTGTAATACCGTGTGCTACTGTGCAACCACGCGTATTACTGTATTTTAACCACCGAGTATTCCAACAGTATTAACAGTAACAACTACGTCGTTATTTATAAAAACTCAAACTTGTCGTTATCTTCATCTGACAATTTTTCATTATGGGGCCCACAAATAGCTGCGCCGTCGTACGAATATTCCCCGATAGCAAGAATATTCAACGACCAAACGAATATTCCTCGACAAAATGAATATTTTATAACCACTTTCTTATTTTGGAAAATTTGCACATTTCACCCATAACCAAAGCATTATATCAAATTAACACCTTATTATTCACAATAATAATTAGAGGAAATTCGATTTTATTTATAAAAAGTTGGGGTCTTACAACCTCCCCTCCTTATGAAATTTCATCCTCGAAATTGACGTACGTACCTGGTGTTTCGAAAAGGTGAGGTTACCTCGCTTTCATTTCTGATTCCAACTCCCAGGTCATTTCTTCAATAGCATGGTTTCTCCACAAAACCTTAACTTATGGTATAAACTTGGTGCGTATGACATGCTCTTTCTTATCCAAGATCTTAACAGGTACCTCCTCGTACGTTAAATCTTCGGCTCTCTCATCTGGTTCTAACTCAATAATGTGGTTCGGGTCTTTCACATATTTACGAAGCATAGATATGTGAAAAACATTATGAACACGGGACACGCTTGGAGGTAATGCGAGTCTATAAGCCACATTTCTTATTCGGTCAAGAATCTCAAATGGACCAACAAATCTTGGATCGAGCTTTCCTCTCTTCCCAAATCTTGTAACTCCCTTCCATGGAGCAATACGTATCAATACATGATCCCCAATATTAAATTCCACGTCCTTTCGATGAAGATCTGCATAACTGTTTTGTCGATCCTGTGTCGTTTGTATACATTGTCGAATCGTTTGGATCTTTTCTATAGTTATGCATACCAATTCTGGTCCCAACAATTTTGCTTCTCGCACCTCATCCGAGCATACTGGAGAGCGACACTTTCATCCATACAATGCTTCAAATGGAGCCACACCTATACTTGCCTGATAACTATTGTTGTAGGAGAATTCCACCAATGGTAGGTACTTATCCCAACTCCCTTTGAAATCTAGGACACAGAGTCTTAATAGATCTTCAAGAGTTTGAATATTCTTCTCTGATTACCTATCCGTTTGAGGATGGTATGCCGAACTAAATCGTAAATTCGTGCCAATAGCTTTCTGCAAGCTAACCCAAAATCGTAAAGTGAATCTTGGGTCACGATCTGAAACTATGGATACTGGCATGCCATGCAATCAGACAATCTCATTTACGTACATACTATCAAGATGTTCAAGGGAATAAGTCTCATGTATAGGCAAGAAATGGGCAGACTTGGTTAATCTATCAACAATGACCCAAATTGCATCTATGCCTTGAGATACCTTGGAAAGACCTGTAACGAAATCCATAGTAATGTGTTCCCACTTCCATTTCGGAATCTCAAGTGGTTGCAATGGACCCTTTGGCACTTGATGCTCTGCCTTTACACGTTGACAAGTTAAACACCTCGAGATAAACTCCACGATCTCTCTCTTCATATTGTTCCACCAAAATGTATGTCAAAGATCATTATATAATTTCGTACTACCAAGATGGATTGTAAACGGTGTGTTGTGTGCCTCCATCATGAATCTATGCTTCAAGTCAGAATCGTTAGGAACACAAAGTCTGCAGTTGACTCGAAGTATTTCTTCTTCATCGGTTCTTGCTTCTGGAATAGCTGTGACAACCCGAGAAATTAGACAATTTATGAAAATCTTAAATGATTGATTTAAGGTTAAATAATAGACCTAGAAAGAAAATGAGTGTATGTGTTTGATGTTTTGGGATTGAATTTTGAGGATTTCAAAATTCGGTGAAGGATATAGGTAAATTATTTAGGATTAAAGATTTATGTAAATATGCTCTGTGTATATGGTTAATGATGTGTTCAGAATGTGGTTAAGGGTCATGGGTTGATCAGATAAATTATATCTGTGACAAACCCTAAGTTTATATTAAGAACGACAACGTTCAGTTAGAAAACCCTAACGTCTAAATCAAAAACCCTAGAAATCAGTTCTGGAAACCCTAGTTTCAGTTCCGGGAAATCCGAAATCCTAAATCGGATATTGAAAACCCTAGATTGGGAATGCAATGTTATGTATAAGGTTAAACGTCATTAATATTAAATTAATTAGGAAAAACCCTAATGAATTATCTAAAATCTTAATTGATTATTTGAAAACCCTAATACCAGATCTGAAAACCCTAATTTCAGATTCTGATAAAATGAAACCCTAATATGGGAATATAACGGAGAATTTTAATGTTTTAGTGCTATTAATTAAAGTACTAATTAGGGTAAAGGTTAATTAATTAGCAAACCCTAATTTCTAATTTTTGGAACCCAAATTGTTCCGTCAGAAACCCTAATGCTCAATTATGGATTTAATTACTAAAATTAGCAATGTTAATTAGGAAACCCTAAACCTAATTATTTCAATTTATGAGTAATTAGAAAACTCTAATTACGAATATTTAATTTTTATTTTAGAAAATTATTTTCTATTAGAAAACCTTAATTTGTGGGATTGAAAACCCTAATGATCATTTTGAACCCTAATTGTGCAGTGATGGATTTAATTATTATATTAGCAATGTTATTTAGGAATTATAAATCCTAATTTTCAAGTTATTAGAAACCCTAATCTAATATGGAAATCTAATTTCTAAAATTGAAATATTATTTTTCTATTTAAAACCCTAAAATGTGATTTTGAAACATAATGTACAAATTTGACCCTGAGTGCTAAATTAGCAATTTTAATTAGCATAAATTGGTCCTAATTAGCAAAGATTGATTTATAATTAGGAGATTAAGATATAATTAGGAAGCCCTAATTATAATTTAGAAAGCATGATTTTCTATTTTAAATTTAACTAGAAAATCTTAGAAATCCAAGTTGCTAAATATTTAAGGGTTAAAATCTAAACCCTAAAAGGTTAAACCCTAATCCTAATGTCCAAACCCTAAACCCTAAGGGTTTGTAGCAAATGACAATTTTAGAATTTAATTGGAAACCAAAATGACCAAAATGCCTTATGTCACATTTTATATTAGGTTGCTTGCAAATCTTGCTAAATCCTTGGTTGTTCAACAACTACAACCACTCCTTGTGACAGCAAACCAGCCATTTCTTGCCACCTTGCAACAATACATTTAATGTGTACAACATCTAAAGATTTAAAGTAAGAAAAATCTTACTTTAATTCTCATTTTTGTCCAAACCCTTCTCTCGATCTCTTCATGCTTCGAAATCTAGAGTGAGAGAGAGTTAAAATTTAAGCCATGATCAAGTTATAGCAAGCCAAGAACAGAATCCAAAGTCAGAATTAATAATCAAGGCTCAAAGAGGTATAAACCCTAAATTTTGAAATCTATGATTCTGATGTTTAATGTTGTTGTTTGTTGTTTAGATATGTGCTAGAGGGTGTCACTTGATGATCTGGGTGGTCAAAACTTAGATCCATATCATCTTGATGCTCGAATTTAAAGATTTCTTAAATCTGGAAATATGGAAAAATATCGACTGACAAGAAAATGTCAGGTCTCCTAGATCTGTCTCTGTTAATTCTTTTGGGTGTTTTATGTTATACATCTATAGTATGCCATGTGGTCTTTGATCTCCAACTTGAATCAAGTCCAGATCTTGTCTAGATAAAAAGTTATGAACGGTCAAACCTAGTTGACCGATCACAGAAACTGATTTCTGGGCAGCCCAGAAATCTCAGTAACCTCTGACAAAGTTTTTGCAGGCGCTAGATCTTGTAGTCTGTTTGTGTTTATGCCATGTTTTACGTTGGTTACTGTAGCCTGCCATGAATACTACATTCTGAAGACTTTAGTTCATCCAGATCATTATCATAATCGTGTAGAATCATGGTCAAACATCATTGACCGAACTGCCTGATGAAGGTTTTCTGGAAAACCCAGATCTTCATCAGCCGGATTTTTGTCAGAACTTTGACCAGCTTTAATCTTGTGTATATGTTGTTGTTAGATATACTTTTTGATATGTAATTGTAGCTTTACATCTCTCCTGCAATATTTAATCTTTAGATCACCAAAGAAAAACCTAGATTGCAAGTTATAACGATCTAAAACAGGCATCTCGACTGTTCTTTAATTTCTGGAAAACCCAGAAATTGAAGAACATCATTGTCAGAGTTTTTGATGACCAATATCTTCCAGATCTGATGTTGTTTAAACATGATATTTGTTGATAATTGTATTATTACACTAGTAATACAAGCACTAAGTGTTAGATTGCCCAGAAACGTAATGGATTGAGAATTATAATCGGTCAAACTAGTCCACTCGGATGCTGACTTTGGAATTCTGGGCTGGCGAAGAACACCTATAGCGACAGAAAGTGTCGCTATAGCCCTTTAGCGACAGATTATTATTATTTTCCGGAAAATGATTAAAAAATTAGAAAAAATGGTTTTTAATTATTAAAAATACAAAATAAATTCTGAAAAATTATTTTAAAGCTTGAAAAATAGTTTTTAATTATTTTATGTATATTTGAAAATATTTATTATTTTTGGAATATAAATGGTATTTATTTATTTAATTACAATATTAGATAAATTATTTAAAAATAGTTTTAATTCATGAAAAATCATGAAAAAGTATATTATGGTGTTAGAAAATATTTTAAGTTATTTTTGATAACTTTTGATATTTTGTGATGAAATTCATTAATTAATCAATATTAACGATAATTAGTTAATTTAATAACTATATTAAATAAATTAAGGAAAAATGGAATTAATGCTTTATCAATTATATAAAAATGATTTAAGTGTTATAAAAATATTTTAAGTTATAAAATATAAATTTTGATATTTTGGCATGAAAATATTAATATTTTAATATTAATAGCAATTATCAGATAATGGATTAAAGTGTTGGAAAATTATATAAAATGATTTTAAGGTATTAAAAATACTTTGATATATTATAATTATATTATAATATTATGTAATGATTTTCATTAATATTTTATAAATATTAATGATTAAGGTATTATATGGTATTTAATTCATTTAAATACGGTTTTAATGATTAAAAAATGGTGATAAATGGTAATAATTATTCAAAAATTATTACGAGCCTAGGAAAAATGTTTTAAATGATAAGAAAATTATCTGTGATATTGTTAAGTATTAAGTCAGAGTTTAATTAAACTTAAAATCGATATTCGTCCGACTAGACCGCCGGGATGATAGAATTGTGTCGGTTTCAAGTCAGACTGAAATAGTTTGACCTGATACTAAGTCTTATGTGTGTTATAGACTGATAGGATTATGTGCTATGTGTTTAGGTTATTCTATTGATATAAATATAAAAGTATTATACTGTGATGATATTATTCTAATTATTGGAGATCTATATTACTAATATTAGGTCTACGGGGTAAAGCGTTATTAAATTGCGTTGCGGTAATCAACGGTTCAGGCAAGTTTCTTTGTACTTAACTCTAATAAGAGTATTTATTCAAGCTTGTGGTTAATCATTGTTGATTGCCATGAAAATTGTACTCTGTACATCTTGCATGTATAAGTCAGGTATGAAAGGCTGATCACCTTCATTACCAGTTGGTTCAGAAATGTTTGTTCATGTTTAAAACTTGTTCAGTCAAAAATTTGTTCGTGCTAGTTCTCAATTATATTGATGAATTATAGCAAGCTCATTATTCATACTCTTCAATCATGATATATCGTTATATTGTTGTATATAAACTTGCTGGGCAACTTTCATGCTCACCCTTACTATATCATGATAAAACATTGCAGATAAGGCGAATGCGTTCGGATACAGGAAAAGATAAAATGTGCGGCTAGTTTGTAATAGTATACTTTGATAAATATTGTTGTGTGATAAATAGTTTATGATTTGTGTATAAGTTAAGGTTACTCGACCTTGGGGAATATAGTGTGTAATGTAATGTATAAATAATTTATGTTTATATCTTCCGCAAATAGTTATAGAAATAGTATACCGGATTCGCGGTGATTTGGGACCCGGATTCGGGGCTACTACAGTTGGTATCAGAGCTGCTGGTTATGAATCTTGGGTAGGAATACCTGAGACCAATAACCGCAGTGATTAGGATAAGATCTAACTCACATAGAGTTAGTTGGTCGGTAAGATTCAAAGATGAATCTCGGCGAGTGTAAAGACACAAAGTTCCCTAACTCTGATAATAAAGTTGAACAATAATGGTGAATAGATCGAGTCTAAAAGACTGAAAGTGCAGGAATAGGAGATCGTAAAATAAAACGATCATAGGCATAGAAATAAATCGTAATATATACGATAAGATCACCTCGTGATCTGATAAGGTTATGACAGCCAGAAAGAATCAATCTGATGATTGAAAAGTTTACAGCAAGATGCTGTGTATCAGTTGTACTATAAAATTGTACTACGAAAACTCATGAAAGAGTTATGGATTATGAATACGAATTGAATTCGTCTTGAAAAAGGGGGTTAAGATTAGGTGGGGATTTCAATGAGGACTCATGTCAGCAACGGAGTTGTATGATTCCTTGTATGGGCGGGGAATTGTACTTGGTGTAAAAACTACTTAGTTGGTGGCATTGGTAATAATTGAAATGTTGTGTCACGCTAGTTGTTATATACAGATAAATAGGTCATAGGTAAAGAATATAGGATTAAGTACGAGTTCTTAAAATTCATACTTATGTGACATTCTTGACTCATAGTTATATGAAATGTTTATGAGACCCTCAGCGAACGGACGCCAAAGGTCAGACTAGGGTAAGTTCGTAAACTCATATAATTGTGGTCAGGTTATGAACTCATAAGTGTGGTTTTATGAACTGAGTATAGTTGTGTGTGAATGGAGTGTTAAGGATTATAGGAACAGATAGATTGTTAAGTAAATGATCATTAGTGGAGACTTAGGTTTTCCTAAACCCTAACTATGCTAAACTTCAAATTTTTGACATCAAGCTAAATACGCACTATGTGCCTTTTAAAAAAAAATTGTTTGTATTTATCACTTATGTACCATGTGACCTGGTGCTGAGATGATAAAAAATGATGGAGTTATCAATGCAGAATTACTTGGTGTTGGATGTGATCTAAGGATCGTCAGCCCACTACAGTATGATGTAGTATAACAAAGTCACAAAATGACGAAATCCTCAACGGACTGTTAAATACAGTGCGGCATCATGACGTCATTCTCAAAAATATTTATTGAAAGAAATTTCCCAAACCAAATTGTTTTTTTGTGGAATCAAATAAGACTGAGATAAAATTTTTGTGCCTTTGGCAGTGATGGAAAACAGATAAAATCAGTACTTTGCCAGTACAGGGCATATCGGACTAATCACCCTTTGTGTCCGTAAGTAATGACGGTTTGCGGATGAATTTCCATAAAACCTTTGCGAAAATAAAAAACAAACAGTCTATACGATTCCTCAGCACAGTTTTAAAATTTTTACCCTTGTGGGTGGTGTATTGGGTAGCATGTGAAATATGTGTGAATGGTGTAAGGTGCACGGTGTAAGGTGTAAGGTGAATTTCGGGGACGAAATTCTTAGAAGGAGGGGTGAATGTGACAACCCGAGAAATTAGACAATTTATGAAAATCTTAAATGATTGATTTAAGGTTAAATAATAGACCTAGACAGAAAATGAGTGTATGCGTTTGATGTTTTGGGATTGAATTTTGAGGATTTCAAAATTCGGTGAAGGATATAGGTAAATTATCCAGGATTAAAGATTTATGTAAATATGCTCTGTGTATATGGTTAATGATGTGTTCAGAATGTGGTTAAGGGTCATGGGTTGATCAGATAAATTATATCTGTGACAAACCCTAAGTTTATATTAAGAACGACAACGTTCAGTTAGAAAACCCTAACGTCTAAATCAGAAACCCTAGAAATCGGTTCTGGAAACCCTAGTTTCAGTTCCGAGAAATCCGAAATCCTAAATCGGATATTGAAAACCCTAGATTGGGAATGCAATGTTATGTTCAAGGTTAAACGTCATTAATATTAAATTAATTAGGGAAAACCCTATTGAATTATCTAAAATCTTAATTGATTATTTGAAAACCCTAATACCAGATCTAAAAACCCTAATTTCAGATACTGATAAAATGAAACCCTAATCTAAGAATATAACGGAGAATTTTAATGTTTTAGTGCTATTAATTAAAGTACTAATTAGGGTAAAGGTTAATTAATTAGCAAACACTAATTTCTAATTTTTGGAACCCAAATTGTTCCGTCAGAAACCCTAATGCTCAATTGTGGATTTAATTGCTAAAATTACCAATGTTAATTAGGAAACCCTAAACCTAATTATTTCAATTTATGAGTAATTAGAAAACTCTAATAACGAATATTTAATTTCCATTTTAGAAAATTATTTTCTATTAGAAAACCTTAATTTGTGGGATTGAAAACCCTAATGATCATTTTGAACCCTAATTGTGCAGTGATGGATTTAATTATTATATTAGCAATGTTATTTAGGAATTATAAATCCTAATTTTCAAGTTATTAGAAACCCTAATCTAATATGGAAATCTAATTTCTAAAATTGAAATATTATTTTTCTATTTAAAACCCTAAAATGTGATTTTGAAACTTAATGTACAAATTTGACCCTGAGTGCTAAATTAGCAATTTTAATTAGCATAAATTGGTCCTAATTAGCAAAGATTGATTTATAATTAGGAGATTAAGATATAATTAGGAAGCCCTAATTATAATTTAGAAAGCATGATTTTCTATTTTAAATTTAACTAGAAAATCTTAGAAATCCAAGTTGCTAAATATTTAAGGGTTAAAATCTAAACCCTAAAAGGTTAAACCCTAATCCTAATGTCCAAACCCAAAACCCTAAGGGTTTGTAGCAAATGACAATTTTAGAATTTAATTGGAAACCAAAATGACCAAAATGCCTTATGTCACATTTTATATTAGGTTGCTTGCAAATCTTGCTAAATCCTTGGTTGTTCAACAACTACAACCACTCCTTGTGACAGCAAACCAGCCATTTCTTGCCACCTTGCAACAATACATTTAATGTGTACAACATCTAAAGATTTAAAGTAAGAAAAATCTTACTTTACTTCTCATTTTTGTCCAAACCCTTCTCTCTCTTCATGCTTCGAAATCTAGAGTGAGAGAGAGTTAAAATTTAAGCCATGATCAAGTTATAGCAAGCCAAGAACAGAATCCAAAGTCAGAATTAAAAATCAAGGCTCAAAGAGGTATAAACCCTAAATTTCAAAATCTATGATTTTGATGTTTAATGTTGTTGTTTGTTGTTTAGATATGTGCTAGAGGGTGTCACTTGATGATCTGGGTGGTCAAAACTCAAATCCATATCATCTTGATGCTCGAATTTAAAGATTTCTTAAATCTAGAAATATGGAAAAATGTCGACTAACAAGCAAATGTCAGGTCTCCTAGATCTGTCTCTGTTAATTCTTTTGGGTGTTTTATGTTATACATCTATAGTATGCCATGTGGTCTTTGATCTCTAACTTGAATCAAGTCCAGATCTTGTCTAGATCAAAAGTTATGAACGGTCAAACCTAGTTGACCGATCACAGAAACTAATTTCTGGGCAGCCCAGAAATCTCAGTAACCTCTGACAAAGTTTTTGCAGGCGCTAGATCTTGTAGTCTGTTTGTGTTTATGCCATGTTTTAGGTTGGTTACTGTAGCCTGCCATGAATTCTACATTCTGAAGACTTTAGTTCATCCAGATCATTATCATAATCGTGTAGAATCATGGTCAAACATCATTGACTGAACTGCCTGATGAAGGTTTTCTGGAAAACCCAGATCTTCATCAGCCGAATTTTTGTCAGAACTTTGACCAGCTTTAATCTTGTGTATATGTTGTTGTTAGATATACTTTTTGATATGTAATTGTAGCTTTACATCTCTCCTGCAATATTTAATCTTTAGATCACCAAAGAAAAACCTAGATTGCAAGTTATAAGGATCTAAAACATGCATCTCGACTGTTCTTTAATTTCTGGAAAACCCAGAAATTGAAGAACATCATTGTCAGAGTTTTTGATGACCAATATCTTCCAGATCTGATGTTGTTTAAACATGATATTTGTTGATAATTGTATTATTACACTAGTACTACAAGCACTAAGTGTTAGATTGCCCAGAAACGTAATGGATTGAGAATTATAATCGGTCAAACTAGTCCACTCGGATGCTGACTTTGGAATTTTGAGCTGGTGAAGAACACCTATAGCGACAGAAAGTGTCGTTATAGCCCTTTAGCGACAGATTATTATTATTTTCCGAAAAATGATTAAAAAATTAGAAAAAATGGTTTTTAATTATTAAAAATACAAAATAAATTTTGAAAAATTATTTTAAAGCTTGAAAAATAGTTTTTAATTATTTTATGTATATTTCGAAAATATTTATTATTTTTGGAATATAAATGGTATTTATTTATTTAATTACAATATTAGATAAATTATTTAAAAATAGTTTTAATTCATGAAAAATCATGAAAAAGTATATTATGGTGTTAGAAAATATTTTAAGTTATTTTTGATAACTTTTGATATTTTGTGATGAAATTCATTAATTAATCAATATTAACGATAATTAGTTTATTTAATAACTATATTAAATAAATTAAGAAAAAATAGAATTAATGCTTTATCAATTATATAAAAATGATTTAAGTGTTATAAAAATATTTTAAGTTATAAAATATAACTTTTGATATTTTGACATGAAAATATTAATATTTTAATATTAATAGCAATTATCAGATAATGGATTAAAGTGTTGGAAAATTATATAAAATGATTTTAAGATATTAAAAATACTTTGATATATTATAATTATATTATAATATTATGTAATGATTTTCATTAATATTTTATAAATAATAATGATTAAGGTATTATGTGGTATTTAATTCATTTAAATACGGTTTTAATGATTGAAAAATGGTGATAAATGGTAATAATTATTCGAAAATTATTACGAGCCTAGGAAAAATGTTTTAACTGATAAGAAAATTATCTGTGATATTTTTAAGTATTAAGTCAGAGTTTAATTGAACTTAAACTCGATATTCGTCCAACTAGACCGCCGGGATGATAGAATTGTGTCGGTTTCAAGTCAGACTGAAATAGTTTGACCTGATACTAAGTCTTATGTGTGTTATAGACTGATAGGATTATGTGCTATGTGTTTAGGTTATTCTATGGATATAAATATAACAGTATTATACTGTGATGATATTAATCTAATTATTGGAAATCTATATTATTAATATTAGGTCTTCGGGGTAAAGCGTTATTAAATTACGTTGCGGTAATCAACGGTTCAGGCAAGTTTCTTTGTACTTAACTCTAATAAGAGTATTTTATTCAAGCTTATGGTTAATCATTGCTGATTGCCATGAAAATTGTACTTTGTACATCTTGCATGTATAAGTCAGGTATGAAATGCTGATCATCTTCATTACCAGTTGGTTCAGAAATGTTTGTTCATGTTTAAAACTTGTTCAGTCAAAAATTTGTTCGTGCTAGTTCTCAATTATATTGATGAATTATAGCAAGCTCATTATTCATACTCTTCAATCATTATATATCATTATATTGTTGTATATAAACTTGTTGGGCAACTTTCATGCTCACCCTTGCTATATCATGATAAAACATTGAAGATAAGGCGAATGCGTTCGGATACAGGAAAAGATAAAATGTGCGGCTAGTTTGTAATAGTATACTTTGATAAATATTGTTGTGTGATAAATAGTTTATAATTTGTGTATGAGTTAAGGTTACTCGACCTTGGGGAAAATAGTGTGTAATGTAATGTATAAATAATTTATGTTTATATCTTCCGCAAATAGTTATAGAAATAGTATACCGGATTCGCGGTGATTTGGGACCCGAATTCGGGGCTACTACAATAGCACCTTCTTGCACTTTCTTTTCCATACACATCAGCTTCATGTCTGTAGCTTGAGCAACTTTAACTTTATCGATTAAAGTCGATTCTACTCGTATGCTTGATATCATCACGTGGGTACTTGGAGCCTTTAACTCTATCTCCATCCTTTGCAAGTCATTCAAAATAGGCCTTTGTGTTAACAACATTGCACTCGTACCCGCATATGATCTTCTACTCAATGTGTCAGCTACCACGTTTGCTTTTCCAGGATGATATTATGGTATAATCATAATCTTTCAACAGCTCAAGCCAACTTCATTGCCGCATGTTGAGTTCCTTTTGGGTGAAGAAATATTTGAAGCTTTTATGATCTATACAGATCTCCAATTTCTCCCCATACAGGTAGTGTCTCCAGATCTTCAACGTAAAAACAATTGCTGCTAACTCCAGATCATGAGTAGGATAATTCCACTCATATTCTTTGAGTTGTCGCGAGGCATAGGCTATGACTTTCCCATGTTATATGAGAACACATCCTAACCCTTTGCCTGAAGCATCGCTGTAGATAACAAATCCATCTGAACCAGATGGTATTGTTAAGACAGGTGCCAAAATGAGTCTCCTCTTGAGCTCTTGAAAACTTTTCTCACAATCCTCGCTCCAATCGAATTTTGTATATTTACGAGTCAGCTAAGTTAATGGAGTAATGATTCGATAAAAACCTTCCACGAATCTCCGATAATAACCAGCTAAGTCCAGAAAGCTTCGTACTTTGGTCACCGACTTCGGTTGCTCCCAACTTTGTATTGCTTCAATTTTCGCCGGGTCGACAGATACTACATGTTTGTACACCACGTGCCCAACGAATACTACTTCCTCAAGCCAGAACTCGAATTTCTTCATCTTGGCATATAGCTTGTTATCACGAAGCCTTTGCAGTACCAGCTTCAAATGGTGCTCATGATCTTCACAGCTTTTGGATTAGATGACGATGTCATCAATAAAGACGACAATGAACTGATCCAAATATTCTTTGAACACATGGTTCATTATATCCATGAAAGCAGCAGGAGTATTAGTCAATCCAAAAGATATGACTAAGAATTTATAATGCCTGTACCGAGTTTTGAAGGCAGTTTTTGGAATATCTTCAGTTTTAATCTTCAGCTGGTGATATCCAGAAGAAGATCGATCTTTGAAAAAAATTGTGCTCCTTGCAACTAGTCGAACAAGTCATCAATGCGAGGTAGCGGATACCTATTCTTAATGGTGACATGGTTCAATTCTCGGTAGTTAATACAAAGTCGCATACTCCCGTCTTTCTTCTTTACGAATAACACAGGAGTACCCTAAGGAGATGTACTAGGACGAATAAAACCGATGTCCAATAACTCTTGTAGTTGGACATTTAATTCCTAAGTTCAATAGGAGCCATTCGATATGGGGTTTTAGAAATGGGCTTTGTACCAGGTTCAAGGTCAATAAAGAATTCAACTTCACGTTCTGGGGGTAGACCGGGAAGTTCTTCAGGAAATTCACTAACAACGGAAATTTTATTCAAATCTGACATGTTTTTGTTCAATTCCGTGATATTGGCTAAAAAAGCTTGACATCTATTTTTTAATAAATGAATAGTTTTATGGCTTGATATGGCAGTGATTGATTTTACCGGTTTGGTTGTTTGAATTCGTATAACAGTTTGGTTAAGAATATGAAAACTAACAACCTTACGAAAATAATCAATTTTAGCATGATGAATGGTTAATCAATCAATCCCTAAAATCACATCAAATGCAAGTATTTTCAACGAAATAAGATCGGCAGGTAATGTGAGGGTACCAACTTGAATCAAAAAAGATTTATAAACAGTAAATGCAATGAAAGTTTCTCCTAACAGAGTCTTAACAGATAAGTCAATGTCTAATTTCTCCAGAGTCAAGCTTAAACGTTGAGCACAAGCAGGAGAGATAAAAGAATGGGTAGAACCGGTATCTAATAAGGTATAAACTTCACAAAAGTTTATGATTAGCTTACTCGTGATCACCTCGTTCGGATTCCTCGCGTTTTGGGCAGTCACGACAAATACCCTTCCAGGAACCACCGACTTTGACTTGTCCAGGACAACCTATGGAGCTACCATCCCCGTTGAATTTGGTTTTGCAACAAGACAATCTCTAGATATATGACCTTCATTTCCACAGTTATAACACACCTTGGATTGTTGTGGGAAGTTTGGGCTGATGTGTCCCTCTTTCCCGTATTTATAATAAACGACCGGTGCTCGTTCTCCTCCCCTAGAAACCGTTGATGTTTGTGTTGACGTCTTCACATTGTCATTGTTGTACCTTCTCTTCTTGAAATCTCCTCCCGACTCACTTCTTCTATTTTTATGGCTACGATTACCACCAGAGTGGTTACCACTTTTGTCCGAATGTTTTCCTCCCCGCTGGTTGTCATTGCTCCGATGACTGCTGCCACCGGTATGACCCTGGTTGTGGTCCCTCGGTTGAACATATTCAATATCTCGCTCTAATATTTGAGCCTTGTTTACAACATCTGAATATAAATAAAATTTATGAGAGATAAGATATTGCCAAATCTCGGGTTTTAGACCTCTTAGAAACATCCTCGTCATTTGTTCCTCATTTATTACCAAATGAGATACAAACCAGGATAACTCTGCAAACTTCGCCTCGTACTGGGACACCGTCATATTATTTTGTTCCAGTCTAATAAACTCTACCTTCTTCATATGATGAATACTTTCAGGAAAGTACTTGTCATTAAATAATTTTTGAAACATTTCCAAAGACATGTTGAGTGCGGCAGGCTGGGTATGCTTCACAGATTCCCACCAGTAATTTGCCTCACCACGAAACATAAAGGTGGCGAATAGAACCTTATGTTCCTCCGTGCATCCCAAGACATCGAATATCTTGGTAATTTGCTTAATCCACATTTCCGCCTTGATCGGATCTGGCTTTTCTACAAATTCTGGTGGTCTCAACTCTTTGAACTGCTTGGTTGTGACAAGCTACGCATTGCTATCATTTCCACCCGTATTTTATACACGGGTCTCCCTCGTCTGGTTTTTCATGAACTGCAAAAAGCTTCTAAACATCTCATCATTCATCATTTGTTTGGTAGTGTTGTTTACAGGAGGAATATTGCCTTCCTATTGCACGTTCCCATGGGTAGTGATTAAAAGTGTTTCCACGGTTTCATTCAATCCATTATTAATATTTGTAGTTGCCATTCTCAAATAATGCCACAAACAAGGGTTAATTGACATGTCACATATTATCCCTATACTCTGACTGACCAAATAAATACCAAATAAACTTAGTCAGGTCATACTAGCGAAGGAATTCCCCATCTCTACCCTCCTAGTTCTTGTCTCACATCTCAGCTAGGGATCATATCCCTAAGCTTTGATACCAATTGTGACGCCCCCAAAATAGGTATATATCACCCATTCTGAGTCGCCAAATACATGGTACAGAAACAAATATAACCTCAGTAATACAATTGTCGTGTAAAATACGACAACACATATACTGTGAATTTGAATACAAATATAGTCTAATATACAGTATACAAACTCAAAGGGAGTCCTCATTAAAATTATTGATACACTATTTTACAAAATAGTGAGGACTACTAAAACAACTATCCTGAACCATCACTCCATACCTCGGCTAGTTCATGCTATGTTCTCACCTCCTGAGAAGAAAAATGGAACAAAAAGGAAAAAGGGTGAGCTCAACTAGCCTAGTAAAGAATATTATGACTAAGATAATATACAACAAATTATCAATAGTCTTCAACAGGAAAAAATCTGATAGAATATAATAGACAACAAGTTTTAGATCAACAACTGCAGCGGAAACAATAATCCATTAGAAGAGTAAAGTAGAGAATAAATTCTACTATCTTCTAAGATTTAAAAGTCCATCATCAATATTTTATCCCTGTAACATCAATCAATATACATCTTGAATCAAATATTCTTCTTTGCACTACATGTCAAAGATATTCATATGTATCACCAGTTGGTCATGTCCATCTCAATACCTGTTCATCTTTGCACTACGGGCCAAATATATTCATCAATTAATCATTCATCTTTGCACTACAGGCCAAAGATATTCAGTAATATCATCATTTATAACTGGTGATGATGAAAAATATCTTAAAAAAAAGAATCTAGTGAGACAAAAGGACAAATATTAGGGATTCATATTACAGTTTATCCAAGTTCAATAATACTACATAATAACCAATTGTGAAGCAGAATTCAAAAATAAAGATCAAAACATGGATACAATCAAAGATAGTAACCATAATAGACATCTTGGATAAAAAGAAGAAAATTTCATTTTTTGATGAATAGTGACATATACGTGAATAGTAACCCCAACACAAAAAGGTAGAATTTTCATAATAAAATTCATATCAATATTTCGGCATAATGAAATTGAAGATAATAATATCATTTACGAAGAAAATAACATCGCTTACCTCAAAAGAATAGTATTTCTGGCTGAAATATAAGGTATAAAGCTGAAGGAAACTGGCACTGATGAATAGCAACTCACAAAGTATCTAAATACTCACAAAATACGCTCGGTAATATAAAGAGAGGAAGAGAGAAAATTTGTTTCTGGTGTGATTTTCAATTCTACCTGATGGCTTTACCTACTACTATTCATGCCTGATGGCTTTACCTGCTACCTGATGGCTTTACCTACTACTATTCATGCCCACCACTTTTGAAAATAAATTCCAGCACATTTCATTTCTCACCAACCAAAAGTGGAGTCCACCATATTTTTAATAAAAATATTTATTTCCGAAACTTCAATAATTCATAATAAATAGCACTTTTATCAGAAAAATATGAATTTTATGTTCATTCCATATGAAATTAAATTCTCTACAACTTTGTAGAAGAAATATTTTCCAAATTCCAAACAGAAAATACCCGAAATCCACATACGGACGATTTTTAACACCTCCATTCCGACAAAATACTTATAAAACACCTCAGCATTAATTCTTTCATTTATATCCACATAAAATAATTATATCCATCATTTATATCCATAATAAATATTTTATTATCGTATAAATCAATAATTAATTATTCACAAATAATATTACAGAATCACAATTATGACATCCAGGTCGTTCTCAAGAAAGAGGGGGCTTTCCAATAAAGATTTCTCCTTATTGGTGCGCAATTTGGTGACCAAACCCCTTTTCTACATAGAACTTCCTTAGACATTGCCAATAATACTATCTAACGATATTATTCAAATAATATAAATTATTGATTTGATAATGGGAAATATTGTACAGTGACTATTATTGAAACAATTATAATATAAAATATCAACATAGCAATTATTGAATCAATAAAATAAAATATTGAACAGTAATTACTGTAACAATTATTGAGTAGTGCCTTCTTACGTAAGAATCAATAATTCAAAAATACTGTGAAATACTGTGTGCTACTGTGCAACCACGCGTATTAGTGTATTTTAACCACCGGGTATTTCAACAATGTTAACGGTAAAAACTACGCCGTTATTTATAAAAATTCAAACTTGTCGTTATCTTCATCCGACCGTTTTTATGTTATGGGGCCCACAAATGGCTGCGCCGTCGTATGAATATTCCCTGACATCAAGAATATTCCACGACAAAACGAATATTTCCCGAAAAAATAAATATTTTATAACCACTTGCTTATTTTGAAAAATTTGCACATTTCACCCATAATCAAAGCATTATATCAAATTAACACCTTATTATTCATAATAATAATTAGTGGATATTCGATTTTATTTATAAACAGTTTCAGTCTTACAATTATAGATATTAAAAGACGAGTTTTAGCAAGTCGTTGCCATTCTCTTGTGGCCAATGACCGAGACGACTGTACCAATCACATTCATTGTGATTCTGATGTCAATTGTGTTGCTGATTTGTGTTAAAAATTGAAACTGAACTCATTAATTACAAATCGAGCTATAGTATCACAAATACAAATCAATTGGTCAATACTACAAATACAAATTAACTGGTCAATACTAGAACTGAAAATTTTGACCATATAATCTACATAAATTCTTAAAGTTCAAGTCATTCCAATAGCATAAAAAAATAAAGAGTATATTAACTCACAAAGAATGCAGACCATTATGCAATAGATTATCATCATCCTTTTGTCCTTCTGCATCCCCAATTTGGCAAGTATGAGTTAATTTTTCTGCCAAAGGTTCAATTTTGCATTTGTCAATCAATTCATCAATCTTGGAGGTCAGGGCAAAAAATCACTTCAACGTGTCCTTAGCTCTCTCCCTGGCTAGAATAACTTCTTTAGCTCTCCGTTCGGCTTTAACCCAAGCCAAATCTACCGCTTTATTCAGTGAAAATGATGCAAATTAACCGCAACAAGGACTTACTTCCCTAAACTCGAATCTCCTCCGTCACGGTTGTCACAGCTTTTGAATATCTTATTGGATTGGGAAATTCAAAAGAAATAAAAATTTAGGATTGGAACATGGAGGACATCAAAAGGAAGGGAGACACGGATAGGTCGGAGATGGAGGCGCAATTTGGGGTTTGGGGTTTGGGGTTTGGGCAGGCAAAGAGTGAGAAGCAATTTGGGTTTTGGCTTTAGGTTATGGTAGACTGCAGAGAGCAAGTACATAACTTTTAATTAAATTAGGGACTCTATTTCAAAAAAGAGTTTGATTTTAACTTATAAAAATAATTAATATTGTAAACTTTTTAAAAAATATATTGTAAATATAACTATTTTTTCAAAATTTTAAATAGATTTAAATTTAAATATTAGGATGTCATAAATTAATTAATAATAAACTAAAATATATATAACTCTTTTGAGTAACAAAAAGTAATAAGTTACACATTTTTGATCTGTTCCACAAAAGAGCCCTAATTATTATAATTTTATTATTGTCAATTTACAATATTTTAAAATTTGAATTATTATAACTTAATATTTTGATTAATAAAACATTTAATATTATAAATCATTTATAAAGTATTATTAAAAATAAAATTCTCTTTTAAAAAACTAATTACATTACAATTTGAGTCGTAGGATACCATAAATTAACTAACAATAAACTCAAACTTATCTCTTTTTGCATAGATGAGTAATTTTTTAGCATTTTTGGTCTATTCCATAGAAGTGCCTTATCTTTTTTTTAAAAAATATTTCATGGCCAATGTATGAAATTTTAAAGTTTAAATTATTGTAAATTTATTTAATTCTCTTAAAGAAATAGTCGATATTGTATGTTACTTATAAAGTATTATTAAAAATAAACTTGTTACTATAAAAAATTAAATATATTTATATTACAATTTATATTCACCACAGATGAGTAATTTTTTAGCATTCATGATCTATTCCACAAAATAGCCTTATTTTTTCCCCATTTTTTTCAGGTCAATGTATGAAATTTTAAAGTTTAAATTATTGTTAATTTATTTACTTTGATTAAAGAAATAGTCAAAAATGTAAGTTACATAAAAAGTATTATTAAAAATAAATTTGTTATTGTAAAAAATTAAATGTATTTATATTCACCAAAATTAATTTTAAAAAATTTATTTAGAACAAAATAGTGACCAATTTTATCTCTCACAAAAAATCTCTGAACAATAAAATATAATGAGCAATAATTTCTTCATTAATAGTTTTTTTCCTCGCAAATTTTAATCATAAATTGGCGCCAAATATCCTTCTACCACCTCAATTTAGCGAAAGAAAAAATTTAAATTGTGAAGGATGCTTCTTTCACTAATAACTATATTATAACTACATTTATTTCCTTCATAATTCATTCGCTAGAAAACTCCTCATGTGAAGGAATGAATTCCATCACAAAATTTCCTTCACTACATCCATAATTTGTTGTAGTGAGTCTTGATAAATTGGTAAATGGTGGGTCAATGGAATAATAAGTCAAACTTACAACAAACACATCATGTTAAACCCCTCTATTTATAACTTAAATTGGAGAAATATCTACCACACATTACTTATTATAATTATCATTAATCAACAACTTTTATTCTTCAATAATTATTCACAATTAATATTACAGAGTTAGAATATTGACAATCAGATAGTTCCTCGAAAAGAGGGAGCATTCTGTATAAATGGAGCGCATTTAAATAACCCCTTTTCTCGACAAGATTTTTAGATATTGTCAATAATGCTAACTAGTTTAATAGATTAATTTCAAATAATATGAGTTAAAATATCGTATCAATTATTGATTTAATAATATAAAATACTATGTAGATGTACTGTAGCAATTATTGAATCAACAATATGAGATACTATATAGTAACTACTGTTGCAATTATTGAATTAATAATATGAAACATTGTGTGGCTACTTCTATAGCAATTATGGAATCAATGATATAAAATACTAAGTGGTTGTTACTATAATAATTATTGAATGAAATACTGAGTAGCTTCTGCTTTAGCAATTATTGAATCAATAACCAGAGATACTATGCAATACAGTGTGTTACTGCGAAATACCACGTACTACTAAAAAGTGGCGCATGTTACTATTCTTTTAGTACCGGGTATTTCAATAGTTATCGGTAAAAAAAATTCGCCAATTTTAAAAAAAGGTTATTATTGTCACTTTCTATATCTAACAGTTATTTCATTGTGGGGCCCACCAATGATTGGTTATTTCGACGTCGTCGTACGAATATTCCCCAACAAAAAGAATATTCTCTTACAAAATGAATATTTCACGATAGACTGTTTACTTTGTATTATTTGCACATATCACTCATAACTATAACATTTATTAAATCAACACCTTACTATTTAGAATAATATTAAAAAAAATTAAATCTTATTCATAAAAAGTTGGGATCTTACAATAATTGTTAATACTTGTTGCCAATTAAATTATCACCCTTGTTTGGAATTAAATATTTTCAGCGAAACCTGATAGTATATAAGGGTTTGGGAAGGACAAAGGAAATGGAAAGTTGAATGAATAATTGAAGTATGATATCTGTAATAGTTAGATGTTTTGTAATAATTAATATCTTATTATCATGTAATGAAGTTTTTAAAGGTTTGAGAACCTGGGATTGACAAGTTAGATATATTGTAAAAGCTAGTAATTACTTTTATCTCGATATTAGTTTGGTGAATGGATCTCATTGGGTTATGCTTTTAGGATTCTCATTGGGCTTATAATATCTTAAAATGCATCTTAGTTTGGGCCTCAACTAACATGCACAAAGCTTCTTAATTCCTCTCTTATACTCCCTCCGTCCCAGGATAAAAGTCTTGATGGACTTTTCACGCATATTAAGAAGAGAAATAAAATGACAAAATTATCCATAATAATGTCATTAAATATGGAGAGAGAATTAGAATAAGAAAAGTATGAGATATTTAATGCTACAGGCATAATAGGAAAAAATGTGTAAAAGTTTGGTTATTAAAAGAAAGTAGACATTTAACATGGGACAACCCAAAATAGTAATAAGGACTTTTATCTTGGGACGGAGGGAGTACTATTTAAATTGGCATAACACTTGGGCTTGTAAACTTGTTTAATTGCTTACGTGCTAATAAATATAGGAGCAATTACATTTTCTAGTACATTTTCAAAAAAATTTATAAAAAAAGTGCATCAAGAAAATTTTTAAAGAATTAATACATTTTTAATATTTTATTTATAAAATTAGTGCATTATGGAAAATCACAATCAAGTGAACTCCTTCATTCTTCTCCCCACTGATCCCACGATGAAACTCTCCACCTAAACTCTCAGATCTGACCACCTCCATTTCCTCCCTCTTCCACCATCATCTCGCCTCCCTCCACCCCTCCCCTCCTCTCCTCTGTTCTTCCTCACCCTCCACAACCTCCACTTTCTATTTTTCCATCACAAGTCCCAACTTACCCCAACTCTCAGATCTGACCACATCTATTTTCTCTCTCTTCCACCGCCACCACCGTTGTCTCGCCCCTCCTCTCTTCACCTCATATCTTCTTCGTCACCCTCCACCACCTCCACTCCCTCTCTCTCCATCATAAGTCCCAACTTATTGTCTGTCACCTATTGTCCAACCTACCTAACCCATATTACCATATTAACATTATCTAGTATTAGTGTTTCAAATAGTGTCGGTACATTTTTTTCATAGTATATTTGGTAGCCAAACCTTCATACAAAGGTAAGCAATTCAGTTTTATTAATGGGTTTCCAATTAATTATAAAAAATTTAAGAACAGTTTCCAATTGTTACATGGATTTGTTTTCTTCAACATGTGCAATCATGAAAAGTTTTATTGGGTTCTGTAATGGTCGCTATCGGTACATTTTTTTTCCATAGTTCAGTTGGTAGCCAAACCTTCATACAAAGGTAACCAATTCAGTTTTATTGGGTTACCAAATAATTATAAAAAATTTTAAAACAGTTTTCAAGTGTTACCTGAATTTGTTTTTTTCAACATGTGCAACCATGAACAATTTTATCGGGTTCTGCAATGGTCGCCGTCGGTACATTTTTTTTCCATATTGCAGTTGGTAGCTAAATTTTCATAAAAGGACAACCAATTAATTTTATTGGGTTACCAATTAATTATAAAAAAAATTTATAAACAGTTTCCAAGTGTTACAAATACTTCCTCCCTCCAACAGGAAATCTTGTAGTATGTTTTTTCGAACCAATAAAATCTTGAACTAGAATTTATGGAGATGACCTTTCATCATCTGAACTGGAATCATCCTTCCGTCTCTCCTTGATAGCGGGAAATAGGCATTGACGTTGAACACTTGGCGAAGGCGGCTGGTGAGATTCTCACTGCTGGTGCGGTGGCGGAGAATTGTAGTAATATCCAGAAGTGGGTTGTGATGGTGACAGTGGGCAATTGGAGTCTGATGACGATGATGGCGGAGAGGGAAGCGATGGAGAGGGAAGCGGAGGATAGAGAATGGGTTGACATGGATTGTTGCAGGCAGATCATATTCTGCGGCGGAGATGGGGGAGGAAGATAGATGAAGAATTCAGTTTTATTGTTGCATTCTTTTTGTAATTATTTTGTGGATGCACTAAACTTGTAATTATTTTCTAATTGTTGTATAGTAATGTAAGGAACCCATAAATATATAACCCGCATATATTTATCAATTCATATCATTTGCACAAAATAATTTCCAATAAAATTTCCTTACATTAAATAAATATTCATAACCCTAATTACAAGGTTGCATACTATACCCGATTGTTATAACAACTAGTTGCATAATGCATTAATTAACTAGTTTATCATATTTTATGACTCACTAACACTAACATACATAATCATAAACCTAAACATGCATAAATTCATGAATTCTAACATACGAAACTATGAACGAAAATAAAATATTCAACGACGATCTTATTTACCTCTTGGAATGCTAGCTTTACAACTTCGATCATACTTAGCTAGGATTTTTATTTCTTTCTCTCAACTAACAAGTATTCTCACATATGATTCTCATTATTCTCTTGCTCTAACTTTCTGAATTGGTGAAGATTAATAAAGGATGAGGGTTTCAATTTATAGACCACCAAAGCCTTGCAAAATATCCTAGCAAACTTAACCTCCAAGTCTTGCTCAACGAATACAAATAAACCAAGTGCCTTGGAGTGAAGTGGCACCAAACAGGCACACATGGCCAAACACCTACCCCCTGCGAGTCACCATGTGAGCCATCATGGTTAGTCACAAGCATAGTCACCAATACATTTGAAATGCTAACATTTCTTAACCCTAATTAACTTTGTTTAGCTTAAAAGATCCAGAATATTACACTCAATAATAGAAGACGACACCCTAAATTCCACGACTTGATCTTAGGAGTCGACCCCTAAGGTTATGTACATTTCTCGACTTGACTCTAGGAGACAATATTCAGGATTTTACAAATCGTATATGCACGACACACACACACACACACACTTCACATTTCTCAAGGAATTTCATTTTAAGGAAAACATTAGGAAAGCGGTTATTGTGTCTTCACGGAAGTCAGTAGGTGCTTAACCACGTTACCTTGCTTAAGCAAACCCCCGAACCTTATGAATCACGGTTACATATCAATTTTCTTACTCACATAATGGGTTATCTCGATTATTAAAAACTAAAAATCCGAATGAGTTAGTACATCTTAAATCTTTACTAACTGATGAATATATCTAATTTTCCCCAATTAAAATTAAAATTTCAAACACCGTCGACATTTATGTCAGTTTTTTCCAAATTCACTCTTAGAATTAATAAATTTTTCAATTAAAATAAAAATAAAAATAATAAAAAGAAAGGAAAAAATTTTGGCGTCGACAATGATAAAAATAAAAAAAAAAGGTATAAATATACTATTAATTAAAATTTTATTATTTCATAATCATCAATAATCAATATAATGACAATTTTATCATTTTTGGTATAAACAATTATGGCCTAAATATAGATTAATACCCTGAACTTTAATTTTTATTTAATAATCATCAATAATCAATATAATTATTTTTTTATACCAAAAAGGATAAAATTGTCATTAAATTTACTTTAACAAATTAATAATGGTCTTATATTTACCCTTTTTTGTACAAAAAATTAATTAAATAAATGTTAAAATAAAATTCAATATCACATATATGTATATTTTAGTCACATGTCACTGTCATGTCATCAATTTTTTGGTGTGACATTATTAATTAATTCAATGTAATAAAAAAATTAAAAATTTAATCCCCTAATTGAAAACAATTGAGAAGACAATCTATAAAGTGGAAAAAAATAAAAAAAGTTTAATTTTCTAATTTAAAAAATTAAAAAGACAATTCCCAAAATAAAAAAAAATAGAATTCAGAATATTAATCTTTAGGCCTTTAACTAAAACGAACAAATAACGGGATACGTGAAGCAGAACGTGAGGCTGCCTAATGGAGCATACCAAAATCGTCTTCCAACTCAATAGATCTTCAGTATTTTAATATTATATAGTAATAGATAGATATTAAATTGAATTTTATTCCTAACATCACCATGGTCTCTAGCTTGAGACCTTGCTGGGGCGCCTTGTGGCCCAAGTCTGTCATGGACACTCTTTGACATCCCCAACTTATCCTTAACAGAAATCCTCTGTTGAGAAGAACTGGTTGTTGTTAGCTGCCCTTCACCGGTAATTGTCCTACTGTTCTCTATAACCACTGATGTAAGACGTTAATGAACGTGATTGAAATCCAGAAACACTAAAAAGCCCTCCTTCTAGCGGCAATGATAATGCCAAGATCCGTCCATGCACTCCAATCAGTAAAGTGCGTTCAATCCTGCACAGAAACGGGTAAACACCGAAAGCTTGACGACTTGGGCCTCCGGGGATAGCTCCGGTGTGAGAATAAGTACAGACTGATATAAGGTTAACAATGGAAGCTTAATGCTCTAATGCTAGAAAGTAATAGATTGGATGTACCTTATATAATCAATGAAGTGTCTTGTATTTATAATGTTCTCACCGCCTCGTAAGCAATCATTCTCCGAATCAAGTTAAGTTTCCCAATCATCAGAGGATTGTATCAAATCTCCTCTAATTAGGGAAGCGAATTCATAGTCCAATACTTCCTTACAAAGTAGAGTCCAAATATAATTAGAAACCTCAACCCATAAGTCCCCTATACACTCAATCCACTTTTGGCCCAAGCCCAAATAACTTCACATAATTAATGACCCAAATATCCATGGCCCAACATTCCAGAGGCCCAAATAATCATGGCCCAACAATAATCATCAATAATCATTATAATTATTTTTTTTTATACCAAAAAGGATAAAATTGTCATTAAATTTACTTTAACAAATTAATAATGGTCTTATATTTACCCTTTTTGGTACAAAAAAAATTAATTAAATAAATATTAAAATGAGACTCGATATTACATATATATATATATATATATATATTAGTCACATGTCAATGTCATGTCATCAATTTTCTGGTGTGACACTATTAATTAAATATAATAAAAAAAATTAAAATTTTAATCCCCTAATTGAAAAAAAAATGAGAAGACAATCTATAAAGTGGAAAAAAATAAAATAAGTTTAATTTTCTAATTTAAAAAATTAAAAAGACTATTCCCAAAATAAAAAAAATTTAGAATTCAAAATATTAATCTATATTTAGGCCTTTAACTAAAACGAACAAATAACGGGATACGTGAAGCATTACGTGAGGCTGCCTAATGGAGCGTACCAAACTCGTCTTCCAACTCAACAGATCTTCAGTATTTTAATTATATATAGTAATAGATAGATATTAAATTGAATTTTATTTTATATATTAGCTAGTTATAATTAAGAAACTAGAAAATACAAAGAAAAAGGTCTGATGTTATAACTATAACAGGCTTTGATTCTTGTAGTTTAGAATAATTTGTCTATATTTTATCGTTTCAAATTTATTTTTTTTATTACCACATCATCTTGGTATCCATGATTGTGCTGAATAGTTTGTTATCCTTAGAATTTAGAAAGGGATAAGAAATACCTATATTTGTAATTTTTCTCAATTTTGTAATATTAAGTTTTATAATTCTTAAATATAAGAAACAACTACTAAAAATTAACTTATTATTCATTTCGAAAAAAATTCGAACTGAACATTCGTTTTTTCCCAAGCCGATTAATGTATGGATTTTTAAGAAAATTTGAATGGTAAAAAGTTAGTAAGTAATTTTTAGCGGTAAAATACTATTATATATTATGATTCCTAATAATGGAACCATAAACCCTAATATCATTGAAATATCAAGAAAAGCATCAAATAACACACATTCATCGACCCCTTTCATTCATTTAACAAATTGCCATAAATTCATTCCACAAATTAATTAAGCCAAATCGAAAACACTACCCTCTCTACTGCTTAGTGCAATCAATTGGCTTGAACGAAACCCTCTTGTTAACCAGATCATATCCAATCAAAAAGTCCATCTGTGACAAGTTCCCAAAAATGGCCAACTCATCCGATGGGTTAATCACTAGGCAGTAAACACCATTTTCCACCACTAAAAACGTGCTTGAAGGTTTCAAATTCAAGTCCGCTCCTCTAAAATGAAACGTAATCGTAGGCAAAAGAAGCTCAAATCCCTCCACATATTTATAACAAAGGTTAAAAAATCCTTGTGGATCAGCTATTGTAGTAGCAGAAACTGCATTATGTCCAATTTTTATGTCCACCTAGAAGACCTTATTTTTTAGGACATTAATTTTGTGATCAAAATGTCAGATACGTTTATTTCAAATCATAATGCGAATATTTATATTCTAGTTGATTTGTTAATCTCTTAAAAATAGATAAAATTACCCTATTCAACCTGGTAGATTCAGGAACTAAAAAAAGATTTAAGTTACACTGAAGATTAAGGCAGTGGCGAAACTAAGTGTTTCACTGTGGGGTCAATTGATCCCACTAAAAAAATAATTGTTTTATAAAGTTAGGTAAATTTTAAAAATTTTAATTATTATATATAAATTGACCACACTAAAATTATATAAATTTTCTACTATACGGGGTCAAATTGAAAATTTATAACTTTGTCAATCAAATTTTAACCACATATGACTCATATCCTCTCAATATATGTATATTTCTCTATAATATTTTAAACTAAATAATAATCTAATTTATATTATTTTTAAAAATAATTAATTAATTATGAACAGTTGTGATTAAAAAAAGTCTATTATAAGTCAATATAGTGTATATATACCATATATTATTACTTATTACATTGTCATTGTATTATAGTATATGTGTGTGTGTGTATATATATATATATATATATATATATGTATATATATGTGTGTGTGACCAAAAAGTACAAAAGTATTTAAAAAAATTTGGCTCGGGAGCACTTTTAACCCCACTGAATATTATTTTTGGCTTCGCTACAGGGTGAAGGTAAATTATGATACTTCAATCAGGGGAACGGGTGTTGAAAAATGTCAGGTAAATTCTCTGTTAATTGTGCGGAAGCCCTTGTTGTTCGTCTGGAAATGAGATTTACTATAGAGTTTGGCCTCATCAACCTTGTGATAGAAAGTGATAGGGGTAGGGTAAAAATATAAAATAATAAATTTAAGGGGGCAGATTAATGGAATGGTTAAATCTGGAGGGGGGGAAAAATTCATAATCCAATTCTAAATACTAGTACAAAAATATTCTTAGTTTTAAAGCTTGGTGAAATCTTAGAAGTACTTTTTGTATAGTTTTTGATTTTGAATGTTCATTAGCGTGTGAACTGTAACAACCCCAAAATAGGTCCATTCCATCCAACCCATTTTGAGTCGCCAAATACATGGTACAGAAAACAACTACAACTTTATTACAACAATTGTTGTGCAAAATACAACAACACATATACTGTGAGTTTGGATACAAATATATATCAACTGTGACTCATGTCCCAACCGTGGACAGCACCTCATAATGACACCTTACATAAAGGTATAGTCGAAAATTGTTTTAGAAATTAGAATCTTTGGGAAGTGCTCAAGGAAACCTTCGTACATGGGAGGCCATGCGTCTAGGTTATTATAGATATCATATGGCCACAGAATTATCCTTGGTTAACCCAATAGACCCCAAAGAAAAACAAGAAGATTACTATCATATTCTTCCCAATGGCAAGTCTTCTCCTGACATATCATTATCTCCATTGTCTCTAATTGAGAGTTATATTTCAAATAGACTCCAAGATCATATAAATAGTGCTGGTAGATATACTCAGCAAGTGGATGAGCACATCCATGTCTTATGATGACACGAGGTGGTATGTCATTAGACATCTTGTATGACAGTGGCAAAACACCCTTCCAAGTTAAATTCACCTCACTCTCAACATCTATAGACCACCGTTCTATTCCCTTGTTATTACTCCGCTCGACCCAGCTACACTCGTATTACCTGAAAGGAATTGTGAAGCAAAAGGGTGAGAACAACTAGCTCAGTAAAGAATGTCATGACTAAAGATAAATAAATTATCAATAGCCTTCAACAGTAATAAATCAGAGATTTAGAACATATGGTATATGATAAAAAAATTCAACCATAGTTGCAGCGGAACGAGCAACCCATTAGAAGAGTCAAATAGACTACAAAGTTTATTATCTTCTCCATGTTAAAAGTTCATCAACAATGTTTTATCCCTATAACATCAATCAACAATTCCTGTCCACAATCACATGTATAACTCATAATCGTAATTGTTGTTCTAAATTCCTTTTCTCATCCAGGACAAAGATAATTTTTATCACCTGAAACATCAAAGATCATGGTTATACCAAATCACAGTTCATGTTCATAATCATACTAATAAATTCATCTTTGCACTACGGCCAAAGAAATACATCAATAAGTCATCTTTCCACTACAGGCCAAAGATATTCATCAACAAGTCATCTTTGCACTACAGGCCAAAGATATACATCAATAAGTCATCTTTGCACTACAGGCCAAAGATATTCATCAGTTGGTCATGTTCATTTAAATACCTGTTCATCTTTGCACTACGAGCCAAAGATATTCATCAGAAATCATTCATCTTTGCACTACAGGCCAAAGATATTCAATTATATCATCATTTAGGACTGAGGATGATAAAAAATATTTTTAAAGAACCGAATCCAGTGAAACAAAATGACAAGGATTAAGGATTCGTACTTTGTTTTATCCATATCCAAAAATACCTCAAAAATAATCATAGTGGTGTAAAATCCAAGAATAATCAAAACATGGATACAATCAAAGCTAGTATCCACAATAGATATTTTAGACGAAAAGGGAAAATTTTCATTTTTCGATGAATAATGCCGTATTCGTGAATAGTATCGTATACGTGGTTAGTGTCGTATACGTGAATAGTAACTCCAACACCAAAAGATAGAAATTTCACAAAAAAAACATCTTCACGCTTCGTGAATAGTACTCGTGAATAGTAACTCGTGGATAGTAACTCATGAATAGTAACTCATGAATAGTAACCCATGAATAGTAACCCCGACATGAAAAAGTTCCAAATTTGATAAAAAGTTCCAACCAATATTTCGGCATAATGATATTGAAGAAATAATATCATTTTAGAAGAAAATAACCTCCCTTACTATCCCTTACCTCGAAAGACAGTACCTCTGACTGGAATAACACTGAACGAACTTGCACCGTATAGCAATACTCAAAGTATACTCAAAATACTCACAAGAATACGCTCGATAATTTAGAGAGAGAAAACTTCAGATTCTGGTGTGATTTTCAATTCTAACCTAAGCACCCTATTTATAGGAAAATGCTTAGAACATCAAAGCAGAAAATTTAATTTAATAATATTATTTTTTTTCCACATCTTCCTACGCATTCAAGGATCTGATTTCAGCAACTAGCATGTGTTCCATGAGGCTCTCAACATCTAAAAAACATTTTTGTAATTTAAATTATTTTAAACTTCCAAAAATCAATTATTTCGGAGCTTCAGAACTTCAATAATTCACAATAAATAGCCCTTTTGCTAGAAAATTCGAATCTCGCGAGTTTGTATAGGAAATTCAATTCTCTACAACTTTGCAGAAGAAAATTTTTCCAAATTCCAAACAGAAATTGACCGAAATCCACAAACGGGCGATTTTACAAGCTATAATCAAATTTCGGTCAATAATTAAGTCCACCAACACACGAAATATGTGTTAAACATTTAATGCCACAAAAATACTCTTCCTCCTCATATACTCACATATTCCACATTCATTATAAAATATCATCGTTAATATATTATTAAAATAATATATTTAAATGAATTATTTTATCAGAAAAAGATAAAATTTCAATTTTCAACAATTGTCACATTAAAAATTTTCTCCATCTATATCCACATAAAATCAATATTTTCCTCATCATATGAATCAATAATTATTCACAAATGATATTACAGAATCACAATATTGACAACCAGGCAGTTCCCAGGAAAGAGGGGGCTTTCCAATAAGAATTTCTCCTTACTGGCGCTCAATTAGGTGACCAACCCTCTCCTTAGACAGAACTTTTTAGACATTGTCAATAATATTATCTAATAATATTATTCAGATAATATGAATTATTGATTCGATAATGAAAAATACTGTGTAATGACAACAACAGCAATATAAAATATCAACGCAGCAATTATTGAATCAATAAAATAAAATACTGAACAGTAATTACTGTAACCATTATTAAGTAGTGCCTTCTTACGTAAGAATCAATAATTGGTGCAATACCGTGTGCTACTGTGTTTTAACCACCGAGTATTTTAACAGTATTAACGGTAACAACTACGCCGTTATTTTTAAAAAACTTTAATTTGTCATTTTCTTCATCCGACGGTTATTCTGTTACGGGGCCCACAAAAGGTTGCGCCGTCGTACGAATATTCCCCGACAGAAAGAATATTCTACGACCAAACGAATATTCCCCGACAACAATGAGTATTTTATAACCACTTGCTTATTTTGAAAAAAAAAATCATATATCACCCTTAACTTTAACCTTCTATCAATTTAACAATTTACTGAATTGTAATTATAAGAAAAATTGAATACTTTTATTTCATAAAATTCGGGGTCTTACATGAACTGTGAAGGATTGTTTGATTCAAGTTTACATTTTTTTGTTATTGATTTGGTTGACTGTGGTTAGTGTTTGTTTGGTCTAATTAGGTTTTTGTTTTGGGGTAGTTTGATCTTCAATTGAAAATGAAATTATTTTGGTTGAGTAGTTTCTGTCTTTTATTGTTAAATTAACCATAATTTTGCCTTATTTTATAATGGGAAATGAAAAATGGAAAATGACTATGAGCCTTTAGCATCCCCTTATTTCTAGTTGTTATAAATATTTTATTTTTTTACATCTAACAAATGGACCTTGTATAATTTTTGGTGTTCTGAATATAAATTTTGGTTGATTTGTTTTTCTTATTACAAGTACTACTTATTTGAAACTTATAAAAAGATACCAAAACTAGTTTATACTTTGAAATTAATTCAAGAATGATATTCAAGATTCATATTTCAAAAATAACGATAAACATTTAAAAAGAAGATTGAGGTAAATAAAATGTTCAAGTGAAATGATAATAGATGAAGCGCAAATCTCCAAATAATTTCTAATCATTTCAAGAATTATAGAAGCAATAATTACCATAGTAAGTTTAATTTAGGAGTATTAAAGAAAGTGATATCCCTTACAAATATAAAAAAAATGATATCACTTTATGAATATGAAAGAAATGATATCTCTTACCTTAGTACGAGACTTGATCTGACTGGTATAAAGAAGATTATCTTGAGAAAATCTTGCACTACTAACTACACTTATAGTATTATTATACTCAAAAGAAAAATGCACAATATTATAGAAGAAGAATTTTGTGATCCTGATGTGAGTTTTATAACTCAACTAAGCAACCTATTTATAAGAGAATGATTAGCACACCACGTTTGACAAACGTGCATGCTTCTCCCATTGATTTCGAAAGTTTCAGTCTGATTTTTTTATTCAATAAAATATTCTAATAAAACAGATAACTTTATATATAATATAATATATTTTAATAAAACAATTAACTTTATAAAAGTTTTTTGTTTAATATAAAAAATTTTCTGTTTTATTACTATTATTATTATAATAAAATAAATACTAATTAAAAAGAAAACTTTGCCGAGAGTCATTACACCAAAAATGGCATCTAGTGACAATAAATCATTCACAAGACATAATATATCACTCACAAGACATCTATTGCGAATAAATGTTTCTTTCACAAGATTGCTCGCATACGACCTTCTCGCAGTTGGGCATCCTTCGCTAAGTAGTAATTAAATATTTTTTGTGAAGGATATATTGTAAATAACTTTTTCTTCACAAATTATATTTGGTAATGGAATATTCTTATTTAGTGAAAAATTTGTTTCCTTCATGAATAATATTTTAAGAATGACTATTTGAAATTAGTGAATAACTTTATTCCCTCACAAATAATATATTGTGAAGAACAAATTTATTTAATGAGAGAATATTTTTCTTCACTAATTATAAATTGAGAATCTTTCTTCAATTTAGTGCAAGAAAAATTTCTTCATTATTAACTAACTAATTAACTAGAAAAGATTTAGTGATGGAAATAATCCTTCATTAATGTCCTTTTCTCAAGTAAAATCCTTCACAATTTATAAATAATCAAAATTCATTGCAAATTATAATTAATTTTTAAATTAGTGTTTTCATATTTATTATTATTATTATTATTAATTGATATAATAAATATTAAATTTAATATTTCAAGTCAATATAAATGTCATACTTTTTTCAAAAAAATTGATAAACTTATGCATAAAGAGTCAATAATTAAAATTAATACTCCATATATAAATAGGTAATGCTCAAGTCACGATAAGTACATAATTTGTTATTGTATCTTGATCTCCCAAAGATCATAAAACTTACAATATTTAATAACTAACATAAGAAAACTGAAAGAATAACAACGAACTAAAAGGAATGAAGTGTACATCATGTTAGGTTCATCATCATTTTTCTCAAGAAAATTAAGGTTGGGCCTGTAAACTTCATGCTGCAAAAGAAACACCAAAATTCAATTTCAATAAGATGAGGAGTAAGAAAAAATGAACATGGTGAACTTAAATTAATAGGGAGAGAAATATTAATGAAGGAAAAAGATAAAAATATAGCTATTAGTAAATACCTCAACTGATTCATAGTTGGTAAATGTTTGAAGGAAGTTGGTAAACTTTGTCTCTACCAATTTAGTTATATGCTCATTAATACTAAAAATGGACGGTTAGGGTGTACTATCATCAGTAGAAGCATCGTTTATAGACTCTATACCCAATCAACGGAGGACAATCTTATCAATCATACTCTCTAATACCTTAGGATCAATAGATTGTTGCGGTGAGGAACCTATACTCGGAGGCATCATAGGAGGATAAGCAAGCAAGTCTCGTGAATGATATTTTGAAAAACCAAGTATCTAATTTTTTTAGTCCCGCCAGTTATCTCACTACTCCAAATAGCCAAGTCATCTATCTCTAGTGTACCGTCTTCTGCAAGTTATAAAAATACATGATATATTAGTAAAAAATTGTTTATATATGTAAGATACACTAAAAAAAATCATGGCATAGCCGACGAGACCATTGTCGACAGGCGCCACGCCGTCGAGAATGACCTCACTAGCGATGACACAGACGTCGCTAATGACTCCTGTAACATAAACCCCCATTTACAAGCCCCACGTTACACTGAACCACTTTACTTGCTCCTTTCTTTCGAGATGTTAATTTAGCACCTTATATGGTTTTAAATCTGCAATATATTTAGTATAACATGTTATATTTTTTACTATATCAAATATGAATATATATATATATATATATATATATATATATATATTTGAAAATGTTTTCATGCCATCGTATTTGGGAGTTAGTATACAGATGAATATGTATTAATACATAGTAGTTATGATGAAATAACCATCCATTAGAAATTGAAACTGTAAATATTGGCTGGCTAAACTGAAAATCTCTAGCAAATGCAGTAACAAAAGATGTTTCCAACATTGTAAAAAAATTCACAAGAGATCCAATCATTCCCAGGTCCCGCATCTCTAAAGAAGTAAACAACAAACTCATTCTTGTGGGGTCAGGACTAAAACCTGGTTGATCCAACTGCTATGTCAATGAACCTCTACGTAATCGAGTTCTATCATGTTGCACAACTTTTAAAAAATTCCATGACACAAATGGTGATTCTAAAAAAACTCATATCAGTAAGAATTTTTGAGTAAGGTATATATACATCTTGGCATATAAAAAATTCGTATACTACTACTCTACATGATACAAATTAGCTGCAGCAAATTAATTGGATTTTAAAATCTACCATAGTTATGAAAGAAAAAACTATCATACTGTACCCATTCATATATGAGCATCAAAAAGAAAGAGCATTGGAAACATATCTATTCATCAACAACAAAAAATTAACTGAGAAGAGCTAGAGAAACTTATATAACCTCCTTCATTGCTTTTGAAAGTATTCATTCACTTTACTCTGATTTTAAATTATTCGTCTTTACTTGTTGCCATATCTAAACCTAGTTGTACAGTTTATTTTGCTACTCATTCCTGTCCCTCTAATCCATTAAGCAGGGGCATTCTGTACCCATTTACAGTATAATGCAACATAAAATATATAATACAGTATGATATTCTATATAAATATACATTTAAATAATTTGTGATTTATTTAGAGCTTCTCTATTAACTATTAAGAGTTCACAAGTTTGAAATTTAACAATGTATATGTGCACATTATATGACCAATTATAAATTATAAATTATAAAATTGTACCTACTAAACGAGTAGCATGTAAGTTGTAACGGGTGACCTAAATGTAAATCCCACTACCCATCCCAAACCATATATGGTTTTACGAAGTGGTTGCTGTTAGGTTTTATCGCTTCGTGTACCTAAAACTATCATCCCTAGTTTACACATTAACTATTAGTCATTAAAATCTTTTCCAAGTTGGTTTTGTAACAAGTATGTTGTACTTCATCACTAATTTTCAGTATTTTATAGCATCTCGAATATTTGTAGCATATACATTCTACAATTATTGGCAATCAATAATACTAAAACCCAAGCATATCCACTTCAGTTTAAAATGTATAGAATAAACTACAATGTATTAGTTGCTGCCGAGTCAAGCAAATTCATTAATTTCTACTCAGACTTTCGATTTTCCTTCTGATATGTGAACATCTTATATATTTTATTCAGGAAAGTTCATGCTTATGCATTTGAGACAGTTGCTTTATTATTTTGAAAACTATTTGATTCTTTCGTTTTGAGGCAATTGAAGTTGTACAAAAGGTGTTAGATCTGACCAAAGATGAAAAATATGATACCTGCTTATTAGAGAGGATGATTATAGAGATTGAAAGACGAGTTTTAGAAAGTCGTTGTCATTCTCCTGTGGCCAACGACTAGGACGACTGTACCAATCACATTCATTGTGATTCTGATGTCAATTGTGTTGCTGATTTGTGTTAAAAATTGAAACTGAACTCATAAATTAAAAATCGAGCTATAATATCACAAATACAAATCAATTGGTCAATACTACAAATACAAATTAACTGGTCAATACTAGAACTGAAAATTCTGACCATATAATCTACATAAATTCTTAAAGTTCAAGCCATTCCACATAACATAAAAAAATAAAGAGTATACTAACTAACAAAGAATGCAGACAATTATGCAATAGATCATCATCATCCAGTTGTCCTTCTGCATCCCCAATTTGGCAAGTTTGAGTTAATTTTTCTGCCAAAGGTTCAATTTTGGATGTGTCAATCAATTCATCAATCTTGGAGGTCAAGGCAAAAAATCGCTCCAACGCGTCCTTAGCTCTCTCCCTGGCTAGAATAACTTCTTTAGCTCTCCATTCGGCTTTATCTCGAGCGAAATCTACCGCTTTATTCAGTGAAAACGAAGCAAATTAACCGTAACAAGGACTTACTTCCCTAAACTTGAATTTCCTCCGTCACGGTTGTCACAGCTTTTGTATATCTAATTGGATTGGGAAATTCAAAAGAAAAAAAAATTAGGGTTAGAACATGGAGGACATCGAAAGGAAGGGAGACACGGATAGGCCGGAGACAAAGGCGCAATTTGGGATTTGGGGTTTGGGCAGACAAAGAGTGAGAAGCAATTTAGGTTTTGGCTTTGGGTTATGGCAGACTACAGAGAGCAAGTACATAACTTCTAATTAAATTAGGGACACTATTTCAAAAAAGAGTTTGATTTTAACTTATAAAAACAGTTAATATTGTAAACTCTTTAAAAAAATATTGTAAATAAAACTATTTTTTCAAAATTTTAAATAGTTTTAAATTTAAATCTTAGGATGTCTTAAATTAATTAATAACAAACTGAAATATATATAACTCTTTTGTGGAACAAAAAAGTAATAATTTACACATTTTTGATCTGTTCCACATAAGAGCCCTAATTATTATAATTTTATTATTGTCAATTTATAATATTTTAAAATTTGAATTATTGTAACTTAATATTTTGATTAATAAAACATTTAATATTATAAATCATTTAAAAAATATTATTAAGAATAAAATTCTCATTTAAAAAACTAATTACATTACAATTTGAGTTGTAGGATACCATAAATTAACTAAGAATAAACTCAAACTTATCTCTTTTTGTAGAATAGATGAGTAATTTTTTAGCATTTGTGGTCTATTCCACAGAAGAGCCTTATCTTTTAAAAAAAAAATATTTCATGGCCAATGTATTAAATTTTAAAGTTTAAATTATTATAAATTTATTTAATTCTCTTAAAGAAATAGTCGATATTGTATGTTACTTATAAAGTATTATTAAAAATAAACTTGTTACTATAAAAATTTAATGTATTTATATTACAATTTATATTCACCACATATGAGTAATTTTTTAGCATTTATGATCTATTCCACAAAAGAGCCTTATTTTTCCCCATTTTTTTCAGGTCAATTATGAAATTTTAAAGTTTAAATTATTGTAAATTTATTTACTTTGATTAAAGAAATAGTTGAAATTGTAAGTTACTTAAAAAGTATTATTAAATAAATTTGTTATTGTAAAAAATTAAATGTATTTATATTCACCAAAATTAATTTTAAAAAATTTATTTAGAACAAAATAGTGACCAATTTTATCTCTCACAAAAAATCTCCGAACAATAAAATATAGTGAGCAATAATTTCTTCATTAATAGTTTTTTTCCTCGCAAATTTTAATCATAAATTTGCGCCAAATATCTTTCTACCACCTCAATTTAGCGAAATAAAAAATTTAAATTATGAAGGATGTTTCTTTCACTAATAACTATATTGTAACTATATTTATTTCCTTCACAATTCCTTTGCTAGAAAACTCCTCATGTGAAGGAATGAATTCCTTCACACAATTTCCTTCGCTACATCTATAATTTGTTGTAGTGAGTTTTGATAAATTGGAAAATGGTGGGTCCATAGAATAATAAGTCAAACTTACAATAAACGCATCATGTTAAACCCCTCTATTTATAACTTAAATTGGAGAAATATCTACCACACATTACTTATTATAATTACCATTAATCAACAACTTTATTCTTCAATAATTATTCACAATTAATATTACAGAGTTAGAATATTGACAACCATATTGTTCCCAAAAAAGAGGGGGCATTCCGTATAAATGGCGCGCATTTAAATAACCTCTTTTCTCGACAAGATTTCTAGATATTGTCAATAATGCTAACTGGTGTAATAAATTCATTTCAAATAATATGATTTACAATATCGTATCAATTATTGATTTAATAATATAAAATACTATGTAGCTGTACTGTAGCAATTATTGAATCAACAATATGAGATACTATATAGTAACTACTGTTGCAATTATTGAATTAATAATATGAAACACTGTGTGACTACTTCTATAGCAATTATGGAATCAATGATATAAAATACTAAGTGGTTGTTACTATAATAATTATTGAATGAAATACTGAGTAGCTTCTGCTGTAGCAATTATTAAATCAATAACTAGAGATATTGTGCAATACCGTGTGTTACTGTGAAATACCACGTACTACTGTGAAGTGTCGCATGTTACTGTTCTTTTAGTACCGGGTATTTTAATAGTTATCGGTAAAAAATTTGTCGCCAATTTTTAAAAAAGGTTATTATTGTCACTTTCTATATCAGACATTTATTTTATTGTGGGCCCACCAATGATTGATTATTTCAGCGCCGTTGTACGAATATTTCCCAACAAAAATAATATTCTTTGACAAAATGAATATTTCGCGATAGACTGTTTACTTTGTATTATTTGTACATATCAACCATAACTATAACATTTATTAAATCAACACCTTACTATTTAGAATAATATTAAAAAAATTAAATCTTATTCATAAAAAGTGAGGGTCTTACAACAATTGTTAATACTTGATGGCAATTTAATTATCACCCTTTCTTGGAATTAAATGTTTTCAGCGAAACCTGATAGTATAGAAGGGTTTGGCAAGGACAAAGGAAACGGAAAGTTAAATGAATAATTGAAGTATGATATCTGTAATAGTTAGATGTTTTGTAATAATTAATATCTTATTATCATGTAATGAAGTTTTTAAAGGTTTGAGAACCTGGGATTGACAAGTTAGATATATTGTAAAAGCTAGTAATTACTTTTATCTCGATATTAGTTTGGTGAATGGATCTCATTGGGTTATGCTTTTAGGCTTCTCATTGGGCTTATAATATCTTAAAATGCATCTTAGTTTGGGCCTCAACTAACATGCACAAAGCTTTTTAATTCCTCTCTTATACTCCCTCCGTCCCAGGATAAAAGTCTTGATGGACTTTTCACGCATATTAAGAAGAGAAATAAAATGAAAAAATTGTCCATAATAATGTCATTAAATATGGAGAGAGAATTAGAATAAGAAAAGTATGAGATATTTAATGCTACAGGCATAATAGGAAAAAATGTGTAAAAGTTTGGTTATTAAAAGAAAGTAGACATTTAACATGGGACAACCCAAAATAGTAATAAGGACTTTTATCCTGGGACGGAGGGAGTACTATTTAAATTGGCATAACACTTGGGCTTGTAAACTTGTTTAATTGCTTACGTGCTAATAAATATAGGAGCAATTACATTTTCTAGTACATTTTCAAAAAAATTTATAACAAAAGTGCATCAAGAAAATTTTTAAAGAATTAATACATTTTTAATATTTTATTTATAAAATTAGTGCATTATGGAAAATCACAATCAAGTGAACTCCTTCATTCTTCTCCCCACTGATCCCACGATGAAACTCTCCACCTAAACTCTCAGATCTGACCACCTCCATTTCCTCCCTCTTCCACCATCATCTCGCCTCCCTCCACCCCTCCCCTCCCCTCCTCTGTTCTTCCTCACCCTCCACAACCTCCACTTTCTATCTTTCCATCACAAGTCCCAACTTACCCCAACTCTCAGATCTGACCACATCTATTTTCTCTCTCTTCCACCGCCACCACCGTTGTCTCGCCCCTCCTCTCTTCACCTCATATCTTCTTCGTCACCCTCCACCACCTCCACTCCCTCTCTCTCCATCATAAGTCCCAACTTATTGTCTGCCACCTATTGTCCAACCTACCTAACTCATATTACCATATTAACATTATCTAGTATTAGTGTTTCAAATAGTGTCGGTACATTTTTTTCATAGTATAGTTGGTAGCCAAACCTTCATACAAAGGTAACCAATTCAGTTTTATTAATGGGTTTCCAATTAATTATAAAAAATTTAAGAACAGTTTCCAATTGTTACATGGATTTGTTTTCTTCAACATGTGCAATCATGAAAAGTTTTATTGGGTTCTGTAATGGTCGCTATCGGTACATTTTTTTTCCATAGTTCAGTTGGTAGCCAAACCTTCATACAAAGGTAACCAATTCAGTTTTATTGGGTTACCAAATAATTATAAAAAATTTTAAAACAGTTTTCAAGTGTTACCTGAATTTGTTTTTTTCAACATGTGCAACCATGAACAATTTTATCGGGTTCTGCAATGGTCGCCGTCGGTACATTTTTTTTCCATATTGCAGTTGGTAGCTAAATTTTCATAAAAAGACAACCAATTAATTTTATTGGGTTACCAATTAATTATAAAAAAAATTTATAAACAGTTTCCAAGTGTTACAAATACTTCCTCCCTCCAACAGGAAATCTTGTAGTATGTTTTTTCGAACCAATAAAATCTTGAACTAGAATTTATGGAGATGACCTTTCATCATCTGAACTGGAATCATCCTTCCGTCTCTCCTTGATAGCGGGAAATAGGCATTGACGTTGAACACTTGGCGAAGGCGGCTGGTGAGATTCTCACTGCTGGTGCGGTGGCAGAGAATTGTAGTAATATCCAGAAGTGGGTTGTGATGGTGACAGTGGGCAATTGGAGTCTGATGACGATGATGGCGGAGAGGGAAGCGATGGAGAGGGAAGCGGAGGATAGAGAATGGGTTGACATGGATTGTTGCAGGCAGATCATATTCTGCGGCGGAGATGGGGGAGGAAGATAGATGAAGAATTCAGTTTTATTGTTGCATTCTTTTTGTAATTATTTTGTGGATGCACTAAACTTGTAATTACTTTCTAATTGTTGTATAGTAATGTAAAGAACCCATAAATATATAACCCGCATATATTTATCAATTCATATCATTTGCACAAAATAATTTCCAATAAAATTTCATTACATTAAATAAATATTCATAACCCTAATTACAAGGTTGCATACTATACCCGATTGTTATAACAACTAGTTGCATAATGCATTAATTAACTAGTTTATCATATTTTATGACTCACTAACACTAACATACATAATCATAAACCTAAACATGCATAAATTCATGAATTCTAACATACGAAACTATGAACGAAAATAAAATATTCAACGACGATCTTATTTACCTCTTGGAATGCTAGCTTTACAACTTCGATCATACTTAGCTAGGATTTTTATTTCTTTCTCTCAACTAACAAGTATTCTCACATATGATTCTCATTATTCTCTTGCTCTAACTTTCTGAATTGGTGAAGATTAATAAAGGATGAGGGTTTCAATTTATAGACCACCAAAGCCTTGCAAAATATCCTAGCAAACTTAACCTCCAAGTCTTGCTCAACGAATACAAATAAACCAAGTGCCTTGGAGTGAAGTGGCACCAAACAGGCACACATGGCCAAACACCTACCCCCTGCGAGTCACCATGTGAGCCATCATGGTTAGTCACAAGCATAGTCACCAATACATTTGAAATGCTAACATTTCTTAACCCTAATTAACTTTGTTTAGCTTAAAAGATCCAGAATATTACACTCAATAATAGAAGACGACACCCTAAATTCCACGACTTGATCTTAGGAGTCGACCCCTAAGGTTATGTACATTTCTCGACTTGACTCTAGGAGACAATATTCAGGATTTTACAAATCGTATATGCACGACACACACACACACACACACTTCACATTTCTCAAGGAATTTCATTTTAAGGAAAACATTAGGAAAGCGGTTATTGTGTCTTCACGGAAGTCAGTAGGTGCTTAACCACGTTACCTTGCTTAAGCAAACCCCCGAACCTTATGAATCACGGTTACATATCAATTTTCTTACTCACATAATGGGTTATCTCGATTATTAAAAACTAAAAATCCGAATGAGTTAGTACATCTTAAATCTTTACTAACTGATGAATATATCTAATTTTCCCCAATTAAAATTAAAATTTCAAACACCGTCGACATTTATGTCAGTTTTTTCCAAATTCACTCTTAGAATTAATAAATTTTTCAATTAAAATAAAAATAAAAATAATAAAAAGAAAGGAAAAAATTTTGGCGTCGACAATGATAAAAATAAAAAAAAAGGTATAAATATACTATTAATTAAAATTTTATTATTTCATAATCATCAATAATCAATATAATGACAATTTTATCATTTTTGGTATAAACAATTATGGCCTAAATATAGATTAATACCCTGAACTTTAATTTTTATTTAATAATCATCAATAATCAATATAATTATTTTTTATACCAAAAAGGATAAATTGTCATTAAATTTACTTTAACAAATTAATAATGGTCTTATATTTACCCTTTTTTGTACAAAAAATTAATTAAATAAATGTTAAAATAAAATTCAATATCACATATATGTATATTTTAGTCACATGTCACTGTCATGTCATCAATTTTTTGGTGTGACATTATTAATTAATTCAATGTAATAAAAAAATTAAAAATTTAATCCCCTAATTGAAAACAATTGAGAAGACAATCTATAAAGTGGAAAAAAATAAAAAAAGTTTAATTTTCTAATTTAAAAAATTAAAAAGACAATTCCCAAAATAAAAAAAAATAGAATTCAGAATATTAATCTTTAGGCCTTTAACTAAAACGAACAAATAACGGGATACGTGAAGCAGAACGTGAGGCTGCCTAATGGAGCATACCAAAATCGTCTTCCAACTCAATAGATCTTCAGTATTTTAATATTATATAGTAATAGATAGATATTAAATTGAATTTTATTCCTAACATCACCATGGTCTCTAGCTTGAGACCTTGCTGGGGCGCCTTGTGGCCCAAGTCTGTCATGGACACTCTTTGACATCCCCAACTTATCCTTAACAGAAATCCTCTGTTGAGAAGAACTGGTTGTTGTTAGCTGCCCTTCACCGGTAATTGTCCTACTGTTCTCTATAACCACTGATGTAGGACGTTAATGAACGTGATTGAAATCCAGAAACACTAAAAAGCCCTCCTTCTAGCGGCAATGATAATGCCAAGATCCGTCCATGCACTCCAATCAGTAAAGTGCGTTCAATCCTGCACAGAAACGGGTAAACACCGAAAGCTTGACGACTTGGGCCTCCGGGGATAGCTCCGGTGTGAGAATAAGTACAGACTGATATAAGGTTAACAATGGAAGCTTAATGCTCTAATGCTAGAAAGTAATAGATTGGATGTACCTTATATAATCAATGAAGTGTCTTGTATTTATAATGTTCTCACCGCCTCGTAAGCAATCATTCTCCGAATCAAGTTAAGTTTCCCAATCATCAGAGGATTGTATCAAATCTCCTTTAATTAGGGAAGCGAATTCATAGTCCAATACTTCCTTACAAAGTAGAGTCCAAATATAATTAGAAACCTCAACCCATAAGTCCCCTATACACTCAATCCACTTTTGGCCCAAGCCCAAATAACTTCACATAATTAATGACCCAAATATCCATGGCCCAACATTCCAGAGGCCCAAATAATCATGGCCCAACAATAATCATCAATAATCATTATAATTATTTTTTTTATACCAAAAAGGATAAAATTGTCATTAAATTTACTTTAACAAATTAATAATGGTCTTATATTTACCCTTTTTGGTACAAAAAAAAGTAATTAAATAAATATTAAAATGAGACTCGATATTACATATATATATATATATATATATATATATATATATATATTAGTCACATGTCAATGTCATGTCATCAATTTTCTGGTGTGACACTATTAATTAAATATAATAAAAAAAATTAAAATTTTAATCCCCTAATTGAAAAAAAAATGAGAAGACAATCTATAAAGTGGAAAAAAATAAAATAAGTTTAATTTTCTAATTTAAAAAATTAAAAAGACTATTCCCAAAATAAAAAAAATTTAGAATTCAAAATATTAATCTATATTTAGGCCTTTAACTAAAACGAACAAATAACGGGATACGTGAAGCATTACGTGAGGCTGCCTAATGGAGCGTACCAACTCGTCTTCCAACTCAACAGATCTTCAGTATTTTAATTATATATAGTAATAGATAGATATTAAATTGAATTTTATTTTATATATTAGCTAGTTATAATTAAGAAACTAGAAAATACAAAGAAAAAGGTCTGATGTTATAACTATAACAGGCTTTGATTCTTGTAGTTTAGAATAATTTGTCTATATTTTATCGTTTCAAATTTATTTTTTTTATTACCACATCATCTTGGTATCCATGATTGTGCTGAATAGTTTGTTATCCTTAGAATTTAGAAAGGGATAAGAAATACCTATATTTGTAATTTTTCTCAATTTTGTAATATTAAGTTTTATAATTCTTAAATATAAGAAACAACTACTAAAAATTAACTTATTATTCATTTCGAAAAAAATTCGAACTGGACATTCGTTTTTTCCCAAGCCGATTAATGTATGGATTTTTAAGAAAATTTGAATGGTAAAAAGTTAGTAAGTAATTTTTAGCGGTAAAATACTATTATATATTATGATTCCTAATAATGGAACCATAAACCCTAATATCATTGAAATATCAAGAAAAGCATCAAATAACACACATTCATCGACCCCTTTCATTCATTTAACAAATTGCCATAAATTCATTCCACAAATTAATTAAGCCAAATCGAAAACACTACCCTCTCTACTGCTTAGTGCAATCAATTGGCTTGAACGAAACCCTCTTGTTAACCAGATCATATCCAATCAAAAAGTCCATCTGTGACAAGTTCCCAAAAATGGCCAACTCATCCGATGGGTTAATCACTAGGCAGTAAACACCATTTTCCACCACTAAAAACGTGCTTGAAGGTTTCAAATTCAAGTCCGCTCCTCTAAAATGAAACGTAATCGTAGGCAAAAGAAGCTCAAATCCCTCCACATATTTATAACAAAGGTTAAAAAATCCTTGTGGATCAGCTATTGTAGTAGCAGAAACTGCATTATGTCCAATTTTTATGTCCACCTAGAAGACCTTATTTTTTAGGACATTAATTTTGTGATCAAAATGTCAGATACGTTTATTTCAAATCATAATGCGAATATTTATATTCTAGTTGATTTGTTAATCTCTTAAAAATAGATAAAATTACCCTATTCAACCTGGTAGATTCAGGAACTAAAAAAAGATTTAAGTTACACTGAAGATTAAGGCAGTGGCGAAACTAAGTGTTTCACTGTGGGGTCAATTGATCCCACTAAAAAAATAATTGTTTTATAAAGTTAGGTAAATTTTAAAAATTTTAATTATTATATATAAATTGACCACACTAAAATTATATAAATTTTCTACTATACGGGGTCAAATTGAAAATTTATAACTTTGTCAATCAAATTTTAACCACATATGACTCATATCCTCTCAATATATGTATATTTCTCTATAATATTTTAAACTAAATAATAATCTAATTTATATTATTTTTAAAAATAATTAATTAATTATGAACAGTTGTGATTAAAAAAAGTCTATTATAAGTCAATATAGTGTATATATACCATATATTATTACTTATTACATTGTCATTGTATTATAGTATGTGTGTGTGTATATATATATATATATATATATATATGTATATATGTGTGTGTGTGACCAAAAAGTACAAAAGTATTTAAAAAAAATTGGCTCGGGAGCACTTTTAACCCCACTGAATATTATTTTTGGCTTCGCTACAGGGTGAAGGTAAATTATGATACTTCAATCAGGGGAACGGGTGTTGAAAAATGTCAGGTAAATTCTCTGTTAATTGTGCGGAAGCCCTTGTTGTTCGTCTGGAAATGAGATTTACTATAGAGTTTGGCCTCATCAACCTTGTGATAGAAAGTGATAGGGGTAGGGTAAAAATATAAAATAATAAATTTAAGGGGGCAGATTAATGGAATGGTTAAATCTGGAGGGGGGGAAAAATTCATAATCCAATTCTAAATACTAGTACAAAAATATTCTTAGTTTTAAAGCTTGGTGAAATCTTAGAAGTACTTTTTGTATAGTTTTTGATTTTGAATGTTCATTAGCGTGTGAACTGTAACAACCCCAAAATAGGTCCATTCCATCCAACCCATTTTGAGTCGCCAAATACATGGTACAGAAAACAACTACAACTTTATTACAACAATTGTTGTGCAAAATACAACAACACATATACTGTGAGTTTGGATACAAATATATATCAACTGTGACTCATGTCCCAACCGTGGACAGCACCTCATAATGACACCTTACATAAAGGTATAGTCGAAAATTGTTTTAGAAATTAGAATCTTTGGGAAGTGCTCAAGGAAACCTTCGTACATGGGAGGCCATGCGTCTAGGTTATTATAGATATCATATGGCCACAGAATTATCCTTGGTTGACCCAATAGACCCCAAAGAAAAACAAGAAGATTACTATCATATTCTTCCCAATGGCAAGTCTTCTCCTGACATATCATTATCTCCATTGTCTCTAATTGAGAGTTATATTTCAAATAGACTCCAAGATCATATAAATAGTGCTGGTAGATATACTCAGCAAGTGGATGAGCACATCCATGTCTTATGATGACACGAGGTGGTATGTCATTAGACATCTTGTATGACAGTGGCAAAACACCCTTCCAAGTTAAATTCACCTCACTCTCAACATCTATAGACCACCGTTCTATTCCCTTGTTATTACTCCGCTCGACCCAGCTACACTCGTATTACCTGAAAGGAATTGTGAAGCAAAAGGGTGAGAACAACTAGCTCAGTAAAGAATGTCATGACTAAAGATAAATAAATTATCAATAGCCTTCAACAGTAATAAATCAGAGATTTAGAACATATGGTATATGATAAAAAAATTCAACCATAGTTGCAGCGGAACGAGCAACCCATTAGAAGAGTCAAATAGACTACAAAGTTTATTATCTTCTCCATGTTAAAAGTTCATCAACAATGTTTTATCCCTATAACATCAATCAACAATTCCTGTCCACAATCACATGTATAACTCATAATCGTAATTGTTGTTCTAAATTCCTTTTCTCATCCAGGACAAAGATAATTTTTATCACCTGAAACATCAAAGATCATGGTTATACCAAATCACAGTTCATGTTCATAATCATACTAATAAATTCATCTTTGCACTACGGCCAAAGATATACATCAATAAGTCATCTTTCCACTACAGGCCAAAGATATTCATCAACAAGTCATCTTTGCACTACAGGCCAAAGATATACATCAATAAGTCATCTTTGCACTACAGGCCAAAGATATTCATCAGTTGGTCATGTTCATTTAAATACCTGTTCATCTTTGCACTACGAGCCAAAGATATTCATCAGAAATCATTCATCTTTGCACTACAGGCCAAAGATATTCAATTATATCATCATTTAGGACTGAGGATGATAAAAAATATTTTTAAAGAACCGAATCCAGTGAAACAAATGACAAGGATTAAGGATTCGTACTTTGTTTTATCCATATCCAAAAATACCTCAAAAATAATCATAGTGGTGTAAAATCCAAGAATAATCAAAACATGGATACAATCAAAGCTAGTATCCACAATAGATATTTTAGACGAAAAGGGAAAATTTTCATTTTTCGATGAATAATGCCGTATTCGTGAATAGTATCGTATACGTGGTTAGTGTCGTATACGTGAATAGTAACTCCAACACCAAAAGATAGAAATTTCACAAAAAAAACATCTTCACGCTTCGTGAATAGTACTCGTGAATAGTAACTCGTGGATAGTAACTCATGAATAGTAACTCATGAATAGTAACCCATGAATAGTAACCCCGACATGAAAAAGTTCCAAATTTGATAAAAAGTTCCAACCAATATTTCGGCATAATGATATTGAAGTAATAATATCATTTTAGAAGAAAATAACCTCCCTTACTATCCCTTACCTCGAAAGACAGTACCTCTGACTGGAATAACACTGAACGAACTTGCACCGTATAGCAATACTCAAAGTATACTCAAAATACTCACAAGAATACGCTCGATAATTTAGAGAGAGAAAACTTCAGATTCTGGTGTGATTTCAATTCTAACCTAAGCACCCTATTTATAGGAAAATGCTTAGAACATCAAAGCAGAAAATTTAATTTAATAATATTATTTTTTTTCCACATCTTCCTACGCATTCAAGGATCTGATTTCAGCAACTAGCATGTGTTCCATGAGGCTCTCAACATCTAAAAAACATTTTTGTAATTTAAATTATTTTAAACTTCCAAAAATCAATTATTTCGGAGCTTCAGAACTTCAATAATTCACAATAAATAGCCCTTTTGCTAGAAAATTCGAATCTCGCGAGTTTGTATAGGAAATTCAATTCTCTACAACTTTGCAGAAGAAAATTTTTCCAAATTCCAAACAGAAATTGACCGAAATCCACAAACGGGCGATTTTACAAGCTATAATCAAATTTCGGTCAATAATTGTGTCCACCAACACACGAAATATGTGTTAAACATTTAATGCCACAAAAATACTCTTCCTCCTCATATACTCACATATTCCACATTCATTATAAAATATCATCGTTAATATATTATTAAAATAATATATTTAAATGAATTATTTTATCAGAAAAAGATAAAATTTCAATTTTCAACAATTGTCACATTAAAAATTTTCTCCATCTATATCCACATAAAATCAATATTTTTCTCATCATATGAATCAATAATTATTCACAAATGATATTACAGAATCACAATATTGACAACCAGGCAGTTCCCAGGAAAGAGGGGGCTTTCCAATAAGAATTTCTCCTTACTGGCGCTCAATTAGGTGACCAACCCTCTCCTTAGACAGAACTTTCTAGACATTGTCAATAATGTTATCTAATAATATTATTCAGATAATATGAATTATTGATTCGATAATGAAAAATACTGTGTAATGACAACAACAGCAATATAAAATATCAACGCAGCAATTATTGAATCAATAAAATAAAATACTGAACAGTAATTACTGTAACCATTATTAAGTAGTGCCTTCTTACGTAAGAATCAATAATTGGTGCAATACCGTGTGCTACTGTGTTTTAACCACCGAGTATTTTAACAGTATTAACGGTAACAACTACGCCGTTATTTTTAAAAACTTAATTTGTCATTTTCTTCATCCGACGGTTATTCTGTTACGGGGCCCACAAAAGGTTGCGCCGTCGTACGAATATTCCCCGACAGAAAGAATATTCTACGACCAAACGAATATTCCCCGACAACAATGAGTATTTTATAACCACTTGCTTATTTTGAAAAAAAAAAATCATATATCACCCTTAACTTTAACCTTCTATCAATTTAACAATTTACTGAATTGTAATTATAAGAAAAATTGAATACTTTATTTCATAAAATTCGGGGTCTTACATGAACTGTGAAGGATTGTTTGATTCAAGTTTACATTTTTTGTTATTGATTTGGTTGACTGTGGTTAGTGTTTGTTTGGTCTAATTAGGTTTTTGTTTTGGGGTAGTTTGATCTTCAATTGAAAATGAAATTATTTTGGTTGAGTAGTTTCTGTCTTTTATTGTTAAATTAACCATAATTTTGCCTTATTTTATAATGGGAAATGAAAAATGGAAAATGACTATGAGCCTTTAGCATCCCCTTATTTCTAGTTGTTATAAATATTTTATTTTTTTACATCTAACAAATGGACCTTGTATAATTTTTGGTGTTCTGAATATAAATTTTGGTTGATTTGTTTTTCTTATTACAAGTACTACTTATTTGAAACTTATAAAAAGATACCAAAACTAGTTTATACTTTGAAATTAATTCAAGATGATATTCAAGATTCATATTTCAAAAATAACGATTAACATTTAAAAAGAAGATTGAGGTAAATAAAATGTTCAAGTGAAATGATAATAGATGAAGCGCAAATCTCCAAATAATTCTAATCATTTCAAGAATTATAGAAGCAATAATTACCATAGTAAGTTTAATTTAGGAGTATTAAAGAAAGTGATATCCCTTACAAATATAAAAAAAATGATATCACTTTATGAATATGAAAGAAATGATATCTCTTACCTTAGTACGAGACTTGATCTGACTGGTATAAAGAAGATTATCTTGAGAAAATCTTGCACTACTAACTACACTTATAGTATTATTATACTCAAAAGAAAAATGCACAATATTATAGAAGAAGAATTTTGTGATCCTGATGTGAGTTTTATAACTCAACTAAGCAACCTATTTATAAGAGAATGCTTAGCACACCATGTTTGACAAACGTGCATGCTTCTCCCATTGATTTCGAAAGTTTCAGTCTGATTTTTTTATTCAATAAAATATTCTAATAAAACAGATAACTTTATATATAATATAATATATTTTAATAAAACAATTAACTTTATAAAAGTTTTTTGTTTAATATAAAAAATTTTCTGTTTTATTACTATTATTATTATAATAAAATAAATACTAATTAAAAAGAAAACTTTGCCGAGAGTCATTACACCAAAATGGCATCTAGTGACAATAAATCATTCACAAGACATAATATATCACTCACAAGACATCTATTGCGAATAAATGTTTCTTTCACACGATTGCTCGCATACGACCTTCTCGCAGTTGGGCATCCTTCGCTAAGTAGTAATTAAATATTTTTTGTGAAGGATATATTGTAAATAACTTTTCTTCACAAATTATATTTGGTAATTGAATATTCTTATTTAGTGAAAAATTTGTTTCCTTCATGAATAATATTTTAAGAATGACTATTTGAAATTAGTGAATAACTTTATTCCCTCACAAATATATATTGTGAAGAACAAATTTATTTAATGAGAGAATATTTTTCTTCACTAATTATAAATTGAGAATCTTTCTTCAATTTAGTGCAAGAAAAATTTCTTCATTATTAACTAACTAATTAACTAGAAAAGATTTAGTGATGGAAATAATCCTTCATTAATGTCCTTTTCTCAAGTAAAATCCTTCACAAATTATAAATAATCAAAATTCATTGCAAATTATAATTAATTTTTTAAATTAGTGTTTTCATATTTATTATTATTATTATTATTAATTGATATAATAAATATTAAATTTAATATTTCAAGTCAATATAAATGTCATACTTTTTTCAAAAAAATTGATAAACTTATGCATAAAGAGCCAATAATTAAAATTAATACTCCATATATAAATAGGTAATGCTCAAGTCACGATAAGTACATAATTGTTATTGTATCTTGATCTCCCAAAGATCATAAAACTTACAATATTTAATAACTAACATAAGAAAACTGAAAGAATAACAACGAACTAAAAGGAATGAAGTGTACATCATGTTAGGTTCATCATCATTTTTCTCAAGAAAATTAAGGTTGGGCCTGTAAACTTCATGCTGCAAAAGAAACACCAAAATTCAATTTCAATAAGATGAGGAGTTAAGAAAAAATGAACATGGTGAACTTAAATTAATAGGGAGAGAAATATTAATGAAGGAAAAAGATAAAAATATAGCTATTAGTAAATACCTCAACTGATTCATAGTTGGTAAATGTTTGAAGGAAGTTGGTAAACTCTGTCTCTACCAATTTAGTTATATGCTCATTAATACTAAAAATGGACGGTTAGGGTGTACTATCATCAGTAGAAGCATCGTTTATAGACTCTATACCCAATCAACGGAGGACAATCTATCAATCATACTCTCTAATACCTTAGGATCAATAGATTGTTGCGGTGAGGAACCTATACTCGGAGGCATCATAGGAGGATAAGCAAGCAAGTCTCGTGAATGATATTTTGAAAAACCAAGTATCTAATTTTTTTAGTCCCGCCAGTTATCTCACTACTCCAAATAGCCAAGTCATCTATCTCTAGTGTACCGTCTTCTGCAAGTTATAAAAATACATGATATATTAGTAAAAATTGTTTATATATGTAAGATACACTAAAAAAAATCATGGCATAGCCGACGAGACCATTGTCGACAGGCGCCACGCCGTCGAGAATGACCTCACTAGCGATGACACAGACGTCGCTAATGACTCCTGTAACATAACCCCCATTTACAAGCCCCACGTTACACTGAACCACTTTACTTGCTCCTTTCTTTCGAGATGTAATTTAGCACCTTATATGGTTTTAAATCTGCAATATATTTAGTATAACATGTTATATTTTTTACTATATCAAATATGAATATATATATATATATATATATATATTATATATTGAAAATGTTTTCATGCCATCGTATTTGGGAAGGTAGTATACAGATGAATATGTATTAATACATAGTAGTTATGATGAAATAACCATTCATTAGAAATTGAAACTGTAAATATTGGCTGGCTAAACTGAAAATCTCTAGCAAATGCAGTAACAAAAGATGTTTCCAACATTGTAAAAAAATTCACAAGAGATCCAATCATTCCCAGGTCCCGCATCTCTAAAGAAGTAAACAACAAACTCATTCTTGTGGGGTCAGGACTAAAACCTGGTTGATCCAACTGCTATGTCAATGAACCTCTACGTAATCGAGTTCTATCATGTTGCACAACTTTTAAAAAATTCCATGACACAAATGGTGATTCTAAAAAAACTCATATCAGTAAGAATTTTTGAGTAAGGTATATATACATCTTGGCATATGAAAAATTCGTATACTACTACTCTACATGATACAAATTAGCTGCAGCAAATTAATTGGATTTTAAAATCTACCATAGTTATGAAAGAAAAAACTATCATACTGTACCCATTCATATATGAGCATCAAAAAGAAAGAGCATTGGAAACATATCTATTCATCAACAACAAAAAATTAACTGAGAAGAGCTAGAGAAACTTATATAACCTCCTTCATTGCTTTTGAAAGTATTCATTCACTTTACTCTGATTTTAAATTATTCGTCTTTACTTGTTGCCATATCTAAACCTAGTTGTACAGTTTATTTTGCTACTCATTCCTGTCCCTCTAATCCATTAAGCAGGGGCATTCTGTACCATTTACAGTATAATGCAACATAAAATATATAATACAGTATGATATTCTATATAATATACATTTAAATAATTTGTGATTTATTTAGAGCTTCTCTATAACTATTAAGAGTTCACAAGTTTGAAATTTAACAATGTATATGTGCACATTATATGACCAATTATAAATTATAAATTATAAAATTGTACCTACTAAACGAGTAGCATGTAAGTTGTAACGGGTGACCTAAATGTAAATTCCCACTACCCATCCCAAACCATATATGGTTTTACGAAGTGTTGCTGTTAGGTTTTGTCGCTTCGTGTACCTAAAACTATCATCCCTAGTTTACACATTAACTATTAGTCATTAAAATCTTTTCCAAGTTGGTTTTGTAACAAGTATGTTGTACTTCATCACTAATTTTCAGTATTTTATAGCATCTCGAAATTTGTAGCATATACATTCTACAATTATTGGCAATCAATAATACTAAAACCCAAGCATATCCACTTCAGTTTAAAATGTATAGAATAAACTACAATGTATTAGTTGCTGCCGAGTCAAGCAAATTCATTAATTTCTACTCAGACTTTCGATTTTCCTTCTGATATGTGAACATCTTATAATTTTATTCAGGAAAGTTCATGCTTATGCATTTGAGACAGTTGCTTTATTATTTTGAAAACTATTTGATTCTTTCGTTTTGAGGCAATTGAAGTTGTACAAAAGGTGTTAGATCTGACCAAAGATGAAAAATATGATACCTGCTTATTAGAGAGGATGATTATAGAGATTGAAAGACGAGTTTTAGAAAGTCGTTGTCATTCTCCTGTGGCCAACGACTAGGACGACTGTACCAATCACATTCATTGTGATTCTGATGTCAATTGTGTTGCTGATTTGTGTTAAAAATTGAAACTGAACTCATAAATTAAAAATCGAGCTATATATCACAAATACAAATCAATTGGTCAATACTACAAATACAAATTAACTGGTCAATACTAGAACTGAAAATTCTGACCATAATAATCTTTTCTAATAATACTTAAAAAGTCACATTCCATAACATAAAAAAATAAAGAGAGACTAACTAACAAAGAATGCAGACAATGCAATAGATCATCATCCAGTCCTTCTGCATCCCCAATTTGGCAAGTTTGAGTAATTTTCTGCCAAAGGTTCAATTTTGGATGTGTCAATCAATTCATCAATCTTGGGGTCAAGGCAAAAAATCGCTCCAACGCGTCCTTAGCTCTCTCCCTGGCTAGAATAACTTCTTTAGCTCTCCATTCGGCTTTATCTCGAGCGAAATCTACGCTTTATTCAGTGAAAACGAAGCAAATTAACCGAACAAGGACTTACTTCCCTAAACTTGAATTTCCTCCGTCACGGTTGTCACAGCTTTTGAATATCTAATTGGATTGGGAAATTCAAAAGAAAAAAAATTAGGGTTGAACATGGAGGACATCGAAAGGAAGGGAGACACGGATAGGCGAGACGGAGACAAAGGCGCAATTTGGGTGTGGGTTTGGGCAGACAAGAGTGAGAAGCAATTTAGGTTTTGGCTTGGGGTTATGGCAGACCAGAGAGCAAGTACATAACTTCTAATTAATTAGGGACACTATTTCAAAAAAGAGTTTGATTTAACTTATAAAAACAGTTATATGTAAACTCTTTAAAAAATATTGTAAATAAAACTATTTTTTCAAAATTTTAAATAGTTTTAAATTTAAATTCTAGGATGTCTTAAATTAATTAATAAACAAACTGAAATATATATAACTCTTTTGTGGAACAAAAAGTAATAATTTACACATTTTTGATCTGTTCCACATAAGAGCCCCTAATTATTATAATTTTATTATTGTCAATTTATAATATTTTAAAATTTGAATTATTGTAACTTAATATTTTGATTAATAAAACATTTAATATTATAAATCATTTAAAAAATATAGTAAGAATAAAATTCTATTAAAAAACTAATTACATTACAATTTGAGTTGTAGGATACCATAAATTAACTAAGAATAAACTCAAACTTATCTCTTTTTGTAGAATAGATGAGTAATTTTTTAGCATTGTGGTCTATTCCACAGAAGAGCCTTATCTTTTAAAAAAAAATATTTCATGGCCAATGTATTAAATTTTAAAGAAATTATAAATTTATTTAATTCTCTAAAGAAATAGTCGATATTGTATGTTACTTAAAAGATTATTAAAAATAAACTTGTACTATAAAAAATTTAATGTATTTATATTACAATTTATATTCACCACATATGAGTAATTTTTAGGCATTTTAGATCTATTCCACAAAAGAGCCTTATTTTTCCCCATTTTTTCAGGTCAATTATGAAATTTTAAAGTTTAAATATTGTAAATTTATTTACTTTGATTAAAGAAATAGTTGAAATTGTAAGTTACTTAAAAAGTATTATTAAAACTTTGTTATTGTAAACAATTAAATGTATTATATTCACCAAAAATTAATTTTAAAAAATTTATTTAGAACACAAAATAGTGACCAATTTATCTCTCACAAAAAATCTCCGAACAATAAAATATAGTGAGCAATAATTTCTTCATTAATAGTTTTTTTCCTCGCAAATTTTAATCATAAATTTGCGCCAAATATCTTTTCTACCACCTCAATTTAGCGAAATAAAAAATTTAAATTATGAAGGATGTTTCTTTCACTAATAACTATATTGTAACTATATTTATTTCCTTCACAATTCCTTTGCTAGAAAACTCCTCATGTGAAGGAATGAATTCCTTCACACAATTTCCTTCGCTACATCTATAATTTGTTGTAGTGAGTTTGATAAATTGGAAAATGGTGGGTCCATAGAATAATAAGTCAAACTTACAATAAACGCATCATGTTAAACCCCTCTATTTATAACTTAAATTGGAGAAGAAATATCTACCACACAGTACTTATTATAATTACCATTAATCAACACTTTATTCTTCAATAATTATTCACAATTAATATACAGAGTTAGAATATTGACAACCATATGTTCCCAAAAAGAGGGGGCATTCCGTATAAATGGCGCGCATTTAAATAACCTCTTTTCTCGACAAGAGTTCTAGATATTGTCAATAATGCTAACTGGTGTAATAAATTCATTTCAAATAATATGATTTACAAATATCGTATCAATTATTGATTTAATAATATAAATACTATGTAGGCTGTACTGTAGCAATTATTGAATCAACAATATGAGATACTATATAGTAACTACTGTTGCAATTATTGAATTAATAATATGAAACACTGTGTGACTACTTCGATAGCAATTATGGAATCAATGATATAAAATACTAAGTGGTTGTTACTATAATAATTATTGAAGAAATACTGAGTAGCTTCTGCTGTAGCAATTATTAAATCAATAACTAGAGATATTGTGCAATACCGTGTGTTACTGTGAAATACCACGTACTACGGTGAAGTGGTCGCATGTTACTGTTCTTTAGTACCGGGTATTTTAATAGTTATCGGTAAAAATTTGTCGCCATTTTTAAAAAAGGTTATTATTGTCACTTTCTATATCAGACATTTATTTTATTGTGGGCCCACCAATGATTGATTATTTCAGCGCCGTTGTACGAATATTTCCCACAAAATAATATTCTTGACAAAATGAATATTTCGCGATAGACTGTTTACTTGTATTATTTGTACATATCAACCATAACTATAACATTTATTAAATCAAACACCTTACTATTTAGAATAATATTAAAAAAATTAAATCTTATTCATAAAAAGTGAGGGTCTTACAACAATTGTTAATACTTGATGGCAATTTAATTATCACCCTTTCTTGGAATTAAATGTTTTCAGCGAAACCTGATAGTATAGAAGGGTTTGGCAAGGACAAAGGAAACGGAAAGTTAAATGAATAATTGAAGTATGATATCTGTAATAGTTAGATGTTTTGTAATAATTAATATCTTATTATCATGTAATGAAGTTTTTAAAGGTTTGAGAACCTGGGATTGACAAGTTAGATATATTGTAAAAGCTAGTAATTACTTTTATCTCGATATTAGTTTGGTGAATGGATCTCATTGGGTTATGCTTTTAGGGCTTCTCATTGGGCTTATAATATCTTAAAATGCATCTTAGTTTGGGCCTCAACTAACATGCACAAAGCTTTTTAATTCCTCTCTTATACTCCATCCGTCCCAGGATAAAAGTCTTGATGGACTTTTCACGCATATTAAGAAGAGAAATAAAATGAAAAAATTGTCCATAATAATGTCATTAAATATGGAGAGAGAATTAGAATAAGAAAAAGTATGAGATATTTAATGCTACAGGCATAATAGGAAAAAAATGTGTAAAAGTTTGGTTATTAAAAGAAAGTAGACATTTAACATGGGACAACCCAAAATAGTAATAAGGACTTTTATCCTGGGACGGAGGGAGTACTATTTAAATTGGCATAACACTTGGGCTTGTAAACTTGTTTAATTGCTTACGTGCTAATAAATATAGGAGCAATTACATTTTCTAGTACATTTTCAAAAAAAATTTATAACAAAAGTGCATCAAGAAAATTTTTAAAGAATTAATACATTTTTAATATTTTATTTATAAAATTAGTGCATTATGGAAATCACAATCAAGTGAACTCCTTCATTCTTCTCCCCACTGATCCCACGATGAAACTCTCCACCTAAACTCTCAGATCTGACCACCTCCATTTCCTCCCTCTTCCACCATCATCTCGCCTCCCTCCACCCCTCCCCTCCCCTCCTCTGTTCTTCCTCACCCTCCACAACCTCCCATTTCTATCTTTCCATCACAAGTCCCAACTTACCCCCAACTCTCAGATCTGACCACATCTATTTTCTCTCTCTTCCACCGCCACCACCGTTGTCTCGCCCCTCCTCTCTTCACCTCATATCTTCTTCGTCACCCTCCACCACCTCCACTCCCTCTCTCTCCATCATAAGTCCCAACTTATTGTCTGCCACCTATTGTCCAACCTACCTAACTCATATTACCATATTAACATTATCTAGTATTAGTGTTTCAAATACGTGTCGGTACATTTTTTTCATAGTATAGTTGGTAGCCAAACCTTCATACAAAGGTAACCAATTCAGTTTTATTATGGGTTTTCCAATTAATTATAAAAAATTTAAGAACAGTTTCCAATTGTTACATGATTTGTTTTCTTCAAACATGTGCAATCATGAAAAGTTTTATTGGGTTCTGTAATGGTCGCTATCGGTACAATTTTTTTTCCATAGTTCAGTTGGTAGCCAACCTTCATACAAAGGTAACCAATTCAGTTTTATTGGGTTACCAAATAATTATAAAAAATTTTAAAACAGTTTTCAAGTGTTACCTGAATTTGTTTTTTTCAACATGTGCAACCATGAACAATTTTATCGGGTTCTGCAATGGTCGCCGTCGGTACATTTTTTTTCCATATTGCCAGTTGGTAGCTAAATTTTCATAAAAAGACAACCAATTAATTTTATTGGGTTACCAATTAATTATAAAAAAAATTTATAAACCAGTTTCCAAGTGTTACAAATACTTCCTCCCCTCCAACAGGAAATCTTGTAGTATGTTTTTTCGAACCAATAAAATCTTGAACTAGAATTTATGGAGATGACCTTTCATCATCTGAACTGGAATCATCCTTCGTCTCTCCTTGATAGCGGGAAATAGGCATGACGTTGAACACTTGGCGAAGGCGGCTTGGTGAGATTCTCACTGCTGGTGCGGTGGCAGAGAATTGTAGTAATATCCAGAAGTGGGTTGTGATGGTGACAGTGGGCAATTGGAGTCTGATGACGATGATGGCGGAGAGGGAAGCGATGGAGAGGGAAGCGGAGGATAGAGAATGGGTTGACATGGATTGTTGCAGGCAGATCATATTCTGCGGCGGAGATGGGGGAGGAAGATAGATGAAGAATTCAGTTTATTGTTGCATTCTTTTTGTAATTATTTTGTGGATGCACTAAACTTGTAATTACTTTCTAATTGTTGTATAGTAATGTAAAGACCCATAAATATATAACCCGCATATATTTATCAATTCATATCATTTGCACAAAATAATTTCCAATAAAATTTCATTACATTAAATAAATATTCATAACCCTAATTACAAGGTTGCATACTATACCCGATTGTTATAACAACTAGTTGCATAATGCATTAATTAACTAGTTTATCATATTTTATGACTCACTAACACTAACATACATAATCATAAACCTAAACATGCATAAATTCATGAATTCTAACATACGAAACTATGAACGAAAATAAAATATTCAACGACGATCTTATTTACCCTCTTGGAATGCTAGCTTTACAACTTCGATCATACTTAGCTAGGATTTTTATTTCTTTCTCTCAACTACAAGTATTCTCACATATGATTCTCATTATTCTCTTGCTCTAACTTTCTGAATTGGTGAAGATTAATAAAGGATGAGGGTTTCAATTTATAGACCACCAAAGCCTTGCAAAATATCCTAGCAAACTTAACCTCCAAGTCTTGCTCAACGGAATACAAATAAACCAAGTGCCTTGGAGTGAAGTGGCACCAAACAGGCACACATGGCCAAACACCTACCCCCTGCGAGTCACCATGTGAGCCATCATGGTTAGTCACAAGCATAGTCACCAATACATTTGAAATGCTAACATTTCTTAACCCTAATTAACTTTGTTTAGCTTAAAAGATCCAGAATATTACACTCAATAATAGAAGACGACACCCCTAAATTCCAACGACTTGATCTTAGGAGTCGACCCCTAAGGTTATGTACATTTCTCGACTTGACTCTAGGAGACAATATTCAGGATTTTACAAATCGTATATGCACGACACACACACACACACACACTTCACATTTCTCAAGGAATTTCATTTTAAGGAAAACATTAGGAAAGCGGTTATTGTGTCTTCACGGAAGTCAGTAGGTGCTTAACCACGTTACCTTGCTTAAGCAAACCCCCGAACCTTATGAATCACGGTTACATATCAATTTTCTTACTCACATAATGGGTTATCTCGATTATTAAAAACTAAAAAATCCGAATGAGTTAGTACATCTTAAATCTTTACTAACTGATGAATATATCTAATTTTCCCCAATTAAAATTAAAATTTCAAACACCGTCGACATTTATGTCAGTTTTTTCCAAATTCACTCTTAGAATTAATAAATTTTTCAATTAAAATAAAAATAAAAATAATAAAAAGAAAGGAAAAAATTTTGGCGTCGACAATGATAAAAATAAAAAAAAAAAGGTATAAATATACTATTAATTAAAATTTATTATTTCATAATCATCAATAATCAATATAATGACAATTTTATCATTTTTGGTATAAACAATTATGGCCTAAATATAGATTAATACCCTGAACTTTAATTTTTATTTAATAATCATCAATAATCAATATAATTATTTTTTTATACCAAAAAGGATAAAATTGTCATTAAATTTACTTTAACAAATTAATAATGGTCTTATATTTACCCTTTTTTGTACAAAAATTAATTAAATAAATGTTAAAATAAAATTCAATATCACATATATGTATATTTTAGTCACATGTCACTGTCATGTCATCAATTTTTTGGTGTGACATTATTAATTAATTCAATGTAATAAAAAAATTAAAAATTTAATCCCCTAATTGAAAACAATTGAGAAGACAATCTATAAAGTGGAAAAAAATAAAAAAAGTTTAATTTTCTAATTTAAAAAATTAAAAAGACAATTCCCAAAATAAAAAAAAATAGAATTCAGAATATTAATCTTTAGGCCTTTAACTAAAACGAACAAATAACGGGATACGTGAAGCAGAACGTGAGGCTGCCTAATGGAGCATACCAAAATCGTCTTCCAACTCAATAGATCTTCAGTATTTTAATATTATATAGTAATAGATAGATATTAAATTGAATTTTATTCCTAACATCACCATGGTCTCTAGCTTGAGACCTTGCTGGGGCGCCTTGTGGCCCAAGTCTGTCATGGACACTCTTTGACATCCCCAACTTATCCTTAACAGAAATCCTCTGTTGAGAAGAACTGGTTGTTGTTAGCTGCCCTTCACCGGTAATTGTCCTACTGTTCTCTATAACCACTGATGTAGGACGTTAATGAACGTGATTGAAATCCAGAAACACTAAAAAGCCCTCCTTCTAGCGGCAATGATAATGCCAAGATCCGTCCATGCACTCCAATCAGTAAAGTGCGTTCAATCCTGCACAGAAACGGGTAAACACCGAAAGCTTGACGACTTGGGCCTCCGGGGATAGCTCCGGTGTGAGAATAAGTACAGACTGATATAAGGTTAACAATGGAAGCTTAATGCTCTAATGCTAGAAAGTAATAGATTGGATGTACCTTATATAATCAATGAAGTGTCTTGTATTTATAATGTTCTCACCGCCTCGTAAGCAATCATTCTCCGAATCAAGTTAAGTTTCCCAATCATCAGAGGATTGTATCAAATCTCCTTTAATTAGGGAAGCGAATTCATAGTCCAATACTTCCTTACAAAGTAGAGTCCAAATATAATTAGAAACCTCAACCCATAAGTCCCCTATACACTCAATCCACTTTTGGCCCAAGCCCAAATAACTTCACATAATTAATGACCCAAATATCCATGGCCCAACATTCCAGAGGCCCAAATAATCATGGCCCAACAATAATCATCAATAATCATTATAATTATTTTTTTTATACCAAAAAGGATAAAATTGTCATTAAATTTACTTTAACAAATTAATAATGGTCTTATATTTACCCTTTTTGGTACAAAAAAAAGTAATTAAATAAATATTAAAATGAGACTCGATATTACATATATATATATATATATATATATATATATATATATATATTAGTCACATGTCAATGTCATGTCATCAATTTTCTGGTGTGACACTATTAATTAAATATAATAAAAAAAATTAAAATTTTAATCCCCTAATTGAAAAAAAAATGAGAAGACAATCTATAAAGTGGAAAAAAATAAAATAAGTTTAATTTTCTAATTTAAAAAATTAAAAAGACTATTCCCAAAATAAAAAAAATTTAGAATTCAAAATATTAATCTATATTTAGGCCTTTAACTAAAACGAACAAATAACGGGATACGTGAAGCATTACGTGAGGCTGCCTAATGGAGCGTACCAAACTCGTCTTCCAACTCAACAGATCTTCAGTATTTTAATTATATATAGTAATAGATAGATATTAAATTGAATTTTATTTTATATATTAGCTAGTTATAATTAAGAAACTAGAAAATACAAAGAAAAAGGTCTGATGTTATAACTATAACAGGCTTTGATTCTTGTAGTTTAGAATAATTTGTCTATATTTTATCGTTTCAAATTTATTTTTTTTATTACCACATCATCTTGGTATCCATGATTGTGCTGAATAGTTTGTTATCCTTAGAATTTAGAAAGGGATAAGAAATACCTATATTTGTAATTTTTCTCAATTTTGTAATATTAAGTTTTATAATTCTTAAATATAAGAAACAACTACTAAAAATTAACTTATTATTCATTTCGAAAAAAATTCGAACTGGACATTCGTTTTTTTCCCAAGCCGATTAATGTATGGATTTTTAAGAAAATTTGAATGGTAAAAAGTTAGTAAGTAATTTTTAGCGGTAAAATACTATTATATATTATGATTCCTAATAATGGAACCATAAACCCTAATATCATTGAAATATCAAGAAAAGCATCAAATAACACACATTCATCGACCCCTTTCATTCATTTAACAAATTGCCATAAATTCATTCCACAAATTAATTAAGCCAAATCGAAAACACTACCCTCTCTACTGCTTAGTGCAATCAATTGGCTTGAACGAAACCCTCTTGTTAACCAGATCATATCCAATCAAAAAGTCCATCTGTGACAAGTTCCCAAAAATGGCCAACTCATCCGATGGGTTAATCACTAGGCAGTAAACACCATTTTCCACCACTAAAAACGTGCTTGAAGGTTTCAAATTCAAGTCCGCTCCTCTAAAATGAAACGTAATCGTAGGCAAAAGAAGCTCAAATCCCTCCACATATTTATAACAAAGGTTAAAAAATCCTTGTGGATCAGCTATTGTAGTAGCAGAAACTGCATTATGTCCAATTTTTATGTCCACCTAGAAGACCTTATTTTTTAGGACATTAATTTTGTGATCAAAATGTCAGATACGTTTATTTCAAATCATAATGCGAATATTTATATTCTAGTTGATTTGTTAATCTCTTAAAAATAGATAAAATTACCCTATTCAACCTGGTAGATTCAGGAACTAAAAAAAGATTTAAGTTACACTGAAGATTAAGGCAGTGGCGAAACTAAGTGTTTCACTGTGGGGTCAATTGATCCCACTAAAAAAATAATTGTTTTATAAAGTTAGGTAAATTTTAAAAATTTTAATTATTATATATAAATTGACCACACTAAAATTATATAAATTTTCTACTATACGGGGTCAAATTGAAAATTTATAACTTTGTCAATCAAATTTTAACCACATATGACTCATATCCTCTCAATATATGTATATTTCTCTATAATATTTTAAACTAAATAATAATCTAATTTATATTATTTTTAAAAATAATTAATTAATTATGAACAGTTGTGATTAAAAAAAGTCTATTATAAGTCAATATAGTGTATATATACCATATATTATTACTTATTACATTGTCATTGTATTATAGTATGTGTGTGTGTATATATATATATATATATATATATATGTATATATGTGTGTGTGTGACCAAAAAGTACAAAAGTATTTAAAAAAAATTGGCTCGGGAGCACTTTTAACCCCACTGAATATTATTTTTGGCTTCGCTACAGGGTGAAGGTAAATTATGATACTTCAATCAGGGGAACGGGTGTTGAAAAATGTCAGGTAAATTCTCTGTTAATTGTGCGGAAGCCCTTGTTGTTCGTCTGGAAATGAGATTTACTATAGAGTTTGGCCTCATCAACCTTGTGATAGAAAGTGATAGGGGTAGGGTAAAAATATAAAATAATAAATTTAAGGGGGCAGATTAATGGAATGGTTAAATCTGGAGGGGGGGAAAAATTCATAATCCAATTCTAAATACTAGTACAAAAATATTCTTAGTTTTAAAGCTTGGTGAAATCTTAGAAGTACTTTTTGTATAGTTTTTGATTTTGAATGTTCATTAGCGTGTGAACTGTAACAACCCCAAAATAGGTCCATTCCATCCAACCCATTTTGAGTCGCCAAATACATGGTACAGAAAACAACTACACTTTATTACAACAATTGTTGTGCAAAATACAACAACACATATACTGTGAGTTTGGATACAAATATATATCAACTGTGACTCATGTCCCAACCGTGGACAGCACCTCATAATGACACCTTACATAAAGGTATAGTCGAAAATTGTTTTAGAAATTAGAATCTTTGGGAAGTGCTCAAGGAAACCTTCGTACATGGGAGGCCATGCGTCTAGGTTATTATAGATATCATATGGCCACAGAATTATCCTTGGTTGACCCAATAGACCCCAAAGAAAAACAAGAAGATTACTATCATATTCTTCCCAATGGCAAGTCTTCTCCTGACATATCATTATCTCCATTGTCTCTAATTGAGAGTTATATTTCAAATAGACTCCAAGATCATATAAATAGTGCTGGTAGATATACTCAGCAAGTGGATGAGCACATCCATGTCTTATGATGACACGAGGTGGTATGTCATTAGACATCTTGTATGACAGTGGCAAAACACCCTTCCAAGTTAAATTCACCTCACTCTCAACATCTATAGACCACCGTTCTATTCCCTTGTTATTACTCCGCTCGACCCAGCTACACTCGTATTACCTGAAAGGAATTGTGAAGCAAAAGGGTGAGAACAACTAGCTCAGTAAAGAATGTCATGACTAAAGATAAATAAATTATCAATAGCCTTCAACAGTAATAAATCAGAGATTTAGAACATATGGTATATGATAAAAAAATTCAACCATAGTTGCAGCGGAACGAGCAACCCATTAGAAGAGTCAAATAGACTACAAAGTTTATTATCTTCTCCATGTTAAAAGTTCATCAACAATGTTTTATCCCTATAACATCAATCAACAATTCCTGTCCACAATCACATGTATAACTCATAATCGTAATTGTTGTTCTAAATTCCTTTTCTCATCCAGGACAAAGATAATTTTTATCACCTGAAACATCAAAGATCATGGTTATACCAAATCACAGTTCATGTTCATAATCATACTAATAAATTCATCTTTGCACTACGGCCAAAGATATACATCAATAAGTCATCTTTCCACTACAGGCCAAAGATATTCATCAACAAGTCATCTTTGCACTACAGGCCAAAGATATACATCAATAAGTCATCTTTGCACTACAGGCCAAAGATATTCATCAGTTGGTCATGTTCATTTAAATACCTGTTCATCTTTGCACTACGAGCCAAAGATATTCATCAGAAATCATTCATCTTTGCACTACAGGCCAAAGATATTCAATTATATCATCATTTAGGACTGAGGATGATAAAAAATATTTTTAAAGAACCGAATCCAGTGAAACAAAATGACAAGGATTAAGGATTCGTACTTTGTTTTATCCATATCCAAAAATACCTCAAAAATAATCATAGTGGTGTAAAATCCAAGAATAATCAAAACATGGATACAATCAAAGCTAGTATCCACAATAGATATTTTAGACGAAAAGGGAAAATTTTCATTTTTCGATGAATAATGCCGTATTCGTGAATAGTATCGTATACGTGGTTAGTGTCGTATACGTGAATAGTAACTCCAACACCAAAAGATAGAAATTTCACAAAAAAAACATCTTCACGCTTCGTGAATAGTACTCGTGAATAGTAACTCGTGGATAGTAACTCATGAATAGTAACTCATGAATAGTAACCCATGAATAGTAACCCCGACATGAAAAAGTTCCAAATTTGATAAAAAGTTCCAACCAATATTTCGGCATAATGATATTGAAGTAATAATATCATTTTAGAAGAAAATAACCTCCCTTACTATCCCTTACCTCGAAAGACAGTACCTCTGACTGGAATAACACTGAACGAACTTGCACCGTATAGCAATACTCAAAGTATACTCAAAATACTCACAAGAATACGCTCGATAATTTAGAGAGAGAAAACTTCAGATTCTGGTGTGATTTTCAATTCTAACCTAAGCACCCTATTTATAGGAAAATGCTTAGAACATCAAAGCAGAAAATTTAATTTAATAATATTATTTTTTTTCCACATCTTCCTACGCATTCAAGGATCTGATTTCAGCAACTAGCATGTGTTCCATGAGGCTCTCAACATCTAAAAAACATTTTTGTAATTTAAATTATTTTAAACTTCCAAAAATCAATTATTTCGGAGCTTCAGAACTTCAATAATTCACAATAAATAGCCCTTTTGCTAGAAAATTCGAATCTCGCGAGTTTGTATAGGAAATTCAATTCTCTACAACTTTGCAGAAGAAAATTTTTCCAAATTCCAAACAGAAATTGACCGAAATCCACAAACGGGCGATTTTACAAGCTATAATCAAATTTCGGTCAATAATTGTGTCCACCAACACACGAAATATGTGTTAAACATTTAATGCCACAAAAATACTCTTCCTCCTCATATACTCACATATTCCACATTCATTATAAAATATCATCGTTAATATATTATTAAAATAATATATTTAAATGAATTATTTTATCAGAAAAAGATAAAATTTCAATTTTCAACAATTGTCACATTAAAAATTTTCTCCATCTATATCCACATAAAATCAATATTTTTCTCATCATATGAATCAATAATTATTCACAAATGATATTACAGAATCACAATATTGACAACCAGGCAGTTCCCAGGAAAGAGGGGGCTTTCCAATAAGAATTTCTCCTTACTGGCGCTCAATTAGGTGACCAACCCTCTCCTTAGACAGAACTTTCTAGACATTGTCAATAATGTTATCTAATAATATTATTCAGATAATATGAATTATTGATTCGATAATGAAAAATACTGTGTAATGACAACAACAGCAATATAAAATATCAACGCAGCAATTATTGAATCAATAAAATAAAATACTGAACAGTAATTACTGTAACCATTATTAAGTAGTGCCTTCTTACGTAAGAATCAATAATTGGTGCAATACCGTGTGCTACTGTGTTTTAACCACCGAGTATTTTAACAGTATTAACGGTAACAACTACGCCGTTATTTTTAAAAAACTTTAATTTGTCATTTTCTTCATCCGACGGTTATTCTGTTACGGGGCCCACAAAAGGTTGCGCCGTCGTACGAATATTCCCCGACAGAAAGAATATTCTACGACCAAACGAATATTCCCCGACAACAATGAGTATTTTATAACCACTTGCTTATTTTGAAAAAAAAAAATCATATATCACCCTTAACTTTAACCTTCTATCAATTTAACAATTTACTGAATTGTAATTATAAGAAAAATTGAATACTTTTATTTCATAAAATTCGGGGTCTTACATGAACTGTGAAGGATTGTTTGATTCAAGTTTACATTTTTTTGTTATTGATTTGGTTGACTGTGGTTAGTGTTTGTTTGGTCTAATTAGGTTTTTGTTTTGGGGTAGTTTGATCTTCAATTGAAAATGAAATTATTTTGGTTGAGTAGTTTCTGTCTTTTATTGTTAAATTAACCATAATTTTGCCTTATTTTATAATGGGAAATGAAAAATGGAAAATGACTATGAGCCTTTAGCATCCCCTTATTTCTAGTTGTTATAAATATTTTATTTTTTTACATCTAACAAATGGACCTTGTATAATTTTTGGTGTTCTGAATATAAATTTTGGTTGATTTGTTTTTCTTATTACAAGTACTACTTATTTGAAACTTATAAAAAGATACCAAAACTAGTTTATACTTTGAAATTAATTCAAGAATGATATTCAAGATTCATATTTCAAAAATAACGATTAACATTTAAAAAGAAGATTGAGGTAAATAAAATGTTCAAGTGAAATGATAATAGATGAAGCGCAAATCTCCAAATAATTTCTAATCATTTCAAGAATTATAGAAGCAATAATTACCATAGTAAGTTTAATTTAGGAGTATTAAAGAAAGTGATATCCCTTACAAATATAAAAAAATGATATCACTTTATGAATATGAAAGAAATGATATCTCTTACCTTAGTACGAGACTTGATCTGACTGGTATAAAGAAGATTATCTTGAGAAAATCTTGCACTACTAACTACACTTATAGTATTATTATACTCAAAAGAAAAATGCACAATATTATAGAAGAAGAATTTTGTGATCCTGATGTGAGTTTTATAACTCAACTAAGCAACCTATTTATAAGAGAATGCTTAGCACACCATGTTTGACAAACGTGCATGCTTCTCCCATTGATTTCGAAAGTTTCAGTCTGATTTTTTTATTCAATAAAATATTCTAATAAAACAGATAACTTTATATATAATATAATATATTTTAATAAAACAATTAACTTTATAAAAGTTTTTTGTTTAATATAAAAAATTTTCTGTTTTATTACTATTATTATTATAATAAAATAAATACTAATTAAAAAGAAAACTTTGCCGAGAGTCATTACACCAAAAATGGCATCTAGTGACAATAAATCATTCACAAGACATAATATATCACTCACAAGACATCTATTGCGAATAAATGTTTCTTTCACACGATTGCTCGCATACGACCTTCTCGCAGTTGGGCATCCTTCGCTAAGTAGTAATTAAATATTTTTTGTGAAGGATATATTGTAAATAACTTTTTCTTCACAAATTATATTTGGTAATTGAATATTCTTATTTAGTGAAAAATTTGTTTCCTTCATGAATAATATTTTAAGAATGACTATTTGAAATTAGTGAATAACTTTATTCCCTCACAAATAATATATTGTGAAGAACAAATTTATTTAATGAGAGAATATTTTTCTTCACTAATTATAAATTGAGAATCTTTCTTCAATTTAGTGCAAGAAAAATTTCTTCATTATTAACTAACTAATTAACTAGAAAAGATTTAGTGATGGAAATAATCCTTCATTAATGTCCTTTTCTCAAGTAAAATCCTTCACAAATTATAAATAATCAAAATTCATTGCAAATTATAATTAATTTTTAAATTAGTGTTTTCATATTTATTATTATTATTATTATTAATTGATATAATAAATATTAAATTTAATATTTCAAGTCAATATAAATGTCATACTTTTTTCAAAAAAATTGATAAACTTATGCATAAAGAGCCAATAATTAAAATTAATACTCCATATATAAATAGGTAATGCTCAAGTCACGATAAGTACATAATTTGTTATTGTATCTTGATCTCCCAAAGATCATAAAACTTACAATATTTAATAACTAACATAAGAAAACTGAAAGAATAACAACGAACTAAAAGGAATGAAGTGTACATCATGTTAGGTTCATCATCATTTTTCTCAAGAAAATTAAGGTTGGGCCTGTAAACTTCATGCTGCAAAAGAAACACCAAAATTCAATTTCAATAAGATGAGGAGTAAGAAAAAATGAACATGGTGAACTTAAATTAATAGGGAGAGAAATATTAATGAAGGAAAAAGATAAAAATATAGCTATTAGTAAATACCTCAACTGATTCATAGTTGGTAAATGTTTGAAGGAAGTTGGTAAACTCTGTCTCTACCAATTTAGTTATATGCTCATTAATACTAAAAATGGACGGTTAGGGTGTACTATCATCAGTAGAAGCATCGTTTATAGACTCTATACCCAATCAACGGAGGACAATCTTATCAATCATACTCTCTAATACCTTAGGATCAATAGATTGTTGCGGTGAGGAACCTATACTCGGAGGCATCATAGGAGGATAAGCAAGCAAGTCTCGTGAATGATATTTTGAAAAACCAAGTATCTAATTTTTTTAGTCCCGCCAGTTATCTCACTACTCCAAATAGCCAAGTCATCTATCTCTAGTGTACCGTCTTCTGCAAGTTATAAAAATACATGATATATTAGTAAAAAATTGTTTATATATGTAAGATACACTAAAAAAAATCATGGCATAGCCGACGAGACCATTGTCGACAGGCGCCACGCCGTCGAGAATGACCTCACTAGCGATGACACAGACGTCGCTAATGACTCCTGTAACATAAACCCCCATTTACAAGCCCCACGTTACACTGAACCACTTTACTTGCTCCTTTCTTTCGAGATGTTAATTTAGCACCTTATATGGTTTTAAATCTGCAATATATTTAGTATAACATGTTATATTTTTTACTATATCAAATATGAATATATATATATATATATATATATATATATATTTGAAAATGTTTTCATGCCATCGTATTTGGGAGTTAGTATACAGATGAATATGTATTAATACATAGTAGTTATGATGAAATAACCATTCATTAGAAATTGAAACTGTAAATATTGGCTGGCTAAACTGAAAATCTCTAGCAAATGCAGTAACAAAAGATGTTTCCAACATTGTAAAAAAATTCACAAGAGATCCAATCATTCCCAGGTCCCGCATCTCTAAAGAAGTAAACAACAAACTCATTCTTGTGGGGTCAGGACTAAAACCTGGTTGATCCAACTGCTATGTCAATGAACCTCTACGTAATCGAGTTCTATCATGTTGCACAACTTTTAAAAAATTCCATGACACAAATGGTGATTCTAAAAAAACTCATATCAGTAAGAATTTTTGAGTAAGGTATATATACATCTTGGCATATGAAAAATTCGTATACTACTACTCTACATGATACAAATTAGCTGCAGCAAATTAATTGGATTTTAAAATCTACCATAGTTATGAAAGAAAAAACTATCATACTGTACCCATTCATATATGAGCATCAAAAAGAAAGAGCATTGGAAACATATCTATTCATCAACAACAAAAAATTAACTGAGAAGAGCTAGAGAAACTTATATAACCTCCTTCATTGCTTTTGAAAGTATTCATTCACTTTACTCTGATTTTAAATTATTCGTCTTTACTTGTTGCCATATCTAAACCTAGTTGTACAGTTTATTTTGCTACTCATTCCTGTCCCTCTAATCCATTAAGCAGGGGCATTCTGTACCCATTTACAGTATAATGCAACATAAAATATATAATACAGTATGATATTCTATATAAATATACATTTAAATAATTTGTGATTTATTTAGAGCTTCTCTATTAACTATTAAGAGTTCACAAGTTTGAAATTTAACAATGTATATGTGCACATTATATGACCAATTATAAATTATAAATTATAAAATTGTACCTACTAAACGAGTAGCATGTAAGTTGTAACGGGTGACCTAAATGTAAATCCCACTACCCATCCCAAACCATATATGGTTTTACGAAGTGGTTGCTGTTAGGTTTTGTCGCTTCGTGTACCTAAAACTATCATCCCTAGTTTACACATTAACTATTAGTCATTAAAATCTTTTCCAAGTTGGTTTTGTAACAAGTATGTTGTACTTCATCACTAATTTTCAGTATTTTATAGCATCTCGAATATTTGTAGCATATACATTCTACAATTATTGGCAATCAATAATACTAAAACCCAATCATATCCACTTCAGTTTAAAATGTATAGAACAAACTACAATGTATTAGTTGCTGCCGAGTCAAGCAAATTCATTAATTTCTACTCAGACTTTCGATTTTCCTTCTGATATGTGAACATCTTATATATTTTATTCAGGAAAGTTCATGCTTATGCATTTGAGACAGTTGCTTTATTATTTTGAAAACTATTTGATTCTTTCGTTTTGAGGCAATTGAAGTTGTACAAAAGGTGTTAGATCTGACCAAAGATGAAAAATATGATACCTGCTTATTAGAGAGGATGATTATAGAGATTGAAAGACGAGTTTTAGAAAGTCGTTGTCATTCTCCTGTGGCCAACGACTAGGACGACTGTACCAATCACATTCATTGTGATTCTGATGTCAATTGTGTTGCTGATTTGTGTTAAAAATTGAAACTGAACTCATAAATTAAAAATCGAGCTATAATATCACAAATACAAATCAATTGGTCAATACTACAAATACAAATTAACTGGTCAATACTAGAACTGAAAATTCTGACCATATAATCTACATAAATTCTTAAAGTTCAAGCCATTCCACATAACATAAAAAAATAAAGAGTATACTAACTAACAAAGAATGCAGACAATTATGCAATAGATCATCATCATCCAGTTGTCCTTCTGCATCCCCAATTTGGCAAGTTTGAGTTAATTTTTCTGCCAAAGGTTCAATTTTGGATGTGTCAATCAATTCATCAATCTTGGAGGTCAAGGCAAAAAATCGCTCCAACGCGTCCTTAGCTCTCTCCCTGGCTAGAATAACTTCTTTAGCTCTCCATTCGGCTTTATCTCGAGCGAAATCTACCGCTTTATTCAGTGAAAACGAAGCAAATTAACCGTAACAAGGACTTACTTCCCTAAACTTGAATTTCCTCCGTCACGGTTGTCACAGCTTTTGAATATCTAATTGGATTGGGAAATTCAAAAGAAAAAAAAATTAGGGTTAGAACATGGAGGACATCGAAAGGAAGGGAGACACGGATAGGCCGGAGACAAAGGCGCAATTTGGGATTTGGGGTTTGGGCAGACAAAGAGTGAGAAGCAATTTAGGTTTTGGCTTTGGGTTATGGCAGACTACAGAGAGCAAGTACATAACTTCTAATTAAATTAGGGACACTATTTCAAAAAAGAGTTTGATTTTAACTTATAAAAACAGTTAATATTGTAAACTCTTTAAAAAAATATTGTAAATAAAACTATTTTTTCAAAATTTTAAATAGTTTTAAATTTAAATCTTAGGATGTCTTAAATTAATTAATAACAAACTGAAATATATATAACTCTTTTGTGGAACAAAAAAGTAATAATTTACACATTTTTGATCTGTTCCACATAAGAGCCCTAATTATTATAATTTTATTATTGTCAATTTATAATATTTTAAAATTTGAATTATTGTAACTTAATATTTTGATTAATAAAACATTTAATATTATAAATCATTTAAAAAATATTATTAAGAATAAAATTCTCATTTAAAAAACTAATTACATTACAATTTGAGTTGTAGGATACCATAAATTAACTAAGAATAAACTCAAACTTATCTCTTTTTGTAGAATAGATGAGTAATTTTTTAGCATTTGTGGTCTATTCCACAGAAGAGCCTTATCTTTTAAAAAAAAAATATTTCATGGCCAATGTATTAAATTTTAAAGTTTAAATTATTATAAATTTATTTAATTCTCTTAAAGAAATAGTCGATATTGTATGTTACTTATAAAGTATTATTAAAAATAAACTTGTTACTATAAAAAATTTAATGTATTTATATTACAATTTATATTCACCACATATGAGTAATTTTTTAGCATTTATGATCTATTCCACAAAAGAGCCTTATTTTTCCCCATTTTTTTCAGGTCAATTATGAAATTTTAAAGTTTAAATTATTGTAAATTTATTTACTTTGATTAAAGAAATAGTTGAAATTGTAAGTTACTTAAAAAGTATTATTAAATAAATTTGTTATTGTAAAAAATTAAATGTATTTATATTCACCAAAATTAATTTTAAAAAATTTATTTAGAACAAAATAGTGACCAATTTTATCTCTCACAAAAAATCTCCGAACAATAAAATATAGTGAGCAATAATTTCTTCATTAATAGTTTTTTTCCTCGCAAATTTTAATCATAAATTTGCGCCAAATATCTTTCTACCACCTCAATTTAGCGAAATAAAAAATTTAAATTATGAAGGATGTTTCTTTCACTAATAACTATATTGTAACTATATTTATTTCCTTCACAATTCCTTTGCTAGAAAACTCCTCATGTGAAGGAATGAATTCCTTCACACAATTTCCTTCGCTACATCTATAATTTGTTGTAGTGAGTTTTGATAAATTGGAAAATGGTGGGTCCATAGAATAATAAGTCAAACTTACAATAAACGCATCATGTTAAACCCCTCTATTTATAACTTAAATTGGAGAAATATCTACCACACATTACTTATTATAATTACCATTAATCAACAACTTTTATTCTTCAATAATTATTCACAATTAATATTACAGAGTTAGAATATTGACAACCATATTGTTCCCAAAAAAGAGGGGGCATTCCGTATAAATGGCGCGCATTTAAATAACCTCTTTTCTCGACAAGATTTCTAGATATTGTCAATAATGCTAACTGGTGTAATAAATTCATTTCAAATAATATGATTTACAATATCGTATCAATTATTGATTTAATAATATAAAATACTTTGTAGTTGTACTGTAGCAATTATTGAATCAACAATATGAGATACTATATAGTAACTACTGTTGCAATTATTGAATTAATAATATGAAACACTGTGTGACTACTTCTATAGCAATTATGGAATCAATGATATAAAATACTAAGTGGTTGTTACTATAATAATTATTGAATGAAATACTGAGTAGCTTCTGCTGTAGCAATTATTAAATCAATAACTAGAGATATTGTGCAATACCGTGTGTTACTGTGAAATACCACGTACTACTGTGAAGTGTCGCATGTTACTGTTCTTTTAGTACCGGGTATTTTAATAGTTATCGGTAAAAAATTTGTCGCCAATTTTTAAAAAAGGTTATTATTGTCACTTTCTATATCAGACATTTATTTTATTGTGGGCCCACCAATGATTGATTATTTCAGCGCCGTCGTACGAATATTTCCCAACAAAAATAATATTCTTTGACAAAATGAATATTTCGCGATAGACTGTTTACTTTGTATTATTTGTACATATCAACCATAACTATAACATTTATTAAATCAACACCTTACTATTTAGAATAATATTAAAAAAATTAAATCTTATTCATAAAAAGTGAGGGTCTTACAACAATTGTTAATACTTGATGGCAATTTAATTATCACCCTTTCTTGGAATTAAATGTTTTCAGCGAAACCTGATAGTATAGAAGGGTTTGGCAAGGACAAAGGAAACGGAAAGTTAAATGAATAATTGAAGTATGATATCTGTAATAGTTAGATGTTTTGTAATAATTAATATCTTATTATCATGTAATGAAGTTTTTAAAGGTTTGAGAACCTGGGATTGACAAGTTAGATATATTGTAAAAGCTAGTAATTACTTTTATCTCGATATTAGTTTGGTGAATGGATCTCATTGGGTTATGCTTTTAGGCTTCTCATTGGGCTTATAATATCTTAAAATGCATCTTAGTTTGGGCCTCAACTAACATGCACAAAGCTTCTTAATTCCTCTCTTATACTCCCTCCGTCCCAGGATAAAAGTCTTGATGGACTTTTCACGCATATTAAGAAGAGAAATAAAATGACAAAATTGTCCATAATAATGTCATTAAATATGGAGAGAGAATTAGAATAAGAAAAGTATGAGATATTTAATGCTACAGGCATAATAGGAAAAAATGTGTAAAAGTTTGGTTATTAAAAGAAAGTAGACATTTAACATGGGACAACCCAAAATAGTAATAAGGACTTTTATCCTGGGACGGAGGGAGTACTATTTAAATTGGCATAACACTTGGGCTTGTAAACTTGTTTAATTGCTTACGTGCTAATAAATATAGGAGCAATTACATTTTCTAGTACATTTTAAAAAAAATTTATAACAAAAGTGCATCAAGAAAATTTTTAAAGAATTAATACATTTTTAATATTTTATTTATAAAATTAGTGCATTATGGAAAATCACAATCAAGTGAACTCCTTCATTCTTCTCCCCACTGATCCCACGATGAAACTCTCCACCTAAACTCTCAGATCTGACCACCTCCATTTCCTCCCTCTTCCACCATCATCTCGCCTCCCTCCACCCCTCCCCTCCCCTCCTCTGTTCTTCCTCACCCTCCACAACCTCCACTTTCTATCTTTCCATCACAAGTCCAAACTTACCCCAACTCTCAGATCTGACCACATCTATTTTCTCTCTCTTCCACCGCCACCACCGTTGTCTCGCCCCTCCTCTCTTCACCTCATATCTTCTTCGTCACCCTCCACCACCTCCACTCCCTCTCTCTCCATCATAAGTCCCAACTTATTGTCTGCCACCTATTGTCCAACCTACCTAACTCATATTACCATATTAACATTATCTAGTATTAGTGTTTCAAATAGTGTCGGTACATTTTTTTCATAGTATAGTTGGTAGCCAAACCTTCATACAAAGGTAACCAATTCAGTTTTATTAATGGGTTTCCAATTAATTATAAAAAATTTAAGAACAGTTTCCAATTGTTACATGGATTTGTTTTCTTCAACATGTGCAATCATGAAAAGTTTTATTGGGTTCTGTAATGGTCGCTATCGGTACATTTTTTTTCCATAGTTCAGTTGGTAGCCAAACCTTCATACAAAGGTAACCAATTCAGTTTTATTGGGTTACCAAATAATTATAAAAAATTTTAAAACAGTTTTCAAGTGTTACCTGAATTTGTTTTTTTCAACATGCGCAACCATGAACAATTTTATCGGGTTCTGCAATGGTCGCCGTCGGTACATTTTTTTTCCATATTGCAGTTGGTAGCTAAATTTTCATAAAAAGACAACCAATTAATTTTATTGGGTTACCAATTAATTATAAAAAAAATTTATAAACAGTTTCCAAGTGTTACAAATACTTCCTCCCTCCAACAGGAAATCTTGTAGTATGTTTTTTCGAACCAATAAAATCTTGAACTAGAATTTATGGAGATGACCTTTCATCATCTGAATTGGAATCATCCTTCCGTCTCTCCTTGATAGCGGGAAATAGGCATTGACGTTGAACACTTGGCGAAGGCGGCTGGTGAGATTCTCACTGCTGGTGCGGTGGCGGAGAATTGTAGTAATATCCAGAAGTGGGTTGTGATGGTGACAGTGGGCAATTGGAGTCTGATGACGATGATGGCGGAGAGGGAAGCGATGGAGAGGGAAGCGGAGGATAGAGAATGGGTTGACATGGATTGTTGCAGGCAGATCATATTCTGCGGCGGAGATGGGGGAGGAAGATAGATGAAGAATTCAGTTTTATTGTTGCATTCTTTTTGTAATTATTTTGTGGATGCACTAAACTTGTAATTACTTTCTAATTGTTGTATAGTAATGTAAAGAACCCATAAATATATAACCCGCATATATTTATCAATTCATATCATTTGCACAAAATAATTTCCAATAAAATTTCATTACATTAAATAAATATTCATAACCCTAATTACAAGGTTGCATACTATACCCGATTGTTATAACAACTAGTTGCATAATGCATTAATTAACTAGTTTATCATATTTTATGACTCACTAACACTAACATACATAATCATAAACCTAAACATGCATAAATTCATGAATTCTAACATACGAATCTATGAACGAAAATAAAATATTCAACGACGATCTTATTTACCTCTTGGAATGCTAGCTTTACAACTTCGATCATACTTAGCTACGATTTTTATTTCTTTCTCTCAACTAACAAGTATTCTCACATATGATTCTCATTATTCTCTTGCTCTAACTTTCTGAATTGGTGAAGATTAATAAAGGATGAAGGTTTCAATTTATAGACCACCAAAGCCTTGCAAAATATCCTAGCAAACTTAACCTCCAAGTCTTGCTCAACGAATACAAATAAACCAAGTGCCTTGGAGTGAAGTGGCACCAAACAGGCACACATGGCCAAACACCTACCCCCCTGCGAGTCACCATGTGAGCCATCATGGTTAGTCACAAGCATAGTCACCAATACATTTGAAATGCTAACATTTCTTAACCCTAATTAACTTTGTTTAGCTTAAAAGATCTAGAATATTACACTCAATAATAGAAGACGACACCCTAAATTCCACGACTTGATCTTAGGAGTCGACCCCTAAGGTTATGTACATTTCTCGACTTGACTCTAGGAGACAATATTCAGGATTTTACAAATCGTATATGCACGACACACACACACACACACTTCACATTTCTCAAGGAATTTCATTTTAAGGAAAACATTAGGAAAGCGGTTATTGTGTCTTCACGGAAGTCAGTAGGTGCTTAACCACGTTACCTCGCTTAAGCAAACCCCCGAACCTTATGAATCACGGTTACATATCAATTTTCTTACTCACATAATGGGTTATCTCGATTATTAAAAACTAAAAATCCGAATGAGTTAGTACATCTTAAATCTTTACTAACTGATGAATATATCTAATTTTCCCCAATTAAAATTAAAATTTCAAACACCGTCGACATTTATGTCAGTTTTTTCCAAATTCACTCTTAGAATTAATAAAATTTTCAATTAAAATAAAAATAAAAATAATAAAAAGAGAGGAAAAAATTTTGGCGTCGACAATGATAAAAAAAAAAGGTATAAATATACTATTAATTAAAATTTTATTATTTCATAATCATCAATAATCAATATAATGACAATTTTATCATTTTTGGTATAAACAATTATGGCCTAAATATAGATTAATACCCTGAACTTTAATTTTTATTTAATAATCATCAATAATCAATATAATTATTTTTTTATACCAAAAAGGATAAAATTGTCATTAAATTTACTTTCACAAATTAATAATGGTCTTATATTTACCCTTTTTTGTACAAAAAATTAATTAAATAAATGTTAAAATAAAATTCAATATCACATATATGTATATTTTAGTCACATGTCACTGTCATGTCATCAATTTTTTGGTGTGACATTATTAATTAATTCAATGTAATAAAAAAAATAAAAATTTAATCCCCTAATTGAAAAAAATTGAGAAGACAATCTATAAAGTGGAAAAAAATAAAAAAAGTTTAATTTTCTAATTTAAAAAATTAAAAAGACAATTCCCAAAATAAAAAAAAAATAGAATTCAGAATATTAATCTTTAGGCCTTTAACTAAAACGAACAAATAACGGGATACGTGAAGCAGAACGTGAGGCTGCCTAATGGAGCATACCAAAATCGTCTTCCAACTCAATAGATCTTCAGTATTTTAATATTATATCACTACAAAAAAGTCGGTCATTACCGACGGCATACACCGTCGCCAATGATCCTATTGCCGTCGGCAATGAGGTCATTGGCGACGGCACAGTCCGTCGCCCGCCCCGTCGCCGTATGGGTCGTCGCCCCGGTCTCCCGTCGCTCGCCGTCGGCAAGTGGGTCATTGGCGACGGGAGCATTGGTGACGGTGTGCCGTCGCCTATGAGTCATTGCCGACGGCATGGCCGTCACCAATGGTCCCGTCGCCAATGACCCACTTTTAAAAAAAAATAATAAAATTGCAAAATTACCCTGTTCATTTACATATACATTGTACCTGTTGTACCTGTTATAAACTAAGAAAAATAAATAATGACAATATACGCATATCAATAACAATCATATCTTTTACTATCAACAATTAACATAATTAGATACCAAACTCAAATCTATACAACTCAAAAGCTAAATACATACATGAAAGTCAAAATATAAATATAAACAACTACTGCCCAAGATCAGGAATCTCTGTCCCATCGTCAGTCCCATCCTCCATAGTCTCATCCGCATCAGCTCGGAAATCATCACCATCTCCTCCACGAGCATCACATGTGCCGCCATCTCCACCTCCACGAGTCTCATCAACAAGACCCTACAAAATTAAAATATTAATAACGGAGTCCCCAAAATAGATTATATTTATATTATTTTAGTTTGTGTCAGTTGTAACGCGTGTCAGTATGTCGATAACTAGGCGATAACTCGGTCTCCGTACGCCGGAATCGAGTACCGTCAGTTGTAACGCGTGTCTAATACCTACGCGGTGCTGTGTGTGTGTTTGCGTGGCGTTCGGACGGACGATGCGTGTTTCGGGCTCTTTTTCGGCTTTTTGGCTAAGTGTGGTTCAGTTTCGCAAACTAGGCGATAACTCGGTCTCCGTACGCCGGAATCGAGTACCGTCAGTTGTAACGCGTGTCTAATACCTACGCGGTGCTGTGTGTGTGTTTGCGTGGCGTTCGGACGGACGATGCGTGTTTCGGGCTCTTTTTCGGCTTTTTGGCTAAGTGTGGTTCAGTTTCGCAAACTAGGCGATAACTCGGTCTCCGTATGTCGGAATCGAGTACCGTCAGTTGTAACGCGTGTCTAATACCTACGCGGTGCTGTGTGTGTGTTTGCGTGGCGTTCGGACGGACGATGCGTGTTTCGGGCTCTTTTTCGGCTTTTTGGCTAAGTGTGGTTCAGTTTCGCAAACTAGGCGATAACTCGGTCTCCGTACGCCGGAATCGAGTACCGTCAGTTGTAACGCGTGTCTAATACCTACGCGGTGCTGTGTGTGTGTTTACGTGGCGTTCGGACGGACGATGCGTGTTTCGGGCTCTTTTTCGGCTTTTTGGCTAAGTGTGGTTCAGTTTCGCAAACTAGGCGATAACTCGGTCTCCGTATGTCGGAATCGAGTACCGTCAGTTGTAACGCGTGTCTAATACCTACGCGGTGCTGTGTGTGTGTTTGCGTGGCGTTCGGACGGACGATGCGTGTTTCGGGCTCTTTTTCGGCTTTTTGGCTAAGTGTGGTTCAGTTTCGCAAACTAGGCGATAACTCGGTCTCCGTATGTCGGAATCGAGTACCGTCAGTTGTAACGCGTGTCTAATACCTACGCGGTGCTGTGTGTGTGTTTGCGTGGCGTTCGGACGGACGATGCGTGTTTCGGGCTCTTTTTCGGCTTTTTGGCTAAGTGTGGTTCAGTTTCGCAAACTAGGCGATAACTCGGTCTCCGTACGCCGGAATCGAGTACCGTCAGTTGTAACGCGTGTCTAATACCTACGCGGTGCTGTGTGTGTGTTTGCGTGGCGTTCGGACGGACGATGCGTGTTTCGGGCTCTTTTTCGGCTTTTTGGCTAAGTGTGGTTCAGTTTCGCAAACTAGGCGATAACTCGGTCTCCGTATGCCGGAATCGAGTACCGTCAGTTGTAACGCGTGTCTAATACCTACGCGGTGCTGTGTGTGTGTTTGCGTGGCGTTCGGACGGACGATGCGTGTTTCGGGCTCTTTTTCGGCTTTTTGGCTAAGTGTGGTTCAGTTTCGCAAACTAGGCGATAACTCGGTCTCCGTATGCCGGAATCGAGTACCGTCAGTTGTAACGCGTGTCTATTACCTACGCGGTGCTGTGTGTGTGTTTGCGTGGCGTTCGGACGGACGATGCGTGTTTCGGGCTCTTTTTCGGCTTTTTGGCTAAGTGTGGTTCAGTTTCGCAAACTAGGCGATAACTCGGTCTCCGTATGCCGGAATCGAGTACCGTCAGTTGTAACGCGTGTCTATTACCTACGCGGTGCTGTGTGTGTGTTTGCGTGGCGTTCGGGTTTTATCTTATGTTTATCTAAGCAATACAATTACAAATTACATAAATTAAAAAAGGAAATACATAATTTAATTATTTTTACCTGACGAATATGTGGTGGGAAGATGTTGGCCAAGACAACTGCACACACGCGGATGGCCTCCTCCCGTACTACACCCATGAGATCGTCAACGGCAGCTGTAGGATCGATAGAGCCGTGGACAACCTCCTGAGCCAGCTGATAGATCCGCTCGCGTGATGGTGCGCCTGACTGCACTACACCGCTTGACATGCACCCCTCTATGATCCGCCGGAAGAAGTCGTCGGATAATGAAGGGCCGGCGCCCGATCCACTCGCACCACTACCTCCAGTGGGAGGGCGTCGTCGAGATCTCGCAGCAGGGACTAGGGTGTAAGCTGGGACATGGGGAATGCCCACAACTCTACCCTTCTTCGGTCCCCCTGTAGCCTGCAGCCAATCCTCTATCTCCTCGTCTGCACGCGTAGACTCGTCTACTGGAGTGTCACCTCTCTGGCTGCTCCGGGCCACTGCAAGATCTTCGAACCGTCGCTGACAAAAAACACAGTAGTGGATGGGATGTTACGCAAAGTATAAAATGAAATAATATAAAAGAATATCCGAATTTTAAATACATATTAAATAAGAGAATTAAATAACTTACAGCAATGCGTTCTGCCTCAGGTGAGATATAACCGCCGTCACCTTTCTTTTGGTGGGCGTGCCACCAAAACTCCAAACGGGAGGGTGCATGCTTTAAACTCACCTCAAGTCTCTCCCGATATAGGTCGTACGACTGAGACCCAGTGCAATGTGGGAGACGACTCTGCTGTCGGGCAGCTGAACGCTGTGCCGACATCTTCTTGAAGGCCTCGCCGTCCCAAATGCTGCACATCTGGTCCCACACTGCAGCAGATATGAAATCTGGCCGGACATCCTTAAGTGTCTGTCCATCAGCCATCTTCGTCTGGGCCTTTTTCTTCCAATCGTAGACCCACTTGTGCCAATTCATCTCTAGGTATCTGTGCAGAACAGTCATGCCATGGGCTTCCTGCCCGTCCTCAAAACGATAATATCTCTGCACATTACACATTAAGCAGTTTAGTAGACAACATAAATCAAAGAGATTACATAAATCAAAGAGGTAACAGCATATGAATGATTGACATCCTACCTTAAATTCAGCAATAATCAACTGACGTGTACGATCATCCACATCTGACCACCTCATCCACGGGCTTGAGAATCGGTTGCGGACGATCCCAAGCAACGTGTTCCTTGGCGTGGCGTCAAGGATACTACAGTTAAAATTGAAAATTACAAAGAATATATAAGAATTAAATACGATATATTATAGTAATATTATATAGGATTATGAAATTACCTATGAGTCCCAACACGACATATAAGAGGCGCCTGGGGGGGATTCCCTAGCAAGCCACGTGCTAGTCCCCGCGGAGGCCTACGTCGATCACCTATGTATTGAAATACATCAATATTTATATAAACGAATATAATGTCAATACAATATAAATTATACCTGACGATCCCGCCTGATCATCACGCGTAGAATCTCCACGGCCCCCACGACCTGCACGCCCACCACGCGCGCCATATGTATGTATACTGTCAACTAAAAGAATGCAACATACAGTAAAAGAGGGATAACATAGAGGATAACATACAGATACAATTAAAAGAATGCAGCATAAATAGTAACCTACATACAAATACAATTAAAAGAATGCAACATAAATAGTAACCTACATACAAATACAATTAAAAGAATGCAACAGAATTGTCACAATTAAAAGTTGAAGATAATGATACAGTCATTCTCACAAGCATCAATCTTCTCATACCCGTAATACAACATACAGTCATTCTCACAAGCATCAATCTTCTCATACCCTAGATTGAGCCTTTTGACCATTTTCTTCACATCATAGTACGACTCCGGTAACTTATTGCCTGCAGGTAAACACTCCTTCACAATGCTTAACAGTTCATTAAAACCTCTCTCGCTACAGTCATGCTCATTCTTGAAGTGTAAAAACTTAGTCACAGCAGATAAGACGGTGTGTTTTTCGTGCCCGTCATACAGTGGTGTCGCTGCTTCATGCAATAACTCATAGAAACCCTTAGCCCCATCATTCGGCTCTTGCTCGACGCTACTGCCATCCCTGTCTGTATTCCACTGAAAGTACGAACCAGCAGCTTCGACTATCATGTTAGTACAGTCAAAGTTTTCGTCACCTCTGGATTCCGGTTCTGATTCATGTTCATCCAACCAGGTTTCCCCATGATAGATCCATGTCGTATAACCCTGCTTGAACCCATACGCAAATAAGTCGCACATGACATCACTCCTTTCCTTCCACACTTCATTCACACACCTCTTACAAGGACATCTGATCTCATCGCCGCTAACTTGCTCAAACGCGAAGTTGAGAAACTGTTCAACCCCACTACGATACTCAGAGCTAAGCCCACTCCTATCAGTGGCTACCCTACGTTCCATCCAACTTCGATCAACAGACATCTCGGACAACTGTCTGCTATATATATGGAAAGTTAGACAAACACAATCAAGTCTCCAAGTTAATGTATATGCAAGCTTATGAGTTTCCTAACTTCATCTCCCACTCTAACGGGTCAGGCTTCTATCCCATTCCCGGATGTGTCGCCTCACTGATGCCAACAACTTGAACACATCTTTACATTTTTCAGAATTTTCGGCAGCACCTCCCCATGGTCTTCAAGTACACGAAATAGACTAACACATCGTAGTCTAAATATGCACCCGAAGAACATCAAGAGATATATACTGACCGAAAATTCAAAAAATATAAAGACGTGCTCAAGTCGTTAACACCGACCTAAGTGAGATCGAAACATACAAGAACAGTCCCAAAACGGGGACTATTTGAGATTCACTCCTACTAAGTGAATCTCAAACGGGTTTCTAAGCTTCCTAAACTATATGAAAACTATTTAAAAACTATTATTAAACTTTTTTAAAACTCTCAAAGTGAAAATTAAAAAAATAGCATATCGTAAGACTGAAAGAAAAAATAATCGAGATGCAATGGAGTTTGATCAATTTATACACTGCAATATATATACGTACACTGCAATATAATTGGATATCTGTAAACTTGCAAACATTTGATGAAAGCTACTAATCATACATGTTTACATTAAACGTAAATGATAAATACATTTCTAAGTGTGGTCAAATATAAATTTAAAATAACGTGTGGGTAATAAAAAAATTAGTGTATTTATAAATTTTTAATAATAAAATAAATCAAGTGTTACTAAATCTCACATTTTGAGTGATTTATTTTTTAAGGGTGACTATATCTTAGTGAGTGACTATATCTCACAAATTTAGTGATTTATTTTGAGTGACTATATTTTTATAAATTATAAATAATTGTGAAAAAACAAATAAAACTGTTAAAATGAGACTAAGGACCAAAAGCAAAAACTGATTTTAAGAAAAGATTAGTCTGAAATGGAGATTAACCCGAATGCAATTACAAAACTCCACATTATCACACACAAAAAAACAAAAAAAAATCTAGCAAACATTGCAATTGATATTTTCATGTAAACTTGCAAACATTTAAAAGATTACCAGTTCATATCGAAAGTGGGAAGGCTGAAATTTGGGGGAAAACTTGCAAACATTATTAGGTTATATTAATTTGGGGAAAAATTGAAATTGGGAAGATTTTATACCTTACAGTCGAGACTCGAGAGACACAGAGATTGACGACGGCAAGAGAAGGGTAGTGGGCGACGGTGTTGAGAAGCCGGCGACGGCGCGAGGAAGGAGTCAGAAAAACAAGAAGGAGAAATGAAAAAATTCAAGTTACTGAAAGTAATTATAAACCCATTGGCGACGGCGGTCAATACCGACGGCTAAAGCCCGTCGCCTATGACCTTTTCCCACGCCCGCCAAAAATTCCCACCAAAATTAGACCCGGGCAGAGTCATTAGCGACGGGTCCAATTGGCGACGGTTAGGCCGTCGATAATGAGGACATTGGCGATGGGGATACCGCCGTCGGTAATGATGCCGTCGCCAATGCCCTGTATTTTTGTAGTGTATAGTAATAGATAGATATTAAATTGAATTTTATTCCTAACATCACCATGGTCTCTAGCTTGAGACCTTGCTGGGGCGCCTTGTGGCCCAAGTCTGTCATGGACACTCTTTGACATCCCCAATTTATCCTTAACAGAAATCCTCTGTTGAGAAGAACTGGTTGTTGTTAGCTGCCCTTCACCGGTAATTGTCCTACTGTTCTCTATAACCACTGATGTAGGACGTTAATGAACGTGATTGAAATCCAGAAACACTAAAAAGCCCTCCTTCTAGCGGCAATGATAACGCCAAGATCCGTCCATGCACTCCAATCACTAAAGTGCGTTCAATCCTGCACAGAAACGGTTAAACACCGAAAGCTTGACGACTTGGGCCTCCGGGGATAGCTCCGGTGTGAGAATAAGTACAGGCTGATATAAGGTTAACAATGGAAGCTTAATGCTCTAATGCTAGAAAGTAATAGATTGGATGTACCTTATATAATCAATGAAGTGCCTTGTATTTATAATGTTCTCACCGCCTCGTAAGCAATCATTCTCCGAATCAAGTTAAGTTTCCCAATCATCAGAGGATTGTATCAAATCTCCTTTAATTAGGGAAGCGAATTCATAGTCCAATACTTCCTTACAAAGTAGAGTCCAAATATAATTAGAAACCTCAACCCATAAGTCCCCTATACACTCAATCCACTTTTGGCCCAAGCCCAAATAACTTCACATAATTAATGACCCAAATATCCATGGCCCAACATTCCAGAGGCCCAAATAATCATGGCCCAACAATAATCATCAATAATCATTATAATTATTTTTTTTATACCAAAAAGGATAAAATTGTCATTAAATTTACTTTAACAAATTAATAATGGTCTTATATTTACCCTTTTTGGTACAAAAAAAATTAATTAAATAAATATTAAAATGAGACTCGATATTACATATATATATATATATATATATATATATATTAGTCACATGTCAATGTCATGTCATCAATTTTCTGGTGTGACACTATTAATTAAATATAATAAAAAAATTAAAATTTTAATCCCCTAATTGAAAAAAAAATGAGAAGACAATCTATAAAGTGGAAAAAAATAAAATAAGTTTAATTTTCTAATTTAAAAAATTAAAAAGACTATTCCCAAAATAAAAAAAAATTAGAATTCAAAATATTAATCTATATTTAGGCCTTTAACTAAAACGAACAAATAACGGGATACGTGAAGCATTACGTGAGGCTGCCTAATGGAGCGTACCAAACTCGTCTTCCAACTCAACAGATCTTCAGTATTTTAATTATATATAGTAATAGATAGATATTAAATTGAATTTTATTTTATATATTAGCTAGTTATAATTAAGAAACTAGAAAATACAAAGAAAAAGGTCTGATGTTATAACTATAACAGGCTTTGATTCTTGTAGTTTAGAATAATTTGTCTATATTTTATCGTTTCAAATTTATTTTTTTTATTACCACATCATCTTGGTATCCATGATTGTGCTGAATAGTTTGTTATCCTTAGAATTTAGAAAGGGATAAGAAATACCTATATTTGTAATTTTTCTCAATTTTGTAATATTAAGTTTTATAATTCTTAAATATAAGAAACAACTACTAAAAATTAACTTATTATTCATTTCGAAAAAAATTCGAACTGGACATTCGTTTTTTCCCAAGCCGATTAATGTATGGATTTTTAAGAAAATTTGAATGGTAAAAAGTTAGTAAGTAATTTTTAGCGGTAAAATACTATTATATATTATGATTCCTAATAATGGAACCATAAACCCTAATATCATTGAAATATCAAGAAAAGCATCAAATAACACACATTCATCGACCCCTTTCATTCATTTAACAAATTGCCATAAATTCATTCCACAAATTAATTAAGCCAAATCGAAAACACTACCCTCTCTACTGCTTAGTGCAATCAATTGGCTTGAACGAAACCCTCTTGTTAACCAGATCATATCCAATCAAAAAGTCCATCTGTGACAAGTTCCCAAAAATGGCCAACTCATCCGATGGGTTAATCACTAGGCAGTAAACACCATTTTCCACCACTAAAAACGTGCTTGAAGGTTTCAAATTCAAGTCCGCTCCTCTAAAATGAAACGTAATCGTAGGCAAAAGAAGCTCAAATCCCTCCACATATTTATAACAAAGGTTAAAAAATCCTTGTGGATCAGCTATTGTAGTAGCAGAAACTGCATTATGTCCAATTTTTATGTCCACCTAGAAGACCTTATTTTTTAGGACATTAATTTTGTGATCAAAATGTCAGATACGTTTATTTCAAATCATAATGCGAATATTTATATTCTAGTTGATTTGTTAATCTCTTAAAAATAGATAAAATTACCCTATTCAACCTGGTAGATTCAGGAACTAAAAAAAGATTTAAGTTACACTGAAGATTAAGGCAGTGGCGAAACTAAGTGTTTCACTGTGGGGTCAATTGATCCCACTAAAAAAATAATTGTTTTATAAAGTTAGGTAAATTTTAAAAATTTTAATTATTATATATAAATTGACCACACTAAAATTATATAAATTTTCTACTATACGGGGTCAAATTGAAAATTTATAACTTTGTCAATCAAATTTTAACCACATATGACTCATATCCTCTCAATATATGTATATTTCTCTATAATATTTTAAACTAAATAATAATCTAATTTATATTATTTTTAAAAATAATTAATTAATTATGAACAGTTGTGATTAAAAAAAGTCTATTATAAGTCAATATAGTGTATATATACCATATATTATTACTTATTACATTGTCATTGTATTATAGTATATGTGTGTGTGTGTATATATATATATATATATATGTATATATATGTGTGTGTGACCAAAAAGTACAAAAGTATTTAAAAAAATTTGGCTCGGGAGCACTTTTAACCCCACTGAATATTATTTTTGGCTTCGCTACAGGGTGAAGGTAAATTATGATACTTCAATCAGGGGAACGGGTGTTGAAAAATGTCAGGTAAATTCTCTGTTAATTGTGCGGAAGCCCTTGTTGTTCGTCTGGAAATGAGATTTACTATAGAGTTTGGCCTCATCAACCTTGTGATAGAAAGTGATAGGGGTAGGGTAAAAATATAAAATAATAAATTTAAGGGGGCAGATTAATGGAATGGTTAAATCTGGAGGGGGGAAAAATTCATAATCCAATTCTAAATACTAGTACAAAAATATTCTTAGTTTTAAAGCTTGGTGAAATCTTAGAAGTACTTTTTGTATAGTTTTTGATTTTGAATGTTCATTAGCGTGTGAACTATAACAACCCCAAAATAGGTCCATTCCATCCAACCCATTTTGAGTCGCCAAATACATGGTACAGAAAACAACTACAACTTTATTACAACAATTGTTGTGCAAAATACAACAACACATATACTATGAGTTTGGATACAAATATATATCAACTGTGACTCATGTCCCAACCGTGGACAACACCTCATAATGACACCTTACATAAAGGTATAGTCGAAAATTGTTTTAGAAATTAGAATCTTTGGGAAGTGCTCAAGGAAACCTTCGTACATGGGAGGCCATGCGTCTAGGTTATTATAGATATCATATGGCCACAGAATTATCCTTGGTTGACCCAATAGACCCCAAAGAAAAACAAGAAGATTACTATCATATTCTTCCCAATGGCAAGTCTTCTCCTGACATATCATTATCTCCATTGTCTCTAATTGAGAGTTATATTTCAAATAGACTCCAAGATCATATAAATAGTGCTGGTAGATATACTCAGCAAGTGGATGAGCACATCCATGTCTTATGATGACACGAGGTGGTATGTCATTAGACATCTTGTATGACAGTGGCAAAACACCCTTCCAAGTTAAATTCACCTCACTCTCAACATCTATAGACCACCGTTCTATTCCCTTGTTATTACCCCGCTCGACCCAGCTACACTCGTATTACCTGAAAGGAATTGTGAAGCAAAAGGGTGAGCACAACTAGCTCAGTAAAGAATGTCATGACTAAAGATAAATAAATTATCAATAGCCTTCAACAGTAATAAATCAGAGATTTAGAACATATGGTATATGATAAAAAAATTCAACCATAGTTGCAGCGGAACGAGCAATCCATTAGAAGAGTCAAATAGACTACAAAGTTTATTATCTTCTCCATGTTAAAAGTTCATCAACAATGTTTTATCCCTATAACATCAATCAACAATTCATGTCCACAATCACATGTATAACTCATAATCGTAATTGTTGTTCTAAATTCCTTTTCTCATCCAGGACAAAGATAATTTTATCACCTGAAACATCAAAGATCATGGTTATACCAAATCACAGTTCATGTTCATAATCATACTAATAAATTCATCTTTGCACTACGGCCAAAGATATACATCAATAAGTCATCTTTGCACTACAGGCCAAAGATATACATCAATAAGTCATCTTTGCACTACAGGCCAAAGATATTCATCAGTTGGTCATGTTCATTTAAATACATGTTCATCTTTGCACTACGGGCCAAAGATATTCATCAGAAATCATTCATCTTTGCACTACAGGCCAAAGATATTCAATTATATCATCATTTAGGACTAAGGATGATAAAAAAATATTTTTAAAGAACCGAATCCAGTGAAACAAAATGACAAGGATTAAGGATTCGTACTTTGTTTTATCCATATCCAAAAATACCTCAAAAATAATCATAGTGGTGTAAAATCCAAGAATAATCAAAACATGGATACAATCAAAGCTAGTATCCACAATAGATATTTTAGACGAAAAGGGAAAATTTTCATTTTTCGATGAATAATGTCGTATTCGTGAATAGTATCGTACACGTGGTTAGTGTCGTATACGTGAATAGTAACTCCGACACCAAAAGATAAAAATTTCACAAAAAAAACATCTTCACGCTTCGTGAATAGTACTCGTGAATAGTAACTCATGAATAGTAACTCATGAATAGTAACCCATGAATAGTAACCCCGACATGAAAAAGTTCCAAATTTGATAAAAAGTTCCAACCAATATTTCGGCATAATGATATTGAAGAAATAATATCATTTTAGAAGAAAATAACCTCCCTTACTATCCCTTACCTCGAAAGACAGTACCTCTGACTGGAATAACACTGAACGAACTTGCACCGTATAGCAATACTCAAAGTATACTCAAAATACTCACAAGAATACGCTCGATAATATAGAGAGAAAACTTCAGTTTCTGGTGTGATTTTCAATTCTAACCTAAGCACCCTATTTATAGGAAAATGCTTAGAACACCAAAGCAGAAAATTTAATTTAATAATATTATTTTTTTTCCACATCTTCCTACGCATTCAAGGATCTGATTTCAGCAACTAGCATGTGTTCCATGAGGCTCTCAACATCTAAAAAACATTTTTGTAATTTAAATTATTTTAAACTTCCAAAAATCAATTATTTCGGAGCTTCAGAACTTCAATAATTCAAAATAAATAGCCCTTTTGCTAGAAAATTCGAATCTTGCGAGTTTTTATAGGAAATTCAATTCTCTACAACTTTGCAGAAGAAAGTTTTTCCAAATTCCAAACTGAAATTGACCGAAATCCACAAACGGGAGATTTTACAAGCTATAATCAAACTTCGGTCAATAATTGTGTCCACCAACACACGAAATATGTGTTAAACATTTAATGCCACAAAAATACTCTTCCTCCTCATATACTCACATATTCCACATTCATTATAAAATATCATCGTTAATATATTATTAAAATAATATATTTAAATGAATTATTTTATCAGAAAAAGATAAAATTTCAATTTTCAACAATTGTCACATTAAAAATTTTCTCCATCTATATCCACATAAAATCAATATTTTTCTCATCATATGAATCAATAATTATTCACAAATGATATTACAGAATCACAATATTGACAACCAGGCAGTTCCCAGGAAAGAGGGGGCTTTCCAATAAGAATTTCTCCTTACTGGCGCTCAATTAGGTGACCAAACCTCTCCTTAGACAGAACTTTCTAGACATTGTCAATAATGTTATCTAATAATATTATTCAGATAATATGAATTATTGCTTCGATAATGAAAAATACTGTGTAATGACAACAACAGCAATATAAAATATCAACGCAGCAATTATTGAATCAATAAAATAAAATACTGAACAGTAATTACTGTAACCATTATTAAGTAGTGCCTTCTTACGTAAGAATCAATAATTTGGTGCAATACCGTGTGCTACTGTGTTTTAACCACCGAGTATTTTAACAGTATTAACGGTAACAACTACGCCGTTATTTTTAAAAAACTTTAATTTGTTCGTTTTCTTCATCCGACAGTTATTCTGTTACGGGGCCCACAAAAGGTTGCGCCGTCGTACGAATATTCCCCGACCGAAAGAATATTCTACGACCAAACGAATATTCCCCGACAACAATGAGTATTTTATAACCACTTGCTTATTTTGAAAAAAAAATCATATATCACCCTTAACTTTAACCTTCTATCAATTTAACAATTTACTGAATTGAAATTATAAGAAAAATTGAATACTTTTATTTCATAAAATTCGGGGTCTTACATGAACTGTGAAAGATTGTTTGATTCAAGTTTAAATTTTTTTGTTATTGATTTGGTTAACTGTGGTTAGTGTTTGTTTGGTCTAATTAGGTTTTTGTTTTGGGGTAGTTTGATCTTCAATTGAAAATGAAATTATTTTGGTTGAGTAGTTTCTGTCTTTTATTGTTAAAGTTAACCATAATTTTGCCTTATTTTATAATGGAAAATGAAAAATGGAAAATGACTATGAGCCTTTAGCATCCCCTTATTTCTAGTTGTTATAAATATTTTATTTTTTTACATCTAACTAATGGACCTTGTATAATTTTTGGTGTTCTGAATATAAATTTTGGTTGATTTGTTTTTCTTATTACAAGTACTACTTATTTGAAACTTATAAAAAGATACCAAAACTAGTTTATACTTTGAAATTAATTCAAGAATGATATTCAAGATTCATATTTCAAAAATAACGATTAACATTTAAAAAGAAGATTGAGGTAAATAAAATGTTCAAGTGAAATGATAATAGATGAAGCGCAAATCTCCAAATAATTTCTAATCATTTCAAGAATTATAGAAGCAATAATTACCATAGTAAGTTTAATTTAGGAGTATTAAAGAAAGTGATATCCCTTACAAATATAAAAAAAAATGATATCACTTTATGAATATGAAAGAAATGATATCTCTTACCTTAGTACGAGACTTGATCTGACTGGTATAAAGAAGATTATCTTGAGAAAATCTTGCACTACTAACTACACCTAAAGTATTATTATACTCAAAAGAAAAATGCACAATATTATAGAAGAAGAATTTTGTGATCCTGATGTGAGTTTTATAACTCAACTAAGCAACCTATTTATAAGAGAATGCTTAGCACACCACGTTTGACAAACGTGCATGCTTCGCCCACTGATTTCGAAAGTTTCAGTCTGATTTTTTTATTCAATAAAATATTCTAATAAAACAGATAACTTTATATATAATATAATATATTTTAATAAAACAATTAACTTTATAAAAGTTTTTTGTTTAATATAAAAAATTTTCTGATTTATTACTATTATTATTATAATAAAATAAATACTAATTAAAAAGAAAACTTTGCCGAGAGTCATTACACCAAAAATGGCATCTAGTGACGAATAAATCATTCACATGACATAATATATCACTCACAAGACATCTATTGCGAATAAATGTTTCTTTCACATGATTGCTCGCATACGACCTTCTCGCAATTGGGCATCCTTCGCTAAGTAGTAATTAAATATTTTTTGTGAAGGATATATTGTAAATAACTTTTTCTTCACAAATTATATTTGGTAATGGAATATTCTTATTTAGTGAAAAATTTGTTTCCTTCATGAATAATATTTTAAGAATGACTATTTGAAATTAGTGAATAACTTTATTCCCTCACAAATAATATATTGTGAAGAACAAATTTATTTAATGAGAGAATATTTTTCTTCACTAATTATAAATTGAGAATCTTTCTTCAATTTAGTGCAAGAAAAATTTCTTCATTATTAACTAACTAATTAACTAGAAAAGATTTAGTGATGGAAATAATCCTTCATTAATGTCCTTTTCTCAAGTAAAATCCTTCACAAATTATAAATAATCAAAATTCATTGCAAATTATAATTAATTTTTAAATTAGTGTTTTCATATTTATTATTATTATTATTATTATTATTAATTGATATAATAAATATTAAATTTAATATTTCAAGTCAATATAAATGTCATACTTTTTTCAAACAAATTGATAAACTTATGCATAAAGAGCCAATAATTAAAATTAATACTCCATATATAAATAGGTAATGCTCAAGTCACGATAAGTACATAATTTGTTATTGTATCTTGATCTCCCAAAGATCATAAAACTTACAATATTTAATAACTAACATAAGAAAACTGAAAGAATAACAACGAACTAAAAGGAATGAAGTGTACATCATGTATAAGAAACACCATCATTTTTCTCAAGAAAATTAAGGTTGGGCCTGTAAACTTCATGCTGCAAAAGAAACACCCAAATTCAATTTCAATAAGATGAGGAGTAAGAAAAAATGAACATGGTGAACTTAAATTAATAGGGAGAGAAATATTAATGAAGGAAAAAGATAAAAATATAGCTATTAGTAAATACCTCAACTGATTCATAGTTGGTAAATGTTTGAAGGAAGTTGGTAAACTCTGTCTCTACCAATTTAGTTATATGCTCATTAATACTAAAAATGGACGGTTAGGGTGTACTATCATCAGTAGAAGCATCGTTTATAGACTCTATACCCAATCAACGGAGGACAATCTTATCAATCATACTCTCTAATACCTTAGGATCAATAGATTGTTGCGGTGAGGAACCTATACTCGGAGGCATCATAGGAGGATAAGCAAGCAAGTCTAGTGAATGATATTTTGAAAAACCAAGTATCTAATTTTTTTAGTCCCGCCAGTTATCTCACTACTCCAAATAGCCAAGTCATCTATCTCTAGTGTACCGTCTTCTGCAAGTTATAAAAATACATGATATATTAGTAAAAAATTGTTTACATATGTAAGATACACTAAAAAAAATCATGGCATAGCCGACGAGACCATTGTCGACAGGCGCCACGCCGTCGAGAATGACCTCACTAGCGACGACACAGACTTCGCTAATGACTCCTGTAACATAAACCCCATTTACAAGCCCCACGTTACACTGAACCACTTTACTTGCTCCTTTCTTTCGAGTATGTTAATTTAGCACCTTATATGGTTTTAAATCTGCAATATATTTAGTATACCATGTTATATTTTTTACTATATCAAATATGAATATATATATATATATATATATATATATATATATATATATATATATATATATTTGAAAATGTTTTCATGCCATCGTATTTGGGAGTTAGTATACAGATGAATATGTATTAATACATAGTAGTTATGATGAAATAACCATCCATTAGAAATTGAAACTGTAAATATTGGCTGGTTAAACTGAAAATCTCTAGCAAATGCAGTAACAAAAGATGTTTCCAACATTGTAAAAAAATTCACAAGAGATCCAATCATTCCCAGGTCCCGCATCTCTAAAGAAGTAAACAACAAACTCATTCTTGTGGGGTCAGGACTAAAACCTGGTTGATCCAACTGCTATGTCAATGAACCTCTACGTAATCGAGTTCTATCATGTTGCACAACTTTTAAAAAATTCCATGACACAAATGGTGATTCTAAAAAAACTCATATCAATAAGAATTTTTGAGTAAGGTATATATACATCTTAGCATATAAAAAATTCGTATACTACTACTCTACATGATACAAATTAGCTGCAGCAAATTAATTGGATTTTAAAATCTACCATAGTTATGAAAGAAAAAACTATCATACTGTACCCATTCATATATGAGCATCAAAAAGAAAGAGCATTGGAAACATATCTATTCATCAACAACAAAAAATTAACTGAGAAGAGCTAGAGAAACTTATATAACCTCCTTCATTGCTTTTGAAAGTATTCATTCACTTTACTCTGATTTTAAATTATTCGTCTTTACTTGTTGCCATATCTAAACCTAGTTGTACAGTTTATTTTGCTACTCATTCCTGTCCCTCTAATCCATTAAGCCGGGGCATTCTGTACCCATTTACAGTATAATGCAACATAAAATATATAATACAGTATGATATTCTATATAAATATACATTTAAATAATTTGTGATTTATTTAGAGCTTCTCTATTAACTATTAAGAGTTCACAAGTTTGAAATTTAACAATGTATATGTGCACATTATATGACCAATTATAAATTATAAAATTGTACCTACTAAACGAGTAGCATGTAAGTTGTAACGGGTGACCTAAATGTAAATCCCACTACCCATCCCAAACCATATATGGTTTTACGAAGTGGTTGCTGTTAGGTTTTGTCGCTTCGTGTACCTAAAACTATCATCCCTAGTTTACACATTAACTATTAGTCATTAAAATCTTTTCCAAGTTGGTTTTGTAACAAGTATGTTGTACTTCATCACTAATTTTCAGTATTTTATAGCATCTCAAATATTTGTAGCATATACATTCTACAATTATTGGCAATCAATAATACTAAAACCCAAGCATATCCACTTCAGTTTAAAATGTATAGAATAAACTACAATGAATTAGTTGCTGCCGAGTCAAGCAAATTCATTAATTTCTACTCAGACTTTCGATTTTCCTTCTGATATGTGAACATCTTATATATTTTATTCAGTAAAGTTTATGCTTATGCATTTGAGACAGTTGCTTTATTATTTTGAAAACTATTTGATTCTTTCGTTTTGAGGCAATTGAAGTTGTACAAAAGGTGTTAGATCTGACCAAAGATGAAAAATATGATACCTGCTTATTAGAGAGGATGATTATAGAGATTGAAAGATGAGTTTTAGAAAGTCGTTGTCATTCTCCTGTGGCCAACGACTAGGACGACTGTACCAATCACATTCATTGTGATTCTGATGTCAATTGTGTTGCTGATTTGTGTTAAAAATTGAAACTGAACTCAGAAATTAAAAATCGAGCTATAATATCACAAATACAAATCAATTGGTCAATACTACAAATACAAATTAACTGGTCAATACTAGAACTAAAAATTCTGACCATATAATCTACATAAATTAATAAAGTTCAAGCCATTCCACATAACATAAAAAAAATAAAGAGTATACTAACTCACAAAGAATGCAGACAATTATGCAATAGATCATCATCATCCATTTGTCCTTCTACATCCCCAATTTGGCAAGTTTGAGTTAATTTTTCTGCCAAAGGTTCAATTTTGGATGTGTCAATCAATTCATCAATCTTGGAGGTCAAGGCAAAAAATCGCTCCAACGCGTCCTTAGCTCTCTCCCTGGCTAGAATAACTTCTTTAGCTCTCCATTCGGCTTTATCTCGAGCGAAATCTATCGCTTTATTCAGTGAAAACGAAGCAAATTAACCGCAACAAGGACTTACTTCCCTAAACTTGAATTTCCTCCGTCACGGTTGTCACAGCTTTTGAATATCTAATTGGATTGGGAAATTCAAAAGAAAAAAAATTAGGGTTAGAACATGGAGGACATCGAAAGGAAGGGAGACACGGATAGGCCGGAGACAAAGGCGCAATTTGGGATTTGGGGTTTGGGCAGACAAAGAGTGAGAAGCAATTTAGGTTTTGGCTTTGGGTTATGTGTTAGGTTTGTAATATTCATGAACGCAATCAAATTGCAAAAATATGCGGAAGCGTGTAAAAATCAGAGTTTAAAAATTTTACAAACCATATACCCGGATCACCCTTTATGCATAATTATTAATTAAACGAAAACATGAAGGACAAGAATCATACCCTTGAAGATCCGAGCTTCCTCAGGTACAAGTTCACCTCCAATCCTTTTCGCGTTCAACTTGAATCCACCGGGTTTGGTTCCTTCCTTTGATCAACGTTAGCCACCCAAGTGTTTGGCATCTAGAGGTGATCCACCAAGGAAGAAGAAGAATTCAAGAAGATGGGTATTTGGCTCAAACCCTGTTTTTCTATCTCTATAGAAAAAGGCGTACTCTCCTAACTATTGGAATAACGTATGTTAGATATCTGATATAAGACTCCTCTTATAAAGATATCAAGTAACCCTATTAAAAATAAGGTATTATTTATTTAATTAAACTCTTTTAATTAAATGGGCTCCCTAATCTTATTAGGGATAATTAATTAAACTCCTTTAACTAATTTTCCCTCCTAATCCTATTAGGAATAAATGAGAGTACTTATATTAAATTAATTCCTAAACTCTTTTAGAAATTAAAATAATAATAATTGTAATAATATTAATAAGACTCCTCTTATTAATTTATATTTAATATTTCTAAAATATTAAATAATAAATATTAAGTTATTTAATTTATTCTATCACCATAGATTAAATTAAATATACTTAACATATTATTACGATTATGCCATTAACTTCTTAAATAATTATTCTTCCTTTTATGGTGTGACCCTTTAGGTTCTCCATATTAAACCGGTTGTGAATAAATCAATTAGAACAATTCTAATCTTATTTAAATAAATAAATTAAACTAATAATTTATTTAAATAAATAATATTTATTCTACAATAGGGATAAGCCTCCCTAGCGATCAACGACTTTCCAGATAATATAGATTTCAACATTAATCATAAAAGAACCTTTGAGTAAATAGTTACCGTACAATTCAATCCTTCCACCATACAATGTCCCAATTAAATATAAGACATGGAATTTCTGTCAAGTCTTATTTTATTTAATTATATGTATTTCGACTCTTAAATGCACAACACCAAATAATGCAAATTAGAAACTCCTTTCTAATTTCATTCTGCCTTGGCCAAGGACTACTGGGTTGTCATTTATCGAATCACATAGGACATATCACTTCTTTTACTAGAAGCGGTAGATTCTTTATTGATCATACATTATCTCCGTGTACAACTTATTATACCCAAGCATACCCTTTGATATACCCTAAGGGTCTTAAGGAATAAGTCAAAGTATAACTCATCATACACAAGATACTATGATGATCTCAAGTCCAAGGATCACTTGTACTACTATCACTACAGGAATTCCTATTGACATGCAAGTAAAACTCCATTAGGTATTCCTTAGCGAGTCACGTTCAGTGAACTTATTCTCTAATAAGCACCTACATACTTGCTTTAGTGTCTCCACACAAATGATCATGAGATCAATCATCCTCATCCAATGAGCAAGCAACGTATGTACCAATCTATCCGGATTCACTAATCCCCAATTTAGTAATCCAATGATTGGGAACTATTTTAGTTTTAAGCTTTCTAAGAATTTAGATCTCATTAGAATGATCATCATCATTATTCTAAAAGCATTGCTTAAAACTATGGGTTTATCACATATTATAAAACAGCATCATGTAGATAATTAAAAGCCTTTAATAAATAAATACTTTTTATTAATAAACGAATAAGATTGTTTACAAAGTATATGCTTTATCATCAAACATGATTGGCTTGTGTGCATATTACTTTCAATCTCCCACTTGCACTAAAGTCAATCGTCATGGTATCTTATACCCTTCTTCTCTAAATGACGATTATCCTGCTGTTGGATAAGCTTTAGTTAATGGATATGTAATGTTGTTCTTAAGAGTCCACTATCTCTATAGTGATTTCCCATCTTTCAATGATTCCTATAATCAAATGAAAGTGTCACAACACATGTTTGGATCCAAGATGAGACTTAGGAACAATTCCTAGTTCTGTAATGAACTTTTAATCCAATCAATCAACTTGCAGCTTCATTTACAACTATATACTTTGTCTTTATCACTAAACCAACAACTCTTTGTTGTTTGGAACCTTTCCAATTCACTGCACCACCGTTCAAGGTAACCCTTTACCTTAAAGTGGATTTTCTATCGTCTTGGTCTGTCTGAAAAACATGAGTCTGTTAAGCCCTCTAGTTTTAATTTAGACCCGCCATGAATTATATCACATCCTTAGTGCTGGTTAAGTACTTTAAGATGTTTTTCACTGTCTCACAGTGAACTTCTCCAGAATATGACTGATCAACATCAGGTCGCGTATATTTCATTGCATACATGATTGTCACTCATGCGATCTCTCTTTTAGGAGTCTATGGGGACTATTAAGAGAGATACACTCCATGGCTCATCAATATGAGACATCCCATGGAGTTTGTCATGCTAAACGACTTTAGCATCAAATGAATATACATTCCTTGGGTTAAGCCGAGCATCCTTTTAAATCTATCTATATAGATTTGCATCCCCAATTAAGATACTCTTCCCAAATCATTCATGGAGGAATGTTTAGACAACTTTATCTTTACTGATTGTAGGATTAGTATGTTATTCCTTATCCGTAGTATATCAACATATAATACTAGGAATGTCACGATTCTCCCACAGACCATTTTGTACACACTAGGTTCATTTTTATTTTTGATAAAATCAAACTCTTTTGATTATCATATCAAAATGAATGTTCCATTTTTGAGAAGATTGCTTCAATCCATTTCTCTGAGTGTCTACAACTCTTACCTCATCGTATGTAACTGGATCATCATCTTCTATGATACGTACCTCATCATCATCATCCATGATGAATTCATACCTCCTAGGTATCTTCGGTACTATTCCAGATTTACGATTCGGTTGTGGTACAATAGGTCTATCTATAGGTTCCTCTTATTTGACTTGTAGTGTTTTGTGGTTCTTGAACTTTTCAAGATGTATTATCCTCCCACTAGCCCCTTCAATGATAAACACCTTTATCTTAGAAGGCAGCATGTTTCGCAACAAACACCTTTTGCTAAGTAGGATTATAGAACATATGCCCTAAACTTACTTTAGGATGTCCCACAAATCTGTACTTGTCAAATTTTTTCTCAAGTTTATCCTTTGAAACCTTTTCACATAAGTTGGACAACCCCTTATCTTAACATACTTAAGATTAGGAATCCTCCCTGTCCATAACTTTTATGGAGTCTTGGGGCCGGATTTTGAGGTTACCTTTTTGTAGATATGCAGCCGTTTCTAGGACATAACCCCAGAGGGATACTGGACTGTCGATAAAATCATTATGGAACGCACCATGTCTAACAAGGTATGATTTTTCCTTTCAGATACATTAATCAATTATTGCGTATCAGGATGTGTCCATTATGAGAAAACCATTTGAGATGATCTAGAAACTTATTGCACAAGTATTCATTCCTTGATCTAATCAAAGAATCTTAATACTTTGTCAATTTTTTTTACTTCTGAATTCTTTGAACCTTTCAAATAATTCACACTTGTATTTCAACAAATACAAACATTCAACTCTTTGAATGATCATCTCCTTTTCTTATACTAATTTGTTCAATTTGTAAAATAATTTTCCACGTAAGTCAAGTATACAAAATCCATTAAGTAATATTTCAGTTCTATACAAAACATTATTATTATAAATAGAACAACAATTGTTCTTAAATATAATACCAAAGATTTCATTGTCAAACAATAAAATGGAAATAATGTTTCCAACGAGAACTGGAATACAATAACAACTTATTGACTTAATAGACTTGCCCGTAGACATTGCTAAATTATAAGTTCCTATGGCTAATGCAGCAACCTTTGCTTCATTTCCCACACATAGGTTTACTTATATTTGTTTAGCTTTCTACTTCTACTTGGTCCATTCATAAATCTATATTTATGATAACCAAAGTCGGTATCCAATACCCAAGTAGAACCTTGACTTAAAGAAAAATTTATTTCAATCATGAATAAATTTGTATTTATAACCGAAACTTCACTAAGCTTCTTTGGTTAGCCTCTGCAAGATGCTTCTTGCAGTTTCCTTCCAGTGTCCAGGCTTATTGCAGTGGAAGCAAACTCCTTTGCTATCCGTATCAGTTTTGTTCCTATTATCCTTTATTTTTTCCCTTTCTATTTACCTTCTTAGAATCGTTCTTCTTTTCAGAAGATCATTTGGCCCCTACCAGTAAGACTTGGTATTTCTTGGTTGGAAAGTGACTCTCAACATTTTTCAACATGTTAGCAAATCAGCGAGGCTGATATTTAGCTCGTTCATATGAAAAATTCACAACAATTGTGAAAGGAGTCCGGAAGTGAGTGCAAGATCAAATCTTGGCTCAACTCTCCATCCATGACAAAACCCACTTGTCCTAATTGATCAATCAAATTAATTATGTTAAGGACTTTTGTCTGTACTATAGTGTCATTGGTCATTCTAGATCGGAAGAGCTCCTTAGATATCTGATATCTATCAGTCCTACTTTCCTCACCATCAACTACTTGATGTGCAGGAATATAATAGGAGCATCCATAGTTTCATGCTGACGCTGAAGCTCGTTACTCATGGATGCGAGCATGATGCATTGAGCCAACTATGCATCATCTAGCCACTTTCTAAAAGTAGCAATATCTTCCTCAGAGGCATTGTCTGCAACCATTGCAGGGATAGGCGTATTAAGGACATAAGATAGCTTTTCAGCCGTGAGAACTATTCTCAATTACCTTAACCAATCCGTTTAATTTGGTCCGGTTAATTTAGCATCTAATATGCTACGCAGTGATAGTAATTTAGACATTGTAAAATTCTGTAAATGAATTTGTAATTAACAACATTTTAACATATATTCTTTTATTAATTACCAAAATAATTTAGGTCTTATTTTAAATTGGTATCTCCCACTATTTTCTTCAAACTATATTACCCTCAATATATAGTTCGGCAATATCTAATTAAAGATATGCTAGTGAGAATAAGGATCCCATTTCAAATGTATATAGCCTTGTGTGTGCACAACAAACTATATATAAATAAATAGGTAGACAACTCTTGTCAATTACATCAACTATGTAACTCCTTGTATTTTACCTCTTAAATCATAATGGTCAAGTGTGTGCACATCCGAACTAAAATGATTTAAGTTAAGTCAGACCCAGCATTTCCATATAAGTGAATAGAAAACTACAGCCCTTGTGTGTGCACAACAAAGCAGTAATGTTCAATTCCTTATAAACATCATATGTAATAAAAACAACATCTTAAATATTTAATACTCGCCTTGTGTGTGCACAACAAACTCATATTAAATATTCAATACTCTATTATTTTTATCATGCTAGAAGGCGACGTTCGATATTCCAAATATCTTTGAACGTTACAACTTAATATAAAATATTTGAGGGGTTTGTTATTAATATGTCTCATCTTGTTTAGCGCGCATGCACATATATATATATAAAATACGCGTCATATTAATTAACATGCGAATCATGTTTGCATAATATACAATATATATAATATAAGCATGCACATATAGAATACTATATTCTACCTGGATTGATTATGGACTTTTATTCTAGTTTGGTTCACTAGAGCCACCAAGTGAACCAAAAGGTCAAACCCTAGAGGTGCAAGAATTAATATTTAAATATAACTATTACATTTAAACCCGGGCTCCATTACAAACGGGTCTTCAAGCGCTCCTTGCTCCTTGATCTCTAATTTTTCAAAATAATTCTAACTATTCCTATTACAAAACTATTTAAAATAAATAGAAACTTTGATCAGCAGTCAAGGGGAAGTACATAGGAGGGAGATAGAATTTACATTAAGAAAAATTAGAGAAGACGAGGTACGCAGACCCCATTTAATAAAACCCATACATTCATGCATCCAACTAAAATAAAATCCAATCACATTGGTCAATAGTCCATAATCAATCCCATTTATTATCATACACATCACCATATGTATCAATAAATAACATTCATCTTATGAATAATAAACATTTAATATATATATATTGATATCATTTAATGGGCAAATTTAATTAGTATAAAATCTATTTTTTTGAATCAAAATAAACTCCTTTATTTTAATCCAAATTTAAATCAAAATAAAACTATTTTATTTTAATTTATCCAATTTTGAATAAAATAAACTATTTTATTTTAATCAAAATCTTTAATCAAAATAAACTCCTTTATTTTAATTAATTATGGAATCCAATTCCAAGTCAAAATAAACTCCTTTATTTTGGGTAATATGAAATCTTATTTCATATCTTAAATAAACTCTTTTATTTAGGAAAACACGGATTTTCTTTCCTATTCACAAATAAACTCCTTTATTTTGAATAATATGAAATCTTATTTCATATTTAAATAAACTCCTTTATTTAAGTAAATTAGGATTCTCTTTCCTATTCACAAATAAACTCCTTTATTTTGAATAATATGAAATCTTATTTCATATCTAAATAAACTCCTTTATTTAAGGAAATTAGGCAATCCAATTTCAACTCCAATTAGTTATCATGGAATCAAATTCCAACTCTAATTAGTTAACATGAAATTCTAATTTTAAAATTAAAATAAACCCTTTTATTTTAAGATTAAAATAAACCTTTTATTTTAAAATTAAAATAAACCTTTTATTTGAAAATTAAAATTATTATATATATATATATATATATTACGTAAATATATATATTATATATATATAATAAAACCGTGATACCAAAAAAAACTTGGTGACAATCCATGTAATATTCCTGCAGAATCATGATTCCTGGCCCAGGTGTATTATCAAAATGAGGAATCACATGAATCAAATATTTATATATCATATATATATAAACATTACCAACACAAGTACCGAACTGAAACAGGATTCCGAAAAAAAAATTGAGACACGCGGATAAGAACAGCGAACAAAAAACAGTTCGCGAATTGCGTTTTTTTTTTTTTTTTTTTTTTTAAATTTTATACAATAAAATTATGCCCAATTAAATTATTCTAAACACATATCAATATACATATCAAATCTGAAAAATTAATAATTCGCATAAAGGTTTGGCTCTGATGCCACTGTTAGGTTTGTAATATTCATGAACGCAATCAAATTGCAAAAATATGCGGAAGCGTGTAAAAATCAGAGTTTAAAAATTTTACAAACCATATACCCGGATCACCCTTTATGCATAATTATTAATTAAACGAAAACATGAAGGACAAGAATCATACCCTTGAAGATCCGAACTTCCTCAGGTACAAGTTCACCTCCAATCCTTTTCGCGTTCAACTTGAATCCACAGGGTTTGGTTCCTTCCTTTGATCAACGTTAGCCACCCAAGTGTTTGGCATCTAGAGGTGATCCACCAAGGAAGAAGAAGAATTCAAGAAGATGGGTATTTGGCTCAAACCCTGTTTTTCTATCTCTATAGAAAAAGGCGTACTCTCCCAACTATTGGAATAACGTATGTTAGATATCTGATATAAGACTCCTCTTATAAAGATATCAAGTAACCCTATTAAAAATAAGGTATTATTTATTTAATTAAACTCTTTTAATTAAATGGGCTCCCTAATCTTATTAGGGATAATTAATTAAACTCCTTTAACTAATTTTCCCTCCTAATCCTATTAGGAATAAATGAGAGTACTTATATTAAATTAATTCCTAAACTCTTTTAGAAATTAAAATAATAATAATTGTAATAATATTAATAAGACTCCTCTTATTAATTTATATTTAATATTTCTAAAATATTAAATAATAAATATTAAGTTATTTAATTTATTCTATCACCATAGATTAAATTAAATATACTTAACATATTATTACGATTATGCCATTAACTTCTTAAATAATTATTCTTCCTTTTATGGTGTGACCCTTTAGGTTCTCCATATTAAACCGGTTGTGAATAAATCAATTAGAACAATTCTAATCTTATTTAAATAAATAAATTAAACTAATAATTTATTTAAATAAATAATATTTATTCTACAATAGGGATAAGCCTCCCTAGCGATCAACGACTTTCCAGATAATATAGATTTCAACATTAATCATAAAAGAACCTTTGAGTAAATAGTTACCGTACAATTCAATCCTTCCACCATACAATGTCCCAATTAAATATAAGACATGGAATTTCTGTCAAGTCTTATTTTATTTAATTATATGTATTTCGACTCTTAAATGCACAACACCAAATAATGCAAATTAGAAACTCCTTTCTAATTTCATTCTGCCTTGGCCAAGGACTACTGGGTTGTCATTTATCGAATCACATAGGACATATCTCTTCTTTTACTAGAAGCGGTAGATTCTTTATTGATCATACATTATCTCCGTGTACAACTTATTATACCCAAGCATACCCTTTGATATACCCTAAGGGTCTTAAGGAATAAGTCAAAGTATAACTCATCATACACAAGATACTATGATGATCTCAAGTCCAAGTATCACTTGTACTACTATCATTACAGGAATTCCTATTGACATGCAAGTAAAACTCCATTAGGTATTCCTTAGCGAGTCACGTTCAGTGAACTTATTCTCTAATAAGCACCTACATACTTGCTTTAGTGTCTCCACACAAATGATCATGAGATCAATCATCCTCATCCAATGAGCAAGCAACGTATGTACCAATCTATCCGGATTCACTAATCCCCAATTTAGTAATCCAATGATTGGGAACTATTTTAGTTTTAAGCTTTCTAAGAATTTAGATCTCATTAGAATGATCATCATCATTATTCTAAAAGCATTGCTTAAAACTATGGGTTTATCACATATTATAAAACAGCATCATGTAGATAATTAAAAGCCTTTAATAAATAAATACTTTTTATTAATAAACGAATAAGATTGTTTACAAAGTATATGCTTTATCATCAAACATGATTGGCTTGTGTGCATATTACTTTCATTATGGCAGAGTACAGAGAGCAAGTACATAACTTCTAATTAAATTAAAGACACTATTTCAAAAAAGAGTTTGATTTTAACTTATAAAAACAATTAATATTGTAAACTCTTTAAAAAAATATTGTAAATAAAACTATTTTTTCAAAATTTTAAATAGTTTTAAATTTAAATCTTAGGATGTCATAAATTAATTAATAACAAACTGAAATATATATAACTCTTTTGTGGAACAAAAAAGTAATAATTTACACATTTTTGATCTGTTCCACAAAAGAGCCCTAATTATTATAATTTTATTATTGTCAATTTACAATATTTTAAAATTTGAATTATTGTAACTTAATATTTTGATTAATAAAACATTTAATATTATAAATCATTTAAAAAATATTATTAAGAATAAAATTCTCATTTAAAAAACTAATTACATTACAATTTGAGTTGTAGGATACCATAAATTAACTAAGAATAAACTCAAACTTATCTCTTTTTGTAGAATAGATGAGTAATTTTTTAGCATTTGTGGTCTATTCCACAGAAGAGCCTTATCTTTTTTTAAAAAAAAATATTTCATGGCCAATGTATTAAATTTTAAAGTTTAAATTATTATAAATTTATTTAATTCTCATAAAGAAATAGTCGATATTGTATGTTACTTGTAAAGTATTATTAAAAATAAACTCGTTACTATAAAAAATTTAATGTATTTATATTACAATTTATATTCACCACATATGAGTAATTTTTTAGCATTTATGATCTATTCCACAAAAGAGCCTTATTTTTCCCCATTTTTTTCAGGTCAATGTATGAAATTTTAAAGTTTAAATTATTGTAAATTTATTTACTTTGATTAAAGAAATAGTTGAAATTGTAAGTTACTTAAAAAGTATTATTAAATAAATTTGTTATTGTAAAAAATTAAATGTATTTATATTCACCAAAATTAATTTTAAAAAATTTATTTAGAACAAAATAGTGACCAATTTTATCTCTCACAAAAAATCTCCGAACAATAAAATATAGTGAGCAATAATTTTTTCATTAATAGTTTTTTTCCTCGCAAATTTTAATCATAAATTTGCGCCAAATATCTTTCTACCACCTCAATTTAGCGAAATAAAAAATTTAAATTATGAAGGATGTTTCTTTCACTAATAACTATATTGTAACTATATTTATTTCCTTCACAATTCCTTTGCTAGAAAACTCCTCATGTGAAGGAATGAATTCCTTCACAAAATTTCCTTCGCTACATCCATAATTTGTTGTAGTGAGTTTTGATAAATTGGAAAATGGTGGGTCCATGGAATAATAAGTCAAACTTACAATAAACGCATCATGTTAAACCCCTCTATTTATAACTTAAATTGGAGAAATATCTACCACACATTACTTATTATAATTACCATTAATCAACAACTTTTATTCTTCAATAATTATTCACAATTAATATTACAGAGTTAGAATATTGACAACCATATTGTTCCCAAAAAAGAGGGGGCATTCCGTATAAATGGCGCGCATTTAAATAACCCCTTTTCTCGACAAGATTTCTAGATATTGTCAATAATGCTAACTGGTGTAATAAATTCATTTCAAATAATATGATTTACAATATCGTATCAATTATTGATTTAATAATATAAAATACTATGTAGCTGTACTGTAGCAATTATTGAATCAACAATATGAGATACTATATAGTAACTACTGTTGCAATTATTGAATTAATAATATGAAACACTGTGTGACTACTTCTATAGCAATTATGGAATCAATGATATAAAATACTAAGTGGTTGTTACTATAATAATTATTGAATGAAATACTGAGTAGCTTCTGCTGTAGCAATTATTGAATCAATAACCAGAGATATTGTGCAATACCGTGTGTTACTGTGAAATACCACGTACTACTGTGAAGTGTCGCATGTTACTGTTCTTTTAGTACCGGGTATTTTAATAGTTATCGGTAAAAAATTTGTCGCCAATTTTTAAAAAAGGTTATTATTGTCACTTTCTATATCAGACATTTATTTTATTGTGGGCCCACCAATGATTGATTATTTCAGCGCCGTCGTACGAATATTCCCCAACAAAAATAATATTCTTTGACAAAATGAATATTTCGCGATAGACTGTTTACTTTGTATTATTTGTACATATCAACCATAACTATAACATTTATTAAATCAACACCTTACTATTTAGAATAATATTAAAAAAATTAAATCTTATTCATAAAAAGTGAGGGTCTTACAACAATTGTTAATACTTGATGGCAATTTAATTATCACCCTTTCTTGGAATTAAATGTTTTCAGCGAAACCTGATAGTATAGAAGGGTTTGGCAAGGACAAAGGAAATGGAAAGTTAAATGAATAATTGAAGTATGATATCTGTAATAGTTAGATGTTTTGTAATAATATCTTATTATCATGTAATGAAGTTTTTAAAGGTTTGAGAACCTAGGATTGACAAGTTAGACATATTGTAAAAGCTAGTAATTACTTTTATCTCAATATTAGTTTGTTAAATGGATCTCATTGGGCTATGCTTTTCGGCTTCTCATTGGGCTTACACTATCTTAAAATGCATCTTAGTTTGGGCCTCAACTAACATGCACAAAGCTTCTTAATTCCTCTCTTATACTCATTAAATTGGCATAACACTTGGGCTTCTAAACTTGTTTAATTGCTTACGTGCTAATAAATATAGGAACAATTACATTTTCTAATACATTTTTAGAATTTTTTTTAACAAAAGTGCATCAAGAAAATATTTACAAAATTAATACATTTTTAATATTTTATTTATAAAATTAGTGCATTATGGAAAATCGCAATCAAGTGAACTCCTTCATTCTTCTTCCCACTGATCCCACGATGGAACTCTCCACCTTAACTCCTCCCAAACTCAAAGATCTGACCACCTCCATTTCCTCCCTCTTCCACCTTCATCTCGCCTCCCTCCTCCCCTCCCCTCCCCTCCCCTCCCAGAGCCGGTCCTTGGTTTTCTAATGTCCGGGACAAAAAATTTCAAGTGTGCCCCTTTATACAAATTAAATTAAAAAATAAATAAATTATCAACTAATTTTTTTATTAAAATTATAAAAATTTACAAAAGATAAGGAAGAACACTTTAAAATGTCATCGAAGTAAAGAATCATTACATGTACCTACAAAATAAAAAATATCAATGAAATCAGTAAAACTAATGAAATACCCACTGTAGTTGACAAGTTTTACTGATTACGCAATTAAACTTTTAATTTTTCAAATTATTCCACTAAACTAATTATTATTTTGAAATTAGGTTATTCCGTTAAAAAAATAATCGAATGTTAATTTTTTATCTACAAAACTAATAAATTATCCACTATAGTTGGCACGTTTTACTAATTATACCATTGAACTTTTAATTTTTCAAATTATCCCATTAAACTAATTAAAAATTGATTATTTAAACTATTTTTTAAAATAATTATTATTTTTAGTAAAAAATATTAGAAACTTTAATTTTTTTCTCCATAAAATGAGTAAAGTTTCATAAAATATAGATTTAAAAAAAGTACAGTTTTATGAAACGTTACTGATTAAAAAAAAACTCTTTTTTTCCTTTTGGAAAATAAATTTTATTTTTTTGAATCTATATTTTATAAAATTTTACTCATTTTTTTAAAATATGAAGAATTTTCCATTTTTTCTTGAAAATAATATTTATTTGTAAAAATTACTAATTTCTTTTTTTGAAAAAATTGAATCAATTTTTTATTTATCATTTACTATTTTTTATTTTAATTTCTATTTTTTAGTTTTTTTTTAAAAAAAATTCTAATATTAAGAATGGGTCATTTTGTTAAAAAAAATTAAGTAGACATTAATTTAATTTAAAATCACTTTAACTTGTTTGAATCTATATTTTATGAAACTCTACTCATTTTATGAAGGAAAAAAAGTTTCTAATATTTTTTACTTAAAATAATAATTAATTTTAAAAATATTTAAAATAATTATTTTTATTTAGTTTGATGGGGTAATTTGAAAAATTAAAAGTTTAATGGTGTAATCAGTAAAATGTGCCAACTACAGTGGGTAATTCATTAGTTTTGTAGATAAAAAATTAACATCCATTTATTTTTTTTAATGAAATGACCCAATTTTAAAATAATAATTAATTTAGTGGTGTAATTTGAAAAACGTATAATCAGTCAAACCTACCAACTTCGGTGGGTATTTCTTTAATTTTGCCCAATGAAATCTAAACCACAAAACATCATTTAAAATGTCTTCTTGTTGCTCTATTAGATGCAAAATCATCAATTATATTATAATATTTAATATTTTCTAACATATCATTTTTAATGCATAATATCGTTAATCTTTTTATTATTATACTTTTTTTATACACATAAATACATAAATTTATTAAAAAAAAATTGGGCCCTCCTCAACTATGGGCCCTGGGCGGTTGCCCTGGTGGCCCTTGCCCAAGGCCGGCTCTGTCCCCTCCCCTCCCCTCCTATGTTCTTCCTGTAATTCTATGTATGTGCACACCTAGAGGGGGGGTGAATAGGTGGTTAAGCTAAAAGTGATAAACGCTGAAAACTTTTTGAAATTTTCTGCTACAGGTTTAATTCAGACAGCTACACCTGTCTCTTTAGTGTCTGTTCTTCGTTTATGATTATCAGACAGCTAGACCTATTTGCTTTAGTGTCTGGATAGGCGTGATGAATAAAAATATGCAGAACGTGAATGGCAGTTAAAGAGATAAACAGAAATAAAAATTACACCAAGATTTTTTACGTGGTTCAGCCCCTATCCTCTACCTAGTGGCGTAATCCACGTCCAATCCCAACTAGGATTGTAGACTCTTTTTATTAAACTTAATATTCAATTAAATACAATAAAAACTCCCTGTTTGAGAAAGCTTTCCGTTGGGACTGCCCCTTCTTGCACCTCTGCAATCCTTCTCACCACTGAGACCTCTGCACTACTGTAGCCTTGAAAGCTTGTCTACAAACAGACTATCAAGTTTCCAGCATAATACAATTTAAGAATAATACAAAGGGTTTCTGGAAAGAAACTCAGAATCACTTTTGAATAGAACGTATGAGACTAATTGAAGCTTTTCCAAGTTCTGTCTTCCAATAGCCGAGAAAGAGAGATATATATAGTAGAGCTTCCAACGGCTATATATGAGAGAGCTGATTCCATGAAATCCTCAGTCTCAAAAAATCAGCACCAAATCAATAGATATATTGTTTCCTTGATAAGATCAACCGAAGAGATATGATATAAATCATCTGATATGAAGGGATACGAAAGATATGGTTTGTTAAGAATATACTATATTTAGAGCATATACCTTTTGAAGCTTCTAGAACAAATTTGAATCAACTAATCAGTTGACCAAATTTCATCCCCTGTCAATCAACTAAGATGAGATTACAGCAATCATGCAATATAGATTTATATGGACTGTTATATGTTATCATAATGTCCACCCACAATCCATGCATATAATATTAGATACTAATGTCCACCCACAATTCATGCATATAATATTATATACTGCCAATATTCATGCATATTAATAAACCATAATCCATGCAGTCACGAAATTTTGTTATCATTCAAAAACATCAATTATGCAATAACTAACATTCTCCCCCTTTTTGATGATGACAAAATAAGTGCAATATGCTTAAATTAGTCATCATTCAAAACATCATAAAATCAAAAATCAACGTTCTCCCCCCTTTTTGATGATGACAATTTATGCACCAACATGCTCCCCCTAAGTATAGGTCTCCCCCTAAATTTATGCATATTAAGGAGCAAAAGAAAATTACTTTATCCAAATTGCATATTCAAACCATCAATGCATATTCCAACATAATATAGTATCTCAATATCAACATGAATACCAATTCAAACCAATTTAAATATACCCAAATATCTCTCCCCCTTTGTCATTATCAAAAAGAAATAAATGATCAAGTTATATCTCTCCCCCTTTATCATGAACAAAAAATAATTCATATCAATGTAGTTGAAGTTAGTTATCTCACCCCATTTGCCAAAATAAAAAAATAAGCATAAAGAATGACAATAGAGTAAGTTTATAACAAAATCACATATAACAAGTAAACAATATAATCATACATTTGTAATTTGTTACCTATATATCAACCTTTTATCAAGATTGTCATGTATATTAAATATGGAGTATAATAAATGATGTTATGAACCCTTGTAATACGAAATCCATAGAGTTTTTATAATAATATATCTAAATAAAATTCTATTTAAAAAACAACATGAGGTACTTACAGATTCCGCCAAATAATTTATAAGTAACTTACTCTCTCAAAGTAAAGAATCATCCATCTCCTTTTTGATCTTGAGACACCTACAAACAAATAGTCTCTATCTGTTTGGTACCCAAATTTTCTTGGGTCCTTTTGGTTTAGTAGCATATAAATCACTTTTCTTTTCCCAAATTTGTTTTATTCTAATTTTATTGCAATTAGAATCAAAATGACATTTAAAACCACATTTTTTACAAGTAACAAATGGTGAACAATAAAGTAGTCGTTTATGTCTTGAATTACTATTAATCATTCTAATATTATTATTAGTCTTATTTTCCACATTTTTAATAGGATTATACACAATCCTTTGTTTATCAAGACTGGACCTTTGTTCCCCTAACATAACATTTAGGTTCTCTTCTCCTTGCACAAATTTAGCAAGATCATTTTTTAAAGACACTATTTCTGAATTTATTACATTATCATCATGTTGCATATTCATAATTTTTCAATCATTAAAAGCATCTATGCATACATCTCTCATTTTTAATTTTTCTTTTAAAATTTGATTTTCATTTTTAAGATATTCATTTTCTTTTCTTTCTTCAATAAGTGACTCAACTTCATTCATTAGCTCATTTATGCAGTTCTTAAAATAAGCAGTTTTCTTTTTAAGCTTTTGATTTTCATTATGTAAAGCAAGATAATCAGAAATAGTAATTTCTCCAAGTTCAGGACTTACCTCAGATGTTTCCTCATTATGTATTCCAGTGAAGCACAGTTGAGCATTTTCTTCTTCTTGATCTTCATGATCGGATTCATCATCACTCCATGTCATTAGAGCCTTCCCATTTGCTTTGTTCTTTCTTTTTAGTTGGAAGCAATCTCTTTTGAAGTATCCGGGCCTTTCACATTCAAAACAGGTTTCCTTTTGTGGCTTTTGCTTAAAATCTTTCTTGTTTTTGAAAAATTTTATTGGTAATTTTGATCTATTCTTCTTTCGGATCAACTCCCTCAATTTTCTAGCCATTGAAGCTATTTCTTCATCAGAATCTTCATCATTGCCTTCTATGTAGCTTTCAGCTTGTAAAGCCAAGGTCTTCTTCTTAGGTGCCTCATCTTCTTCATTATACAATTTTAGTTGATTTCCAAACTCTTCAAGTTCTCCAAATAAGGTAAGAGTTTCCATTGTGCTGATTGTGACCGAGTCTTGAAGTGTAGTAACCTTTGGTGCGAATCATTTTGGCATGATTCATCAATCTTTCGTCCGAGCATGCTTAGAGAATTCATTAGAGTAAGGAACCTTGCTTGTGCATCTCTAATTGATTCATTTTTCTCTAATTTGAATAGTTCGTATTCGTACATTAGCATGCTCAGCTTGACCTCCTTCACTTTACTAGTACCTTCATGGCTCATAATGACTGTGTCCCAAATTTCCTTAGCCGTAGTACAAGAAGAGACTATCTATCTCTGATTGAACCATGCCACTTAAAAGTGTATTCATGGCCTTGGAATTATAAGATACCATATACGATTCATTTGAGTCCATTTCCATGAGATTCTTTGGCTTGTCATCATTATGTCGCGGAATGACTGGTCCATTTTCGACTACCCACCATTCCCATAGGTTACGGTTCAGATAGATCTTTATTCTGAACTTCCAAAAATTGAAGTTTCCACTTCCTAGCAACAGCGGTGGCCTACTTGTGGACTGACCTTCTCGAAAGTTTAGGTGTGCCATAAAATCTTCCCCTACGACCTGCAACGATCAATATTAGTAGAGCCTTGCTCTGATACCAAATGCAATTCTATATATGTGCACACCTAGAGGGGGGGGGAGAATAGGTGGTTAAGCTAAAAGTGATAAACGCTGACAACCTTTGGAAATTTTCTGCTACAGGTCTAATTCAAACAGCTACACCTGTCTGCTTTAGTGTCTGTTCTTCGTTTATGATTATCAGACAGCTAGACCTGTCTGCTTTAGTGCCTGGATAGGCGTGATGAATAAAAATATGCAGAACGTGAATGGCAGTTAAAGAGATAAACAGAAATAAAAATCACACCAAGATTTTTTACGTGGTTCAGCCCTATCCTCTACCTAGTGGTGTAATCAATGTCCAATCCAAACTAGGATTGGAGACTCTTTTTATTAAACTTAATATTAAATTAAATACAATAAAAACTCCCTGTTTGAGAAAGCTTTCCATTGGACACGACTGCCCCTTCTTGCACCTCTGCAATCCTTCTCACCACTGAGACCTCTGCACTACTGTAGCCTTGAAAGCTTGTCTACAAACAGATCCTATCAATTCTAGATAGACCAATCCGATGCACGGCTTAAACTAAGAACAAGGATATTGCTTACAGACTATCAAGTTTCCAACATAATACAATTTAAGAATAATACAAAAGGGTTGCTGGAAAGAAACTCAGAATCACTTTTGAATAGAACGTATGAGACTAATTGAAGCTTTTCCAAGTTCTGTCTTCCAATAGCCGAGCAAGAGAGAGATATATAGTAGAGCTTCCAACGGCTATATATGAGAGGGCTGATTCCATGAAATCCCCAGTCACAAAAAATCAGTACCAAATCAATAGATATATTGTTTCCTTGATAAGTTCAACCGAAGAGATATGATATAAATCATCTGATATGAAGGGATACGAAAGATATGGTTTGTTAAGAATATACTATATTTAGAGCATATACCTTTTGAAGCTTCTAGAACAAATTTGAATCAACTAATCAGTTGACCAAATTTCTTTCCCTGTTAATCAACTGAGATGAGATTACAACAATCATGCAATATAGATTTATATGGACTGTTATATGTTATCATAATGTCCACCCACAATCCATGCATATAATATTAGATACTAATGTCCACCCACAATCCATCCATATAATATTATATACTGCCAATATTCATGCATATTAATTAACCATAATCCATGAAGTCACGAAATTTTGTTATCATTCAAAAACATCAATTATGCAATAACTAACACTTCCTCATCCTCCACCACCTCCACTCCACTCCCTCTCTTTCCATCACAAGTCCCAACTTACCCCAACTCTCAGATCTGACCACATCCATTTTCTCCCTCTTCCACTGCCACCACCGTTGTCTCTCCCCCTCCTCTCTTCACCTCATCTCTTATTCGTCACCCTCCACCACCTCCACTCCCTCTCTCTCCATCATAAGTTCCAACTTATTGTCTGTCACCTATTGTCCAACCCACCTCACCCATATTACCATATTAACATTATCTGGTATTAGTGTTTCAAATAGTGTCAGAACATTTTTTTTCATAGTACAGTTGGTAGCCAAACCTTCATACAAAGATAACCAATTCAGTTTTATTGGGTTACCAATTAATTATAAAAATTTTAAGAACAGTTTTCAAGTGTTACCCAAATTTATTTTTTTCAACATGTGCAACCATGATCAGTTTTATTGGGTTCTGTAATGGTCTTCATCGGTACTTTTTTCTCTCTCCATAGTTCAATTGGTAGCCAAACCTTCATACAAAGGTAACCAATTCAGTTTTATTGGGTTGCCAATTAATTATAAAAAAAATTTAAGAACAGTTTTCAAGTGTTACCCAAATTTATTTTCTTCAACATGTGCAACCATGTTTTATTGGGTTCTGCAATGGTCGCCATCGGTACATTTTTTTCACAGTGCAGTTGGTAGCTAAACTTTCATACAAAGGTAACCAATTTAGTTTTATTGGGTTACCAATTAATTATAAAAAAATTTATAAATAGTTTCCAAGTGTTACAAATATTTCCTCCCTACAACAGGAAATCTTGTAGTATGTTTTTTCGAACCAATAAAATCTTGAACCAGAATTTATGGAGATGACCTTTCATCATCTGAACTGGAATCATCCTTCCGCCGCTCCTTGATTGCGGGAAATAGGCGTTGACGTTGAACACTTGGTGAAGGCGGCTGGTGAGATTCTCACTGCTGGTGTGGTGGCGGAGAATTGTAGTAATATCCAGAAGTGGGTTGTGATGGTGACAGTGGGCAATTGGAGTCTGATGACGATGATGGCGGAGAGGGAAGCGACGGAGAGGGAAGCGGAGGATAAAGAATGGGTTGACATGGATTGTTGCAGGCAGAACATATTCTGCGGCGGAGATGGGGGAGGAAGATAGAGGAATAATTTAGTTTTATTGTTGCACTATTTTTGTAATTATTTGGTGGATGCACTAATCTTGTAATTACTTTCTAATTGTTGTATAGTAATGTAAACAACCCATAAATATATAACCCACATATATTTATCAATTCATATCATTTGCACAAAATAATTTCCAATAAAATTTCATTACATTAAATAAATATTCATAAGCCTAGCTAATTACAAGGTTACATACTATACCCGATTGTTATAACTAGTTGCATAATGCATTAATTAACTAGTTTATCATATTTTATGACTCACCAACACTAACATACATAATCATAAACCTAAACATGCATAAATTCATGAATTCTAACATAAGAATCTATGAACGAAAATAAAATATTCAACGACGATCTTATTTACCTCTTGGAATGCTAGCTTTACAACTCCGATCATACTTAGCTTGGCTTTTTCTTTCTTTCTCTCAACTAACAAGTATTCTCACATATGATTCTCATTCTTCTCTTGCTCTAACTTTCTGAATTGGTGAGGATTAATAAAGGATGAGGGTTTCAATTTATAGACCACAAAAGCCTTGCAAAATATCCTACCAAACTTAACCTCCAAGTCTTGCTCAACCAATACAAATCAACCAAGTGCCTTGGAGTTAAGTGGCACCAAACAGGCACACATGGCCAAACACCTACCCCCTGTGAGTCACCATGTGAGCCATCATGGTTAGTCACAAGCTTAGTCACCAATACATTTGAAATGCTAACATTTCTTAACCCTAATTAGCTTTGTTTAGCTTAAAAGATTCAGAATATTACACTCAATAATAGAAGATGACATCCTAAATTCCACGACTTGATCTTAGGAGTCGACCCCTAAGGTTACGTACATTTCTCGACTTGACTATAGGAGACAATATTCTAGATTTTACAAATCGTATATGCACGACATACACACACACTTCACATTTCTCAAGGCATTTCATTTTAAGGAAAACATTAGGAAAGCGGTTACCGTGTCTTCACCTAAGTCGGGAGGTGCTTAACCCATTTCCCTCGCTTAAGTAAACCCCCAAACTCTATGAATCTCAGTTACATATCAATTTCTTAGACTCACATAATGGGTTATCTCGATTATTAAAAATTAAAATCCGAATGAGTTAGTACATCTTAAATCTTTACTTCTAATTTGCCCCAATTAAAATTAAAATTTCAAACCCCGTCGACATTTATGTCAATTTTTTCCAAATTCACTCTTAGAATTAATAAATCTCAATTAAAATAAAAATAAAAATAATAAAAAGAGAGGAAATTTTTTGGCATCGACAATGATAAAATAATAAAAGGTATAAATATACTATTAATTAAAATCTTGTTATTTCAAATCATCAATAATCAATATAATGACAATTTTATCATTTTTGGTATAAACAATTATGGCCTAAATATAGATTAATACCCAGAACATTAATTTTTATTTAATAATCATCGATAATCAATATAATTATTTTTTATACCAAAAAGGGTAAAACTGTCATTAAATTTACTTTAACAAATTAATAATGGTCTTATATTTACCTTTTTTGGTACAAAAAAATTAATTAAATAAATGTTAAAATGAAACTCAATATCACATATATGTATATTTTAGTCACATGTCACTGTCATGTCATCAATTTTTTGGTGTGACACTATTAAAACAATGTAATAAAAAATAAAAAATTTAATCCCCTAATTGAAAAAAATTGAGAAGACAATCTATAAAGTGGAAAAAAATAAAAAAGTTTGATTTTCTAATTTAAAAAATTAAAAAGACAATTAACAAAATAAAAAAAATAGAATTCAGAATATTAATCTTTAGGCCTTTAACTAAAACGAACAAATAACGGGATACGTGAAGCAGTACGTGAGGCTGCCTAATGGAGCGTAACAAACTCGTCTTCCAACTCAACAGATCTTCAGTATTCTTGTAGTTTAGAATAATTTGTCTATATTTTATCGTTTCAAATTTATTTTTTTTATTACCACATCATCTTGGTATCCATGATTGTGCTGAATAGTTTGTTATCCTTAGAATTTAGAAAGGGATAAGACATACCTATATTTGTAATTTTTCTCAATTTTGTAATATTAAGTTTTATAATTCTTAAATATAAGAAACAACTACTAAAAATTAACTTATTGTTCATTTCGAAAAAAAATCATACTGGACATTCGTTTTTTTCCCAAGCCGATTACTGTATGGATTTTTAAGGAAATTTGAAATATCAAGAAAAGCATCAAATAATGGAACCATAAACCCTAATATCATTGAAATATCAAGAAAAGCATCAAATAATTCTGAAATATAAGAAAAAAATTCTAAAAATTAACTTATTGTTCATTTCGAAAAAAATTCAAACCGGACATTCGTTTTTTCCCAAGCCGATTAATGTATGGATTTTTAAGAATATTTGAATGGTAAAAAGTTAGTCATTTTTAGCGGTAAAATACTATTATTATTGTAACACCCCAATCCAACATCGAAAGATAGAGGGAAAATTTGTCTGTATATGAGGAATTAAGTAACTACCAATAGTACCTTCAAGTCATTACCTTTTGGGAGCCTGTGGTGGGCTAAGATGACCCAAGAAGATATTATTGAACCAGTAGATTGAGGCCTTATTTTGATGGATTTGATTTGATTCGGACTTGGGATTTGACCCGAGATTTATTCCGGACTCGGGATTTGACCCGAGTTGTTTCATATGGTATCAAAGCAGACTCTCGAAAGCTCGGGTCGGGTATTCCGATCGGGTTGCCGGAGGTGGGGACACGAAGGCTGGTGGTATTATCCCGCAATGGAGGTCCGGAGATGGGGACACGAAGCCAACCGGTATTATCCCACAATGGCTAGAGAGGCAAAGATCTTTGGGCCGTGTGTGTGATCGGTTTTGACGGGGACGTCAGAAATTTAAGTGGAGGAGTTTGTAACAACCCAATCCTACATCGAAAGATAGGGAAAAAATTTGTCTGTATATGAGGAATTAAGTAACTACCAATAGTACCTTCAAGTCATGACCTTTTGGGAGCCTGTGGTGGGCTAAGATGACCCAAGAAGATACTATTGGACCAATAGTTTGAGGCCTTATTTTGATGGATTTGATTCGATTCGGACTTGGGATTTGACTCGAGATTTATTCCGGATTCGGGATTTGACCGGGTTGTTTCAATTATAAACCCTAATATAATTGAAATATCAAGAAAAGCATCAAATAACACACATTCATCGATCCCTTTCATTCATTTAACAAATTACCATAAATTCATTCCACCAATTACAGCTAGCATATACTAGGTCTAGGGTAGATGCAAATTAATTAAGCCAAATCGAAAACACTACCCTCTCTACGGCTTAGTGCAATCAGTTGGCCTGAACGAAACCCTCTTGTTAACCAGATCATATCCAATCAAAAAGTCCATCTGTGACAAGTTCCCAAAAATGGCCAACTCATCCGATGGGTTAATCGCTAGGCAGTAAACACCATTTTCCACCTCTAAAAACGTGCTCGAAGGTTTCAAATTCAAGTCCGCTCCTCTAAAATGAAACGTAATCGTAGGCAAAAGAAGCTCAAGTCCCTCCACATATTTATAACAAAGGTTAAAAATTCCTTGTGGATCAGCTATTGTAGTAGCAGAAACTGCATTATCAACTTCTTGTTTAAATTTGCCGTAGAATTCACTAGGAAGAAACGTTATGGTTGTGCCTGAGTCTATGATAATGTTACCCTCCTGTTCCTCAGCAGCCTCCAAATCACCACCCAAATTAGAATTTGTCTTAAATTTCAAATTTGAGCCCCCAACACTAACACTATCCAAGGTTAAGTAGTAGTAAGTAACTGGATCTTTATCAACCAAAGGAGTGGAAACAACCCCAGGGCCGGATACAATAGCATTACTCCCAAAACTAATTGTACTAGACACTTTTGAACCTTTACTACTCGGTATCAAACAATACGAAAATTTCCCATCAATTTTTTCACTTAGTTGATTAACAATTGAAAGCGGACCGCCTCCCAGTCCAACTATGCCTGATGTTAATTCATTAAAATTTCCACCGTCATCGTGTCCACACCCAAAACCAACGCCTGGGAATGAAACCGGCTGTTTGGAGGATGATCCAAAGGTGAATGTATCGACGGCAAGATCACCGTTACTATATGAGTTGTCACCATAACTCGCTCTGTACTTGCAATAATTGTTGCTACAACTCGTGGATTCGAAATCTTGGCAAAGCTTAGAAAGGCATGGCAAGTTTTTATAAGTGGAAGAGTTTTGGGGACTGAACAAGGGGAAATTTTGCTGAAAGCAATTCGTGCAAGGCTGACATTGTGTCCAAGTTATGTCACTGCCGGTGTCGGCAATAGCCACAACGGTAACGGGGGGAGTTCCGATGGAGATGTTCATGAGGTATTCTCCCGGAGTTGAGGTTACTGGTGCTTGGATTGTGCCTGAGGAACGAGATATTGCACGGAGAAAAGCATTGTGAAGATTGTCAAAATGGGTATTTGATGGGTTGTAGAATGGAGATAGGGGGGAATCGCGGTGTATAAGATCAATGCTGAATCCGAGTGCGTTAGCTTCTGGTAGGGGAGAAATATAAAGAGAAATAAAAAGGAAAAAGAGACTGAAATTAAGTTCCATGGCTAAAATTTTGAAGGGGATTAGAGAATATGGGAAGCTGATAAGAAGGTTTGAGGAATGGTAAGTTTATATAGGGTAAAGGGAATATGGAAGGTTAAGTTTTGAGGATTTTGTGCATTTAAATTGTATCAAAATTGTGCAGAGAATATGGGAATGGCTTTGATTAATGCATGATGTTTGGCAAGTGTTTGAATGTTTAAAATCAAATCTGTTCACAGGTGGAAATTAATTAATTGGTTTAGATGTACGTAACTACTAAAAGAAAGAAACTTTATATGTTGCGCGTGTATAAATATCATTTTCTATTCTACAAAAAGAAAAAATGAAAAAAATAAATTTTCGTTTTTCCTTTTTATACTTTATCCGTCCTTAAAAGAATGTCTTTAAATACAAAAAAAAATTTCTATCAAAAGATCTAAAATTATATAAATTTATAATAAATAAGTTGAAAGGACTAGTTCACCCTCAAAAGTAGGATCCACTAGTTTAAAAAACAATTGATATATATTGTTTCTGAATGTTTAGGTCAATTTTTTGAAACAATGTACTTATGTTGAAACAATTGATATACAGAATTAATCACAAGACCTCATACATACAAAGTCTTATAAGTAGTTTTTTAACCATTGAATCATGAGGGGTTTGATATTTGAAACTTATTTTATTCTCTTTCTACGACTTTAATTTTCTTAATATGCTTAAAAAATATACTTTAGTTAAAATACATAAATCTAAACTACTTGAATATTATACAAATTTAATTAGCAATTTTAGAATTAAAAATCTTACTAATAAGTTAGTTTTGAAAGCGTAAACATTCATCTTCTAATTGATTTATGGTATTTAAATTATAAATATTTACCTCCAAAAGGGGAAAATGATTGTAGAGTTACTTTAGACAAAAAATAAATCTATGTAGACATGAAAATTAGACACGAGTGTATTTTAATTTTACTTAATTATAATTTGACCTCTAATGGTGGGTAAAAATATAAAGGACATTGATTTTGTGATCAAAATGTCAGATACGTTTATTTCAAATCATAATGCGAAGATTTATATTCTAGTTGATTTGTTAATCTCTTAAAAATAGATTTAATTACCCTATTCAACCTGGTAGATTCAGGAACTAAAAAGAGATTTAAGCTACACCGAAGGTGAAGGCAGTGGCGAAGCTAAGTGTTTCACTGTGGGGTCAATTGATCCCACTAAAAAAAATAATTGTTTTATTGTGTAAGGAAAATTTTAAAATTTTTAATTATTATATATAAATTGACCCCACTAAAATTTTATAAATTTTCTACTATACGAGGTCAAATTGAAATTTTATAACTTTGTCAATAAAATTTTAACCACATGACTCATATCCTCTCAATATATGTATATCTCTCTATAATATTTTAAACTAAATAATAATCTAATTTATATTATTTCAAAAAATAATTAATTCATTATGAACAGTTGTGATTAAAAAAGTCTATTATGAGTCAATATAGTGTATATATACCATATATTATTACTTATTACATTGTCATTGTATTATAGTATGTGTGTGTGTGTGTATATATATATGTGTGTGTGTGACCCAAACGTATTAAAAAAAAATTGGCTCAGGAGCACTGCCTCCGAACCCCGTCAAATTATTTATAACTTAGTAATTATTTTAACCCCACTTAATATTATTTCTAGCTTCGCTACTGGGTGAAGGTAAATTATGATACTTCAATCAGGGGAACCGGTGTTGAAAAATGTCAGGTAAATTCTTTGTTAATTGTACGGAAGCCCTTATTGTTCGTCAGGCAATGAGATTTACTATAGAGTTTGGCCTCATCAACATTGTGATAGAAAGTGATAGTAATAGTGCTATCTGTAGACTACTTAATCCTCGGTCAGATGAGACTTATTAAGTACTATCTTAGATGATTGTCTATCATTACGATTGAATTTTATTGTGTTATCATTTAGTCATGTCCGACGTTAGGCAAATAGGGTATCTTTTTCAATGTTTTGCTTAGATTCACTCTAGTATTTCTCCTTTGAGTGTACAAGACATTCAAATTTGAATAAAATTAAGAAGAGTTTATTTAATGGGATTCAATCCATAGCAACCGGTTGTCAGGAGCGGATCTACTTAAGGGGCGGCATAGACAACAACCCCTGCTGGATTATTTTTTTTATATGTATATGGGTAGGGTAAACATATAAATTAATAAATTTAAGGGGGCCGATTAATGGAATAGTTAAATTTGGAGGGGGGGGGGGGAATTCATAATACAATTCTAAATACAAGTACAAAAATATTATTAGTTTTAAAGCTTGGTGAAATCTTAGAAGTACTTTTTATATAGTTTTTGGTTTTGAATGTTCATTAGCGTGTGAACTGTGAAGGATTGTTTGATTCAAGTTTAAATTTTTTGTTATTGATTTGGTTGACTGTGGTTACTGTTTGTTTGGTCTAATTAGGTGTTTGTTTTTTGAGTAGTTTGATCTTCAATTGAAAATAAAATTATTTTGGTTGAGTAGTACTTTCTGTCTTTTATTGTTAAAGTTAACAATGATTTTGCCTAATTTTATAATGGGAAATGAAACATGGGAAATGAAACATGGAAAATGACTATATATGAGTCTTTAGCATCCCCTTATTTCTAGTTGTTGTGAGTATAAATTTTGGCTGATTTGTTTTTCTTATTACAAGTAAAACTTATTTGAAACTTATAAAAAGATATCAAAACTAGTTTATACTTTGAAATTAATTCAAGAATGATATTCAAGATTCATATTTCAAAAATAACAATTAACATTCAAAACGAAGATTGAGGTAAATACAAAGTTCAAGTGAAATGATAATAGATGAAGGGCAAACCTCCAAGTAATTTTTTAATCATTTCAAGAATTATAGAAGCAATTAAAACTTACCATGGTAAGTTTAGATTTAGGAGTATGAAAGAAAGTGATATCCCTTATAAATATGAAAGAAATGATATCACTTTACGAATATGAAAGAAATGATATCTCTTACCTTAGTACGAGACTAGATCTGACTGGTATAAAGGAGATTATCTTGAGGAAATCTTGTACCACTAACTACACTTAAAGTATCATTATACTCAACAGAAAAACGCACAATATTATAAAAGAAGAATTTTGTGATCCTGATGTGAGTTTCATACATCAACTAAGCAACCTATTTATAGGAGAATGCTTAGCACACCACGTTTGACAAACGTGCATGCTTCGCCCACTGATTTCGAAAATTTCGGTCTGATTTTTTTTATTCAATATAATATTCTAATTAAACAGATAACTTTATATATAACATAATATTCTAATAAAACAATTAACTTTATAAAAGTTTTTTGCTTAATATAAATTTTTTTCTGTTTTATTACTATTATTATAATAATAAAATAAATACTAAAAAGAAAACTTTGTCGAGAGTCATTACACCAAAAAATGGCATCTAGTGACGAACAAATCATTCACAAGACATAACATATCACTCATAAGACATCTATTGCGAATAAATGTTTCTTTCACACGATTGCTCGCATACGACTTTCTCGCAATTTAGCATCCTTCGCTAAGTAGTAATTAAATATTTTTTGTGAAGGATATATTGTAAATAACTTTTTCTTCACAAATTATATTTGGTAATGGAATATTCTTATTTAGTGAAAAATTTGTTTCCTTCATGAATAATATTTTAAGAATGACTATTTGAAATTAGTAAATAACTTTATTCCCTCACAAATAATATATTGTGAAAAACAAATTTATTTAACGAGATAATATTTTTCTTCACTAATTATAAATTGAGAATCTTTCTTCAATTTAGTGAAAGAAAAATTCCTTCATTAATGACTAACTAATTAACTAGAAAAGATTTAGTGATGGAAATAATCCTTCATTAATGTCCATTTCTCAAGTAAAATCATTCACAAATTATAAATTTGTAAATAATCAAAATTCATTGCAAATTATAATTAATTTTTTAATTAGTGATTTTATATTTATTATTATTATTATTTATAATTGATATAATAAATATTAAATTTAATATTTCAAGTCAATATAAATATCATACTTGTTTCAAACTAATTGATAAACTTATGCATAAAGAGCCAATAATTAAAACTATTACTCCATATATAAATAGGTAATGCTCAATTCATGATAAGTACATAATTTGTTATTGTATCTTGATCTACTAAGGATCATAGTACTTACAATATTTAATAACTAACATAAGAAAACTGAAAGAATAACAACGAACTAAAAGAAATGAAGTTTACATCATGTTAGGTCCACTTCATCATCATTTTCTTCAAGGAAATTAAGGTTGGGCCTGTAAACTTCATGCCGCAAAAGAAACACCAAAATTCAATTTCAATAAGATGAGGAGTAAGAAAAAATGAACATGGTGAACTTAAATTAATAGGGAGAGAAAGATTAATGAATGAAAAAGACAAAAATATAGCTATTAGTAAATACCTCAACTGATTCATAGTTGGTAAATGTTTGAAGGAAGTTGGTAAACTCCGTCTCTACCAATTTAGTTATATGCTCATTAATACTACCAATGAACGGTTAGGGTGTACTATCATCAGTAGAAGCATCGTTCATAGACTCTATACCCAATCAACGGAGGACAATCTTATCAATCATACTCTCCAATACCTTAGGATCAATAGATTGTTGCGGCGAGGAACCTATACTCAGAGGCACCATAAGAGGATAAGCAAGCAAGTCTCGTGCATGATATTTTGAAAAACAGAGTATCTAATTTTGTTAGTCCCGCCAGTTATCTCACTACTCCAAATGGCTAAGTCATCTATCTTTGGTGTACCGTCTTCTACAAGTTATAAAAAGGCATGATATATTAGTTAAAAAATTGTTTACATATGTAAGGTACACTAAAAAAAATCATGTCATAATCGATGAGACCATTGTCGACAGGTGCCATGCCGTAGAGAATGACCTCACTGGCGACGACACAGACGTCGCTAATGACTCCTGTAACATAAACCCCCATTTACAAGCCCCACGTTACACTGAACCACTTTACTTTCCCCTTTCTTTCGAGTATGTTGATTTAGCACCTTATATGGTTTTAAATCTGCAATATATTTAGTATAACATGTTATATTCACTACTACAAAACAGTAAATAGATAACGCGTAAAAAACGTTGTGGTTGCTATCCCAGACACGTCGTGGTTAAGGGTGTCATTTATTTGACACCCTTTATACAACGTTTTTAAAACGTTACACATTATACAACATTTTTTTTTTAAAAAAATGTTGTATATTTATTTTCCATACATCATTAGATGTTTGAAAACGTTGTAGATGGTATGATTCCACAACGTTTTCTTGCTTAAAATGCTGTAATTTGATACATCAGACAACATTTAAACACATTTATACAATGTTTAGAAGGTGTCATCTATTTAAAGCCAAAATGTATCAAACATTTAAAATATATCAATTACAAATAATATTACTATCTATACATCTCAAATTCAAAATATACCAATTACAAAGAATATTAATACCATACAATACGTTTACATCCCAATAATACCAAACTATCCATACATCTCAAATTCACTTTTCAATATAATTACTATCCATACATCCAAAGAATGATATGGTTCAGAAAATTTTCAAAATAAGGACAGATGGTAGCAAAAAAAATGGGGGGGGGGGGGGGGGGAACCATGAGCTGACGAAAAAATTGATCCGATATATCATCACCTTTCAGTAGTCCACTTTGTAGCAGTTGTAAGACAAAGTGAGCACGAGCTGCGTCATTTTCTCCAGGAACTTCACAAAATGCGATACCACCCCCCAAACAACATGGAGACCTAATACAGAAACAACCAAAAAGAGAAGACCATGTAATAGTAAGGAACATACACTTGTAGCTTCTTCTCTTCCCAGAATTAATTTCCAAAAGAAGAAAGTTTTATACAGGTTATTATACCTTATATAAGTTGCTAAGAACTGCTAGCAGAGGAAAGGAGACTGAAAATTCTTCTAAATGACTGAACATTTTTTAATTTATCAAAACATAACTGAACATTTTTCTTAAAATTTGCACAAGGAGACTGAAAATTCTTCTAAATGACTCACTAGTTGTTTCTCTTCTTCAGAAAGTGCTTTTTCCATCTGATTAAACAATGCACTCCATTTGGCTTTGTGTATGTCTGCTGTTTCATTACCCGAAGAACTAGTTACAGAAACTTTATTAACATAAGGATTATTCTCCTGATTATAAGAGAATTCTCTACACATTAAGAAAGGCAACTCTGTTTGAATTACTGCTCGGACTTTTTCTTACTACGTCGTAGTACTACAAGAACAAAACAGCTGTATTACCAGGCTGACATGAGGCTTCTACCCATAACAATCTACAATAATGTTTACAAGTGGAGCATACCTGCAAGGCGTCCCTTGATGTCTAGATGAAGAAGTTCCAACCATTGGGAAGCTACATTAGCAGCTGTAAATGTAAGGGTAATTTTAATCAGCTTATGACATAATCTTGCTTCATGAAATGGAAAAAAGATTCATCTTCAACTATTATAATAGGTATATGTCTCTATCAATTGTTAGTAAATACATGGTAACCTAGCCATTGTTGCAAAGACTATCCTCCATGTTTCGGAATCGGGACTGCATAAAAAGGTCCCGAATACAACTGTTGAACCCAACTTGACGAGTAAGGCTCAATCTCGTATATTTAGCTAGATCTTATTGATGGTATTACACAGTTGCAATAGCAGCCATGAAAGAGTAAAACGCTTCAGTTGAGCTAACAGATGTAAGGCCCAGTACCTGTGAAATGAAATAAAGGTTGGATACAAGTGCAGACTAAAGAATGATAGGCATGTTGGAAATATAGAATAGCTTTATTGGGTAGGAGCCCTGTTTTCCACGAGCATTCTTTGATCTTACAGGCAAAACCACACGAAACCCTTGGAAGTAAATTACAATAAGGAAGATCAAGACGGTAGCAAGCAGATTTGCCACATTCGGGAGATTCTGCTGGTAGAAAGCTTCCCGAAGAGCTCGAAATTTTTCTGTCCTAGTTATTAGCAAATGGAACAAGGCAATAACAGCACCCTCAAACTCAGCATCACGCCCACTGTTGATGGTTGTGGGGCTAAATGCTTTCCATATAATGATTTCACTGCAAGATTCATTAGTATTTGTTGAAATTAACTTCAGGAGTTCACAATTATTCGCGATAACAATTGGAAGAAGTAGCGATATTTTACCATATATTGGTAGCTATGAACAAGGAAATCCCAGACCCAAGACCATATCCCTTCTGAAGAAGTTCATCTAAGCATATCTCAATGATCCCAACAAAGCATAGCTGAACGATAATGAGAATTGCATTACCAACACCAAGTTGACTGACACTGCCATACATCGCTGACAGAATATAAGCAACAACCTCTCCAACAACAATCAGGATGCCAAGTAATTTCTAAGCACCATTTCTGGGGAACATAGCCAATTCAAGGAAATTATAATAAAAAAGAAGGAAAAAGGAATTCAAAAAATAAAACAAGAAAAGGACAAATACAACTGCTTCAGAATCTAAAAGCAATGCATGCACAAAAATCATATAGAAACATTTTTGATAGATCAATATTTAAAGGCAGTGACCCCATTTTACACGTACAAAATTTTAAATGCAGACAATTTTTTTTCCATTACTTATAGTTATTGACAGGTTAGAGCAAATGAGAACGCTGCCAAAATTTCTGCCTAATTTCATTTCAAAAGAATCATTCAGATACTTGTAAGCAACCATCATACAAAATTTATCTCAATAAATCATCCCAATCATGCTACATTTGTAGGACCCCGAATTTTATGAAATAAAAATATTCAATTTTCTTATAATTACTATTAAGTAAATGGTTAAATTGATAAAAGTTTAAAGTTAAGGGTGATATATGAATTTTTTCAAAATATGCAAGTGGTTATAAAATATTCTTTCTGTCGGAGAATATTCGTTTGGTTGTGGAATATTCTTTCTATTGGGGAATATTCGTACGACGGCGCAACCATTTGTGGGCCCCATAACGGATAAATGTCGGATGAAGAAAACGACAAATTTGAGTTTTTATAAATAACGGCGTAATCGTTACCGTTAACACTGTTGGAATACCCGGTGGGTAAAGTAAAGTAATACGCGTTGTTGCACAGTAGCACACGATTTTGCACAGTATTGTTGAATTATTGATTCTTACGTAAGAAGGCACTACTCAATAATTGTTACAGTAATTACTGTTCAGTATTTTATTGTTTCAATAATTGCTGCGTTGATATTTTATATTACTGTTATTTTAATAATTGTCACTACACAGTATTTTCCATTATCGAAGTAATAATTCATATTATCTGAATAATATTATTAGATAACATTATTGGCAATGTCTAGAAAGTTCTGTCTAAGAAGAGGTTTGGTCACATAATTGCGCGCCAGTAAGGAGAAATTCTTATTGGAAAGCCCCATCTTTCCTGGGAACTGCCTGGTTGCCATTATTGTGATTCTGTAATATTATTTGTGAATAATTAATTATTGATTTATATGATGATGAAAATATTGATTTTATGTGGATATAGATGGAGAAAATTTTTAAGGTGACAATTGTCAAAAATTGATATTTTATCTTTTCTAATAAAATAATATTTTATTATATTATTATTATATAATAATGGTGATATTTTTACAATAAATGTGGGATATATGAGTATTTGAGGAGAAAGAGTATTTTTGTTGTATTAAATGATTAACACATGTTTTGTGTGTCGATGGACCCCATTTCTTGATTGAAATTTGATTATAGCTTAGAAAATCACCCGTTTGTGGATTTCGGTCAATTTCTGTTTGGAATTTGGAAAAACTTTCTTCTTCAAAGTTGTAGAAAATTGAATTTCCTATAAGAAGTCGTGTGATTCAAATTTTCTGATAAAAGAGCTATTTATTATGAATTATTGAAGTTCTGAAGTTCCAAAATAATTGATGTTTGGAAGTTTTAATTATTTTTATTAAGAAAAACATTTTTATTATTTTTTGCACATGTGTGGCTGAAGTTTGGACCAGATTTGTGTGCGTAAGAAATTTTGATATATATATATATATATATATATGTTAATATTATATTAAATTTTCTACTTTGGTGTTCTAACCATTTTCCTATAAATAAGGTGCTTAGGTTAGAATTGAAAATCACACCAGAAACTGAAGTTTTCTCTCTATTTCTTTCTCTATATTATCGAGTGTATTCTTGTGAGTATTTTGATATCTTGAGTGTTGCTATACGGTTCGAGTTCGTTCAGCGTTATTCCAGTCAGAAGTACTGCTCTTTTGAGGTGGGGGATTTTAAGGGATTTTAAGGGATTGTAAGGGAGATTATGTTCTTCATAAATGATATTATTTCTTCAATATCATTATGCCGAAATATTGGTTTGAACTTTTTATCAAATTTAGAACTTTTTCATATCGGGGTTACTATTCATGAGTTACTATTCACAAGTTACTATTCACAATTTACTATTCACAGATTACTATTCACTACGGGTTATTATTCATGAGTTACTATTCACGAGTTACTATTTACGAGTACTATTCACTACAAAATTAGTTTCTTTTTCTAACCAAATTATAGTTAATTTATGAATATTACTCTGGAGATTAAAACTATGTATTGATTATATTGATTTTATTATCATATATAACATTTTTATAACCCTGATGTTGAATTTCTCTTTGACTTGAGTGTAAAGATGGGTAAAGTATTGGTATGATCGTGACTATGGGTTCTCTTTGGCCAGTAGTGCAAAGTTGAATTGTTGACTAATATGATCATGATCATTGAATTTACAATGAAATATTTTTAGCTTAAGTGCAAGGTGAATTAGTCAACATGGTTATAATTATGGTTTATATAAATTCTGAAATGATTATGTATTTCTTTGATATATGAATTTCTTTGGCCTGTAGTTCAAAGATGACCTGTTGTTGAATATCTTTGGCCTGTAGTGCAAAGATGAATTTATCAGTATGATTATGAACAGAAACTGTGATTTGGTATAACCATGGTCTTTGATGTTTCAGGTAAAGACAGGTGATGAAAACTATCTTCGTCCTGGATGCGAAAAGAAATTTAGAATCACAATTATGATTATGAGTTATTCATATGATTGTGGACCAGAACTGTTGATTGATGTTACAGGGATAAAACATTGTTGGTCGATTTTTAACATGGAGAAGATAATAGACTTTATGGTCTATTTGACTCTTCTAATGGATTGCTCGTTCCGCTGCAACTATGGTTGAAAAGTTTTTATCATCTACCATATGTTCTAAATCTCTGATTTATTACTGTTGAAGGCTATTGATAATTTATTTATCTTTTGTCATGATATTCTTTACTGAGCTAGTTGTGCTCACCCTTTTGCTTCACAATTCCTTTCAGGTAATAAGAGTGTAGCTGTGTCGAGCGGGGGTAATAGGATAATAGAACGGTGATCATCATTTAGTATTTATATTTGGTGAATCAACTAGGGTGAGGTGAACCCAACGTTAGAAGGGTGTTTTGCCACTATCATACAAGATGTCTAATGACATACAACCTCGTGTCATCATAAGACAGGATTGTGTTCATCCACTTGCTGAGTATATTTACGAGCACTACCTATATAATCTTGGTGTTTGTTTGGATTATAATACCCAATTAGAGACAGTGGAGATAATGATATGTCAAGAGAAGACTCACCATTGGGAAGAATATGATAGTAATCTTCTCGTTTTTCTTTGGGGTCTATTAGGTCAACCAAGGATAATTCTGTGGTCATATGATATCTATCATAACCTAGAAGCATGGCCTCCCATGTACGAAGGTTTCCTTGAGCACTTCCCAAAGATTCTAATTTGTAAAAAAGTTTTTGACTATACCTTTATGTAAGGTGTCATTGTGGCGTGCTATCCAAAGTTGGTGTCCAGAGTTACAGTTGGTATATATTTGTATCCAAACTCACAGCATATGTGTTGTTGTATTTTGCACGACAATTGTTGTAATAAAGTTATAATTATTTTCTGTACCATGTATTTGGCGACTCATAATGGGTTGGATGGAATGGACCTATTTTGGGGGCGTCACAACATTGCCATCCACCAATCTTACCACATTGTTAGTAAAAATTACATTAAATTCTTAAAAATATACCAAAAAATATTGAGGAACAGAACAGAAGAATAATACCAAATATTCTCATAAAACTTTCAGAGGTTGAAATAACTAGCAGTATTGAAGAACCTAGGAAAACATGGCAACAATATACTTACAAGAGTGCACGATCCTCGCGAACATTGTTGTCCACTTCAATAATCTTCGACCCAGCCAAAAGTTGGATCACAAGTCCAGATGTCTCAATGGGTGTAATTTCTAGCTCCATGACTGTCCCACGGTTCGACGATCCACATTCGCGATCTCAACACTAGGGATGTTGCGGAAGGCCTTCACGAGCTTGGATCCCTCAGTCCCGTACACGAGCTTGGAGGGAGTTGGTGGCAGCGGGGACGTCGGTGGCTATGTCGGATTCAAGGGTTTGAATCGAAACCAGGGGCGAGCAGCGGCGGCGACCATTTTTGATGGTTGTGGAGTTAGGGAGTGAGAGAGAAGAGAACCTAGGGTTTTGGGCTACAAGAGAGTGAATGGCGTTTTATTTTAATTTCAAATTCATTTCCGTGTTTTTTTTTGCTCCGTGTTTTTTACATAGATAACTTGTTATTTTTAAAAAAATGTTATCTATTTAAAACCAAAAATTGCCCTTATAAATACATAACGTTTTTTCATATGTATCTACAACGTTTTGTTAAAAAGCGTTGTAAAAAAAATACCACAACGTTTTTTTATAAAAAAACACCATCTTTTAAATGTTGTCTTTTTATGGTTTTGTACTAGTGATTTTTTACGATATCAAATATGCAAATATATATATATATATATATATATATATATATATATATATATATATATATATATATTTGAAAATGTTTTCATGACATCGTATTTGGGAGTTAGTATACAAATGAATATGTATGAATATGTGACGCCCCCAAATCCGACTATCTTCCAACTCGACATATGGTGCTACACTGTGCTACAGTTCACACACTCATTCAATTGAAATTCTTTAAAAGAATGAATATGTCTTATATATATTCCACACAATATTACCATTCCCCAGGTTCTTTATAACCATTACATTTGTTCTTTGTCATAATATCATATACATTACAACATTAAACCTATACTATTACATAAACAGTTCAACGGTATGCATTATCCTTCCTTTTATCCTTACTAGGTCCTTCAGTCCGTTCGGTCTTAGCTGCATTCATATGGTTCAAGCAAGAATGAGCATAACTAGCTCATTATGTATGAAAATTTCATTAAACAACATTCTTGAAACATAGGAATCGTATATCTTAAATAACTGAATAATAGTTACGAAGTACTATCGATAATTCAAAATAGCACTTCTTTTCTTTCAAAACATTTCACAATGAATAACATTCAGTTAAACATATAACTCGGTCCAAGACCTTGAGCGTTTCATACTTTCTTTAAAAAGGACAACCCGACACCAAGTCCCTAAGTCCGGCATATCTTACGAGCACGTCTAGGTAATCAGCCTATAGTACTCTATGGTGATCAACACTAATTTCTTTAAATGTATGTACGTTTAAGGTTTGGAAACCTCACGTGCATGTCGTTTGACGACAAAACTTTTATTCATGCATACTCAGTATTATTTTGAAAACCACACCAAAATAGTTTGGCAAAACTTACCAACATTAATAGATTATAAGAAATCCGTAAAACATCTTAAGTCTAGCCGAAGGAATTGGCTTTGACTTCATCATGCATCAATTCATGCGTAAGGTACATGAATTACAAAGGTTTTCCAAAGAATTCAGACAAGGGTCAGAATACTTGCCTTTAGTGTCTTCTACAGTCAATACAAATTCTCTTTGAGTCTTTAAGGTCTCTACAATATATAATCACATAACATACCACATTAGGTTATGAACAAACATGCATAGTTCCTAATGTATCTTACCATTCTTCTCAATCTAATTGGTCCTTATATTGTTTAACATTGGTTCAAGTTTATCACATTACCTTGTTCTTATGTTCACATTCGAGTTATCTTCAACCTTTAGTGTATTACTTAAGGTTTACAACATTCTAATTGATATTACATTAAGTTATTTAAGGATGTAAATGTCCATTAATCAATTACCTCCTTTTTATATTCAAAAGCATTCATGTCTAGGTCTTGCATAGTGCTGGCGTTGCGGCGTCATCTTATACTCTTTAAGCTGCACTACGGCGCCACTTTTCAGCAGCTAAGGTCCGGACTCGACACTGCGGCGCGAGTCTTAGTTCAGTTAGCCGCGAAACTCCAGTAGGTAATGGCATTGCTTAGCGCTGCAGCGCCACCTATTTGGCCTTGTGCTGGCACCGCAGCGCCAGCTTTGTGTACCAGATAGTCTTGACAGATTTTCTACTTAGTGAACTTCCCGGACTCACAAATTGTTCATTTCAAGTTCGAATTGGCTCATTCAAAAGCATTTAGCTCATAAATCACATACTCTAAGTGTTCATGAAAGAATTTTATATTTTCGAATCCGTTAACTCGAAATTAACCTTTGAGTTCATTTTTAACGAAAACGATAAATGTTCGTGAATGTTCAACGCTCGTTTCTTCGTTCTAAGTCAGAATTAGGTCATTTTCGAGTCCGCAACTCTATAATGCCAAATAAGACTTGTCCCCATCGAAAACAAATGTTTCCGAGCTCAATGTCAAAATTCGACTTCCTTTCCGAGAATTTTACGATTTCGACGATTATCGTTTAATCGTGTGAATTCTGGCATAACTTCGTTACTTAGGATTTGTTCATTGTTTCAAATGGATTCATTCCATTATACTAACATCTTAACATACATAATTTATTAACTTATATACATGATAAGTTCTTATTAGTTCTTCATAAGTTTATAACTTATATAGGTATGAACTACTTATTCATGGCTTATTATGATTTAAGTCCTTTGTTTAGCCATTCTTATTACTTCTTAGCATACATCTCTATCAATCAACACTTCTCTTATCAACCTACATTTGAAGAGATGGAAGATTAATAGTGTAGGATCATTACATTTGATGATCACTTGATTTTCTTCTTCAACTATAAAAGACTAACTTTTCTAGCTTTCTAGCTTTTTCTCTCTAACCAATAAGCACTTAATTGTTTGTTGGTGGAATAACAAATGATAAATGAATAATATAGCTCTCTATTTATAGGATTTCCAAGGTTAGGGCATAATGGTTAATAAGCCACCCCACCTCCTTACTAAACCTTCTTACTAGTCATTACTTAGCCATTAAGTTTACTTGCTCATCACATCATTTGCTTGGCCATCATAACTCTTACTTGGCCACCAAGATCACCCATATGATTATAAGGCCCACATGGGTTACCCCATGGGTCATGCTTACCCATTGTATTCTTAGTTTGGGCTTTAGGTTTAATTAACATAACATATGCTTTGGGCTTTCATTCAACAAACACTTAGGCCTTAACATAGATTAGCATTGGGATTTATCATAATCCCAATTGGACTTTACAACTTCCTACACAATCCTACTAGTCCATTACATACGGCTTAGAGCCTTAGAACGTATTTTATAAGTATTAATCTTGTATTCTAACTTGTATACTTATACCACATATACGACATACCATCATTCATACATACTTGTATAATACCTCGTATCATACTAGTATTCCTTACTTCGTACAATACTTACGTATCATACGATCATCCACTAACTCATTAACGTTTCACTTTTCCTAATGTTCTCAAATTAAGTCCGCAGGCCAAAAACGGCATTTTCCATACGTGAATTATTATTACATAAACTATCTTCCCTTGATATTCTATCATTATGTATTTCTCGGAAGTTCAAAAATAATTCCCGAGAAGAACTGCGTGAATAGTGTTTTTCAGAAAATTTCTCGGAAAACTTATATTTTCGTCTTGGAAATTCAAACACTTTAATTCCCTCACGTAGCCAAACTACTACGACGTTCTGACATATCTAGGTTATAGAATGCCATGCATCTTGCTAACACATAATAATAACAAATAATATAATTTTATTCATTATTTAATTAAATAAAATTATTTTATAATAAATCCGAATTTCTCGGTCATTACAGAATACACATTAGTTAATGATGAAATAACCATCAATTAGAAATTGAAACTGTAAATATTGGTTGGCTAAACTGAAAATCTCTTGCAAATGCAGTAACATAAGATGTTTCTAGGATTGTCAAAGAATTCACAAGAGATCCAATCATTCTCAGGTCCCGCATCTCTAAAGAAGTAAATAACAAACTCATTCTTGTGGAGTCAGGACTAAAACCTGGTTGATCCAACTGCTATGTCAATGAACCTCTACATAATCGAGTTCTATCATGTTGCACATCTTTTAAAAAAAATTCATGACACAAGTGGTGATTCTAAAAAAACTCATATCAGTAAGATTTTTTTAGTAACGTAGATATACATCTTAATTGGCATATAAAAAAATCTTATACTACTACTCTACATGATATAAATTAGCTGCAACAAATTAATTGGATTTCAAAATCTACCATAGTTATGAAAGAAAATACTATCATACTGTACCCATATTCATATATGAGCATAAAAAAAGAAAGGGCATTGGAAATATATCTATTCATCCACAACAAAAATATTAATTGAGAAGAGCAAGAGAAACTTAAATAACCTCCTTCATTGCTTTTGAAATTATTCATTCACTTTACTTTGATTTTAAATTATTCATGTCTTTAATTATTGCCCTATCTAAACGTAGCTACAATTTATTTTGCTACCCATTCCCGTCCCTTTAATCCATTAAGCCGAGGCATTCTATACCCATTTATAGTATAATGCAACATAAAATATATAATACAGTATGATATTCTATATAAATATACATTTAAATAATTTGTGATTTATTTAGAGCTTCTCTATTAACTATTAAGAGTTCACAAGTTAGAGATTTAACATTGTATATGTGCACATTATATGACAAATTATAAATTATAAAATTGTACCTACTAAACGAGTAGCATATAAGTTATAACGGGTGACCTAAAGGTAAATCCCACTACCAATCCCAAACTATATATGGTTTTACGAAGTGGTTGTTGTTAGGTTTTGTCGCTTCGTGTACCTACAACTATCATCCCTAGTTTACACATTAACTATCAATCATTAAAATCTGTTCCAAGTTGGTTTTGTAACAAATATGTTGTACTTCATCACTAATTTTCACTATTTTATAGCATCTAGAATATTTGCAGCATATACATTCTACAATTATTGGCAATCAATAATACTAAAACCCAAGTATATCCACTTCAGTTTAAAATGTATAGAATAAACTACAATGTATTAGTTGTTGCTGAGTTAAGCAAATTCATTTCTACTCAGACTTTAAATTTTCCTTCTGATATGTGCACATCTTATATATTTTATTCAGGATAGTTCATGCTTATGCATTTGGGACAGTTGCTTTATTATTTTGAAAACTATTTGATGCCTTCGTTTGAGGCAATTGAAGTTGTATAAAAGGTGTTAGATCTGACTAAAGATAAAAAAATATGATGTCTGCTTATTAGAGAGGATGATTATAGAGATTAAAAGATGAGTTTTAGCAAGTCGTTGCCATTTTCATGTGGCCAACGACCAGGACGACTGTACCAATCACATTCATTGTGATTCTGATGTCAATTGTGTTGCTGATTTGTGTTAAAAATTGAAACTGAACTCATAAATTAAAAATCGAGCTATAGTATCACAAATTCAAATCAATTGGTCAATACTACAAATACAAATTAACTGGTCAATACTAGAACTAAAATTTTTTACCATATAATCTACATAAATTCTTAAAGTTCAAGCCATTCCACATAACATAAAAAAAATAAAGAGTATATTAACTCACAAAGAGTGCATACCATATGCAGCAGATCATCATCATCCTTTCGTCCTTCTCCATCCCCAATTTGGCAAGTTTGAGTTAATTTTTCTGCCAAAGGTTCAATTTTGGATGTGTCAATCAATTCATCAATCTTGGAGGTCAGGGCAAAAAATCACTCCAACGCGTCCTTAGCTCTCTCCCTGGCCAGAATAACTTCTTTAGCTCTCCGTTTGGCTTTAACCCGAGCCAAATCTATCGCTTTATTCAGTGAAAACGAAGCAATCGTAACCGTAACAAGGACTTGCTTCCCTAAACTCGAATCTCCTCTGTCACGAAATTATCACAACATTAGAATATCTTATTGTATTGGGAAATTCTAAAGAAATAAAAATTAGGGTTAGAACATGGAGGACATCGAAAGGACGGGAGACACGGATAGGCCGGAGACGGAGGCTCAATTTGGGGTTTGGGCAAGCAAAGATTGAGAAGCAATTTGGGATTTGGCTTTGGGTTATGGTAGAATGTAGAGAGCAAGTACATAACTTCTAATTAAATTAGAGACTTGAACCATGTCACCATCAAGAATAGGTATCCACTACCTCACATTAATGACTTGTTTGACCAGTTGCAAGGAGCACAATTCTTTTCAAAGATCGATCTTCATTCTGGATATCATCAGCTGAAGATTAGAACTGAGGATATTCCAAAGACTGCATTCAGAACTCGGTACGGGCATTATGAATTCTTAGTCATGTCTTTCGGATTGACTAATGCTCCTGCGGCTTTCATGAATATGATGAACCGAGTATTCAAGGAATATTTGGATCAGTTTGTTGTTGTCTTTATTGATAACATCCTCATATATTCTAAAAGTCGTGAAGATCATGAGCACCATTTGAAGCTGGTACTTCAAAGGCTTCATGAAAATAAGGTATATGCCAAGTTGAAGAAATGCGAGTTCTGGCTTGAGGAAGTAGCATTCCTTGGGCACGTGGTGTCAAAACATGGAGTATCTATTGACCCGACGAAGATTGAAGCAATACAAAGTTTGGACCAACCGAAGTCGGTGACCAAAGTACATAGTTTTCTGGGCTTAGCATGATATTATCGGAGATTCGTGGAAAGATTTTCTCGAATCACTACTCCGTTAACTCAGCTGACTCGGAAGGATAAAAAATTCGTATGGGGTGAGGAATGCGAGAAGAGTTTCCAAGAGCTTAAGAGGAGACTCATTTCGGCACCTGTTCTGACAATACAGTCTGGTTCGGATGGATTTGTTATCTACAGTGATGCTTCGGGCAAAGGGTTAGAATGTGTTCTCATACAACATGGGAAAGTCATAGCCTATGCCTCGCGACAACTTAAAGAATATGAGAGGAATTATCCTACTCATGATCTTGAGTTGGCAGCAGTCGTTTTTGCGCTAAAGATCCGGAGGCATTATTTATATGGGGAGAAAGTGGAGATATATTCAGACCATAAAAGTCTCAAATATTTCTTCACCCAAAAAGAACTCAATATGTGGCAATGACGTTGGCTCAAGTTGTTGAAAGACTACTACCATACCATTCAATACCATCCTGGAAAAGAGACGTGATAGCTGACGCATTAAGTAGAAGATCTTATGCAGGAACGAGGACGAAATTTCATAAGAAGGGGAGGTTGTAAGACCCCAACTTATTATAAATAAAATTGAATTTCTCTATTTATTATTTTGAAATAGTAAGGGTTGAATTAATTAATGTGGTTAGTTATAGGTAAAATGCGCAAATATTTCAAATAAGCAAGTGGTTATAAAATATTCATTATTGTCGGGGAATATTCGTTTGGCCGTGGAATATTCTTACTGTCGGGGAATATTCGTACGATGGCGCATCCTTGTGTGGGCCCCATAATGGAAAGCGATTGGATGAAGAAAACGACAAGTATAAGTTGTTTATAAATAACGGCGTAGTTGTTACCATTAATACTGTTGGAATACCCAGTGGTTAAAACACTATACAATAATACGCGTTGTTGCACAGTAGCACACGGTATTGCACCAATTATTGATTCTTACGTAAGAAGACACTACTCAATAATTGTTACAGTAATTACTGTTCAATATTTTATTTTATTGATTCAATAATTGCTATGTTGATATTTTATATTATTGTTATTTCAATAATTGTCACTACACAGTATTTTCCATTATCAAATCGATAATTCATATTATTTGAATAATATTATTAGATAGCATTATTGGCAATGTCTAGAAAGTTCTGTCTAAAGAGAGGTTTGGTCACCTAATTGCGCGCCAGTAAGGAGAAATCCTTATTGGAAAGCTCCCTCTTTTCTGGGAACGGCCTGGTTGTCAGTATTGTAATTCTGTAATATTATTTATGAATAATTAATTATTGATTTATATGATAAGGAAAATATTCATTTTATGTGGATATAGATGGAGAAAATTTTTAATATGACAATTGTTGAAAATTGATATTTTGTCTTTTCTTATAAAATAATTCAATTAAATATATTATTATATTATAATAATATAATAATGATGATATTTTTACAATAAATTTGGGATATATGAGTAAATGAGGAGGAAGAGTATTTTTATTACTAAAAATATTTAAAATATGTTTTTCATGTTTGTGGAACCCAGTTCTTGACTGAAATTTGATTATAGCTTGTAAAATCGTCCGTATGTGGATTTTGGTCAATTTCTGTTTGGAATTTGGAAAACTTAAAACTACAAAGTTGTAGAGAATTGATTTTTGAAGTTTTAAATATTTTTTAAAAGAAAAACATTTTTTTCATTATTGGTGGGCCCCACATGTGTCGTAAATTAACTGAAATCAGATTTCTAAGGTGGGCGTGAAAATTTTATAAATATATTAATATTTTATTAAATTTTCTTTTTTGGTGTTATAAGCATTTTTCTATAAATATGGTGCTTAGGTTAGAATTGAAAATCACACCAGAAACTAAAGTTTTCTCTCTCTATAATATCGAGCTTATTTTTGTGAGTATTTTGATACTTTGAGTGTTGCTATACAGTGCAAGTTCCTTCAGCACTATATCCAGTATTCCAGTTAGAAGTACTGTCTTTTCGAGGTAAGGGATGTTATTTTTTTTATAAATGATATTATTTCTTTCAATATCATTATGCCAGAATATTGGTACAATTTTTCTTGTGAAATTCTTGTCTTTTAGTGTCGGGGTTACTATTCACGTATGCGACACTATTCACGTATACGACATTATTCACGAATACGGCACTATTCACAGAAAAATTAAATTTTTGTTTTTTGTCCAAGATATCTATTATGGATACTAGCTTTGATTGCATCCATGTTTTGATCCACTATGATTATTTATGAAGTATTTTTGAACTTTGATTGTTTAAAGTACAAATCCTTAATATTTGTTCTTTTATGTCACTGGATTCATTTTTTTAAAAATATTTTTCATCATCCTCAGTCCTAAATGATGATATAACTGAATATCTTTGGCATGTAGTGCAAAGATGAATGATTTTCTGATGAATATCTTTGGCCCGTAGTGCAAAGATGAACATTTGTTTAGATGAACAAGACCAACTGATGAATATCTTTGGCCTATAGTGCAAAGATGAATATTTGATTCCAGCTATATATATTGATTGATTTTAAATTCATATATAGAATATAGTAGATTTCATTCTTTACTTAAATCTTCTAATGAATTATTATTTTCACTGCGAATATTGATTTAAAATTGGTTGTCTATTGTATTCTATTAGATTTTTCCCTGTTAAGGACTAACGATAATTTGTTCTATATTATCTTAGTCATAATGCTTTACTGGGCTAGTTAAGCTCACCCTTTTCCTTTTTGTTCCATTCTTCTTCTCAGGAGGCGAGAATGTGGCGAGTACTAGTCGGGGTGTGAAATGATGGTTCTAGAAGTTGTTTTAGTAGTCCTCACTATTTTGTAAAATAGTGTATCAATAATTGTAATGAGGACTTATTTGAGTGTGGATATTGTCTAGATGACAATATTTGTATTTAAACTCACAGTTTATGTGTTGTCGTATTTTGCACGATAATTGTATTAATAAAGTTGTAGTTGTTTATGTACAATGTATTTGACGACTCATAATGGGTGTTGTATACCTATTCTGTGGGCGTCACAACAACTTTTGAATTTGTTATTTTATTGGATAATTCAAAAGAAATACAAAATAAGGGTTAGAACATGGAGGACATCGAAAGGACGGGAGACACGGATAGGCCGGAGACGGAGGCGCAATTTGGGGGTTGGGCAAGCAAAGAGTGAGAAGCAATTTGGGTTTTGGCTTTGGGTTATGGTAGACTGCAGAGAGCAAGTACATAACTTCTAATTAAATTAGGGACTCTGTTTCAAAAAAGAGTTTGATTTTAACTTATAAAAACAATTAATATGGTAAACTCTTTAAAAGAATTGTAAATAAAACTATGTTTTAAAAAATTTAAATAGATTTAAATTTAAATATTAGGATGTCATAAATTAATTAATAACAAAATGAAATATAAATAACTCTATTGTGGAACAAAAAAGTAATAATTTACACATTTTTGATCTGTTCCATAAAAGAGCCGTAATTATTATACTTTTATTATTGTCAATTTACAATATTTTAAAATTTAAATTATTATAACTTAATATTTTGATTAATAAAACATTTAATAATATAAATCATTTAAAAAGTATTATTAAGAATAAAATTCTCTTTTAGAAAACTAATTACATTACAGTTTGAGTTATAGGATACCATAAATTAACTAAGAATAAACTTAAACTTATCTCTTTTTGCAGAATAGATGAGTAAATTTTTTAGCATTTATGGTATATTCCACATAAGAGCCTTATCTTTTTTATAAAAAATATTTCATGGCCAATGTATGAAATTTTAAAGTTTAAATTATTGTAAATTTATTTAATTCTCTTAAAGAAATAGTCGATATTGTATGTTACTTATAAAGTATTATTAAAAATATACTTGTTACTATAAAAAATTAAATGTATTTATATTACAATTTATATTCACCACAGATGAGTATTTTTTTTAGCATTTATGATCTATTCCACAAAAGATCCTTATTTCTTTCTTATTTTTTCAGGTCAATGTATGAAATTTTAAAGTTTAAATTATTGTAAATTTATTTACTTTGATTAAAGAAATAGTCAAAATTGTAAGTTACTTAAAAAGTATTATTAAAAATAAATTTGTTATTGTAAAAAATTAAATGTATTTATATTCACCAAAATTAATTTTAAAAAATTTATTAAAAACAAAATAGTGACCAATTTTATCTCTCACAAAAAATCTCCGAACAATAAAATATAGTGAGCAATAATTTCTTCATTAATAGTCTTTTTCCTCACAAATTTTAATCATAAATTGGCACCAAATATCCTTCTACCACCTCAATTTTGCGAAAGAAAAAATTTAAATTGTGAAGGTTGTTTCTTTCGCTAATAACTATATTGTAACCACAATTTATTCGCTAGAAAACTCCTCATTTGAATGAATGAATTCCTTCACAAAATTTCTTTCACTACATCCATAAGGATTTCTGGGCAGAGGCAGTAAGTATGGCAGTTTACTTAATAAACAGGTCGTCGAGTACTGCTCTGGGTAATAAAGCAGCACACAAGGTGTGGACAGGTAAGGAGGTAGACTACTTGGGTATGAGGATCTTCGGATGTCCAGCCTACGTTCACGTTCTGGGTGATGAGAGATCAAAGCTTGATGTCAAGTCCAAACAGTGTATCTTTCTTGGGTATAAGAAAGGTGTATAGGGGTACAAGCTATGGGATCCGAATTCAAAGAAGGTAGTAATCAGTAGAGATGTGGTTTTTGATGAGGCTTCCATGGTTAAGACACAACAGGAAGGTCAGAAAATCGAGGCTGGTGGTGTAACCGGCAATCTGCAGCAGGAAGTTCAAATTGAAATGGAAAGTAATGACACTGGAAATTTACCACCAGTGGAACAAGAAAATCAGGAGCAGCAGGACGAAAGCATTGCCACAAGAAGACCCAAACGCACTATCAAACCACCGGAGAGGTACAGGTTTGACGATATGGTTGCATACGCTCTATCTACTACTAGTGGGGACTCGTCCACGTTTTAGGAAGTTATTGCTAGTTCTAAAAGGGACAGATGGATGGAGGCCATGGTGGAGGAGATGGAGTCGTTAAAGAAAAACAAGACTTGAGAATTGTAAGAATTACCTGAGGGAAAGAAACCAGTGGGGTGCAAGTTGGTGTACAAGAAAAAGGATGTTGTATCAGAATAGGAAAAGGAACGGTTTAAAGCTCGATTGGTAGCAAAGAGATACTCGCAGAGGAAGGGAATTAACTATGATGAGGTGTTTTCTCCGGTGGTGAGACACACCTCAATTAGGATTATTTTGGCATTGGTGGCTAGCTATGATCTGGAATTAGAGCAGTTGGATGTGAAGACAGCCTTCCTTCATGGTGATTTAGTGGAAGTGATATTCATGGAGCAGCCTGAGGGATTCAAGCAGCTGGAGACTGAGCACATGGTGTGCAGGTTGAAGAAGTCACTGTATGGGCTGAAATAGTGTCCAAGACAATGGTACAAGAAGTTTGATTCCTTCATGATCCGGATTGGGATCACTCGATGTGAGTATGATTGTTGTGTTTACGTGAAACATCTTGAGGATGGTTCATATATTTTTCTGTTACTGTATATGGATGACATGCTTATTGCTGCAAAGAGCATGATTGAAGTAAATAGGTTGAAGAACTTGTTGGGAAATGAGTTTGACATGAAGGACTTGGGTGCTGCTAGGAAAATACTTGGGATGGAGATTCACAGGGATAGAACAGCTAGTAAGCTGTGGTTGACACAGAAGAACTATGTGGAGAAAGTGTTGGAGAGGTTTAGTATGGCTAATTCTAAATAGGTTAGCACTTCATTAGTGAGTCATTTCAGGCTATCTATAGTATAGTGTCCGAAATCGACGGAAGAAATTCAGGATATGTCAAACGTGCCCTATGCGAGCGCAGTTGGTTGTTTGATGTATGCGATGGTGTGTACGAGACCCGATTTGGCACATGCAGTTAGCACAGTGAGCAAATACATGGTCAATCCTTGTAGGGAGCATTGGAAAGCTGTTAAGTGGGTGTTCAGATATCTGAGAGGAACGACAACTCATGGGATTATGTTTGCGAAGCAACAGACTCAGATTTCAGTTATAGGGTATGTGGATGCGGATTATGCTGGAAGGTTGGATGATTTGAGATCTACAATAGGGTATGTGTTTACTTTGGCACATGGACCGATTTGTTGGATATCCATGGTACAAACTCTAGTAGCTCTATCTATTACTGAATCTGAGTACATGGCATTGGCTGAGGCTGGCAAGGAAGCATTGTGGTTGAAGGATTTTGTGAATGAGCTGGGCAAAGATCAAGGTGGAGTACAGCTGTATTGTGATAGTCAGAGCACCATTTACTTGGCAAAGAATCAAGTGTATCACGCAAGGACCAAGCATATTAGCGTAAGGTATCACAAGGTTAGGGAGCTGATAGCTACTAGGGATGTGATATTGGAAAAGGTGCATACTTCTGAAAATGAAGCTGACATGTTGACAAAGACTGTGACCGCGGACAAGTTCAAGCATTGCTTGGACTTGATCAATATCTTCAAATGTTAGTTTGGAGGATTACCCCGAGACTGGATAGGACAAGTGACGTATCTTCTAAAGGGACGAGGTTATTCGTCAAGGTGGAGATTTGTTGGGAACTTATGACTCATAATATAGAAGCCACTGAAAAAGGGCTAGTGCGGAGCGTAGCGGGGCGTAGCGGAGCGTAGCGGGGCGTAGCGGAGCGCACTAGCAATGGGAGCGCGGGGCGCGCTGCGGTTGGCCAGTCTGGAGCATGGGGCGCGCTGGTGTGGAGGAAGCGTCTGGGCTAGTAGCACGGGGCGCGCTGCAGTATGCCTTGGAGCAGCGCGGGCCGCGCTGCGTCGGCAACTCTGTTGTGTGGATTGTTTATTGAAAGGGTATTATGAGTAATTGACCATAATATGAAGTAGGGTTGGAATAAGATTAGTAGGTATATATTATCTATTGTAAAGCCCTATGTAACCAATGAATCATCAGTAAACAATAAGTCGCCGCCTATGGAGTACCCAAATTGGGGAACCACGTAAATCTCTTGTGTTCTTCTTAATTATCTATCGTTTGTGTGCGTGTGTGTGATCCTATAATTCTAACAGATTCTGATGTCAATTGTGTTGCTAATTTATGTTAAAATTGAAACTGAACTCATAAATTACAAATCGAGCTATAGTATCACAAATACAAATCAATTGGTCAATACTACAAACACAAATTAATTGGTCAATACTAGAACTGAAAATTCTGACCATATAATCTACATAAATTCTGAAAGTTCAAGCCATTTCACATAACATAAAAAAATAAAGAGTATATTAACTCATAAAGAGTGCATACCATTATGCAGTAGATCATCATCATCATTTTGTCCTTCTGCATCCCCAATTTGGCAAGTTTGAGTTAATTTTTCTGCCAAAGGTTCAATTTTGGATGTGTCAATAAATTCATCAATCTTGGAGGTCAGGGAAAAAAATTGCTCCAACGCATCCTTAGCTCTCTACCTTGCCAGAATAACTTCTTTAGCTCTCCGTTCGGATTTAACCTGATCCAAATCTATCGCTTTATTCAGTGAAAATGAAGCAATCGTAACCGCAACAAGGAGTTACTTCCCTAAACTCGAATCTCGTCCGTCACGGTTGTCACAGCTTTTGAATATCTTATTGTATTGGGAAATTCAAAAGAAATAAAAATTAGGGTTAGAACATGGAGGACATCGAAAGGAAGGGAGACACGGATAGGCCGGAGACGGAGGCGCAATTTGGGGTTTGGGCAGGCAAAGAGTGATAAGCAATTTGGTTTTTGGCTTTGGGTTATGGCAGACTACAGAGAACAAGTACATAACTTCTAATTAAAATAGGGACTCTGTTTCAAAAAAGAGTTTGATTTTAACTTATAAAAACAATTAATATGGTAAACTCTTTAAAAGAATATTGTACATAAAACTATTTTTTCAAAAATTTAAATAGATTTAAATTTAAATCTTAGGATGTCATAAATTAATTAATAACAAACTGAAATATATATAACTCTATTGTGGAACAAAAAAGTAATAATTTACACATTTTTGATCTGTTCCACAAAAGGGCCCTAATTATTATAATTTTATTATTGTCAATTTATAATATTTTAAAATTTAAATTATTGTAACTTAATATTTTGATTAATAAAACATTTAATAATATAAATCATTTAAAACATATTATTAAGAATAAAATTCTCTTTTAAAAAACTAATTACATTACAATTTGAGTTATAGGATACCATAAATTAACTAAGAATAAACTCAAACTTATCCCTTTTTGCATAATAGATGAGTAATTTTTCAGCATTTATGGTCTATTCCACATAATAGCCTTATCTTTTTTAAAAAAATATTTCATGGCCAATGTATGAAATTTTAAAGTTTAAATTATTGTAAATTTATTTACTTTGATTAAAGAAATAGTCGATATTGTAAGTTACTTAAAAAGTATTATTAAAAATAAATTTGTTATTGTAAAAACTTAAATTTATTTATATTCACCAAAATTAATTTAAAAAAATTTATTTAGAACAAAATAGTGATCAATTTTATCTCTCACAAAAAATCTCCGAACAATAAAATATAGTGAGCAATAATTTCTTCATTAATAGTCTTTTCCTCGAAAATTTTAATCATAAATTGGCGCCAAATATCCTTCTACCATATCAAATTAGCAAAATAAAAAATTTAAATTGTGCAGGATATTTTTTTCGCTAATATCTATATTGTAACTACATTTATTTCCTTCACAATTCCTTCGCTAGAAAACTCCTCATGTGAATGAATGAATTCCTTCAAAAAATTTCCTTCACTACATCCATAATTTGTTGTAGTGAGTTTTGATAAATGGGTAAATGGTGAGTCCATGGAATAATAAGTCAAACTTACAACAAACGCATCATGCTAAACCCCTCTATTTATAACATAAATTGGAGAAATATCTACCACACATTACTTATTATAATTATCATTAATCAACAACTTTTATTCTTCAATAATAATTCACAATTAATATTACTAAGTCAGAATATTGACAACCAGATCGTTCCCAGAAAAGAGGGGACATTTTGTATACATGGCGCACAATTAAATAACCCCATTTCTCAACAAGATTTCTAGATATTGTCAATAATGCTAACTGGTTTAATAAAATCATTTCAAATAATATGAGTTATAATGTCGTATCAATTATTGATTTAATAATATAAAATACTATACAGATGTATTGTAGCAATTATTGAATCAACAATATGAGATACTATACAGTAACTACTATTGCAATTATTGAATTAATAATATGAAACATTGTGTGACTACGTCTATAGCAATTATGGAATCAATGATTTAAAATAATGTGGTTGTTACTATAATACTTATTGAATGAAATACTGAGTAGCTTCTGTTGTAGCAATTATTGAATCAATAACCAGAGATACTGTACAATACCGTGTGTTATTGTGAAATACTGCGTACTACTGTGAAGTGTCGCATGTTACTATTCTTTTACTACCGAGTATTTCAATAGTTATCGGTAAAAAAAATTTGCAAAATTTTTAAAAAGGTTATTATTTTCACTTTCTATATCTGACAGTTATTTCATTATGGGGCCCACCAATGATTGGTTATTTCGGCGCCGTCGTACGAATATTCCCCAACAAAAAGAATATTTTCTGACAAAATGAATAATTTGTGATAGACTGTTTACTTTGTATTATTTGCACATATCACCCATAACTATAACATTTATTAAATCAAAACTTTACTATTTAGAATAATATTAAAAAAATTAAATCTTATTCATAAAAAGTTGGGGTCTTACAATAATTGTTAATACTTGTTAGCAATTAAATTATCACCCTTGCTTGGAATTAAAAGTTTTCAGCGAAACCTGATAGTATAGAAGGGTTTGACAAGGACAAAAGGAAATGGAAAGTTGAATGCATAATTGAAGTATGATATCTGTAATAGTTAGATGTTTTGTAATAATATCTTATTATCATGTAATGAAGTTTTTAAAGGTCTGAGAACCTGGGATTGACAAGTTAGACATATTTTAAAAGCTAGTAATTACTTTTATCTCAATATTAGTTTGTTGAATGGATCTCATTGGGCTATGCTTTTAGGCTTCTCATTGGGCTTACAATATCTTAAAATGCATCTTAGTTTGGGCCTCAACTAACATGCATAAAGCTTCTTAATTCCTCTCTTATACTCTTTAAATTGGCATAACACTTGGGCTTGTAAACTTGTTTAATTGCTTACGTGCTAATAAATATAGGAACAATTACACTTTCTAGTACATTAATTTTAGAAAACTTTATAACAAAAGTGCATCTACAAATATTTACAGAATTAATACATTTTTAATATTTTATTTATAAAATCAGTGCATTATGAAAAATCACAATCAAGTGAACTCCTTCATTCTTCTCCCCACTGATCCCATGATGGAACTCTCCACATTAACTCCTCCCAAACTCTTAGATCTGACCACCTCCATTTTCTCCCTCTTCCACCGTCATCTCACCTCCCTCCTCCCCTCCCCTCCCCTCCCCTCCCCTCCTCTCCTCTCCTCTCCTCTCTTCTTCCTCACCCTCGACCACCTCCACTCCCTCTCTTTCCATCACAAGTCCCTACTTACCCCAATTCTCAGATCTAACCACATCCATTTTCTCCTTCTTCCACCGCCACCATTGTTGTCTCGCCTTCTAGCTCCTCTCTTCTTCGTTACCCTCCACCACCTCCACTCCCTCTTTCTCCATCATAAGTCCCAACTTATTGTCTACCACCTATTGTCCAACCCACCTCACCTATATTACCATATTAACATTATCTGGTATTAGTGTTTCAAATAATGTCGGTACATTTTTTTTATAGTGCAGTTGGTAGCCAAACCTTCATACAAAGGTAACCAATTCAGTTTTATTGGGTTACCAATTAATTATAAAAAATTAAAAAACAGTTTCTAAGTGTTACCTGGATTTGTTTTCTTCAACATGTGCAACCATGAACAGTTTTATTGGGTTCTGTAATGATCGCCGTCGGTACATTTTTTTCATAGTTCAGTTGGTAGCCAAACCTTCATACAAAGGCAACCAATTCAATTTTATTGGGTTTCCAATTAATTATAAAAAATTTAAGAACAGTTTCCAAGTGTTACCTGAATTTGTTTTCTTCAACATGTGCAACCATGAACAGTTTTATTGGGTTTTGCAATGGTCGTCGTCGGTACATTTTTTTTCCATAGTGCAGTTGGTAGCCAAACCTTCATACAACGGTAACCAAATTAGTTTTATTGGGTTACCAATTAATTATAAAAAATTTATAAATAGTTTCCAAGTGTTATAAATATTTCGTCCCTCCAATAGGAAATATTGTAGTATGTTTTTTCGAACCAATAAAATCTTGAACCAAAATTTATGGAGATGACCTTTCATCATCTGAACTGGAATCATCCTTCCACCGCTTCTTGATTGCGGGAAATAGGTGTTGACGTTGAACACTTGGTGAATACGGCTGGTGAGATTCTCACTGCTAGTGCGGTGGCGGAGAATTGTAGTAATATCCGGAAGTGGGCTGTGATGGTGGCAGTGGGCAATTGGAGTCTGATGATGACGGTGGCGGAGAGGGAAGCGACGGAGATGGGGGAGGAGGATAGAGAATGGGTTGACATGGATTGTTGCAGGCAGAGCATATTCTGCGGCGGAGATGAGGGAGGAAGATAGAGGAAGAATTCAGTTTTATCGTTACACTCTTTTTTGTAATTATTTTGTGGATGCACTAATCTTGTAATTACTTTCTAATTGTTGTATAGTAATGTAAAGAACCAATAAATATATAACCCACATATATTTATCAATTCATATCATTTGCACAAAATAATTTCCAATAAAATTTCATTACATTAAATAAATATTCATAAACCTAATTACAAGGTTACATACTATACCCGATTGTAACAATAATTAGTTACCTAATGCATTAATTAGCTAGTTTATCATATTTTATGACTCACTAACACTAACATACATAATCATATACCAAAACATGCATAAATTCATGAATTCTAAGAATCTATGAACGAAAATAAAATATTCAACGACGATCTTATTTACCTCTTGGAATGCTAGCTTTACAACTGTGATCATACTTAGCTTGGCGTTTTCTTTCCTTCACTCAACTAACAAGTATAATCATATATGATTCTCATTCTTCTCTTGCTCTAACTTTTTTAATTGGTGAGGATTAATAAAGGATGAGGGTTTCAATTTATAGACCACCAAAGCCTTGCAAAATATCCTACCAAACTTAACCTCCAAGTCTTGCTCAACCAATACAAATCAACTAAGTGCCTTGGAGTTAAGTGGCACCAAACAAGCACACATGGCTAAACACCTACCCCCTCTGTGAGTCACCATGTGAGCCATCATGGTTGGTCACAAGCTTAGTCACCAATACATTTAAAATGAAAATATTTCTTAACCCTAATTAGCTTTATTTAACTTAAAAGATTTAGAATATTACACTCAGTAATAGAAGACGACACCCTAAATTCCACGACTTGATCTTAGGAGTCGACCCCTAAGGTTACGTACATTTCTCGACTTGACTCTAAGAGACAATATTTGTGACGCCCACAAAATAGGTATACATCAAACATCTTGAGTTGCCAAATACATGGTACATAATTTAAATACAAACTTCTTTTATATAGTACGACAAAACGTAGCTGAGAGTTTCAACACGGATAATGTCTCATTGAGATTATCCAAACTCAAATAAATTCCTCATTATAATTATTATCACACTATTTCACTGAATAGTGAGGACTACTAATGCAAACATCTGGACCATCACTCCGTTCCCCGACTAGTCCCAGTTATATTCTCATTTTCTGAAGAGAACAATGAAAATAAAGGGTGAGCTCAACTAGCCCAGTAAGAAATATTATGACTAAAATAATGCAGAATAAATTATCGTTAGCCTTCAACAGTGTTAAACTGATAAAATATAATAAACACCATGTTTAACTGCAGCGGAACAAGCAATCCATTAGAAGAGTCAAGTAGAGCATGATATCTACTATCTTCTATGATTTAAAAAGTTTATCATCAATTTTATTGCTGAGACTCAGCTTAATAAATAAATCACATCATCGAATCATCCCTGCACTATGAGCTAAGGATATTCATGTAATCATCAATGGTCATGATTATACCGAATAATCCATGGTCATAATCATACCAACAACTGTCCATCAATGCACTACATGCCAATGAGGATTTTTACCACATCATTTATAACATTACGGTCATGATTATATCGAATAATCTCTGGTCATAATCATACTAATCAATAGTACATCTATTCACGTAAGCCACAGATGACTTTTATCACAATATAAGCATGAGGATGATGACAATGATATAAGAATTCAATTAAAAAAAGCAAATGATAAATTTTTAAAGATTTATAACTTAATTTATCCAGAATTCAATAATGTCCAAATTGTCAACATGATACTGCTTTGTGGAGTAAAATTCAAGAATAATATTGTATCAAAAATGATTTAGACAACAAAGATATCAATTTTTGTCATGAATAATTCCCCAGGTGAATAGTACCCCGCGAATAGTACTTCGAGAATAGTACCACATGAATAGTACTTTATGAATAGTACTCGTGAATAGTACTTAATTTGTTAATAGTACCCATGAATAGTACTTTGTGAATAGTACCCCGTAAATAGTACTTTGTGAATAGTATCCCGTGAATAATACTTTATGAATAGTACCGTAAAAATGAATACTACTCATGGACAGTACTCTGACAGGAAAAGCTTAAAATTTAACAAGAATGTGTAGAAAATATCCTTGTGAATTAATACTAGATGAAGCGCAAATTTCAAGGATATTATACTAATTTCACGGAGTATAGAAACAATACTTTAACAAAATAAGGGTATAATCGGGAATACGAGACGAAATAATATTACTCACATACTACAGAATATGGAAGAAAATATTATTCCTATAAATACTGAACAAAATAATATCCCTTACCTCAGAAGAAGACTGGATACTGGAATAATGATGTAGCAGACTTCTCTCCTTCTTTCTCTCTATATCTTCTCTCTCTATAGCTGCTCTTGTGAGTATTAGTGAATTGGTGAGAATAAAAGAAGAATGAGCTTCTATTTATAGGAAAATATAGTTTCGATAATTGCACGTTTTGGGGCTCGAAATATTATAGTATAATACCTTCATTTTTAATTTAGTCCTGCAAGTATTATCAAATTTGCACCACCTCCCCTAATAGTACATCATGTGAATCAATAGTACATACATTCATGTGAATCAATAGTACACACATGTGAAAAAAATAGTTACGGTATAGTACCTTCATCTATACCTCTATTTTTAATTTAGTCAAACAAGTATTATCAATCTTGCACCACCTCCCCTAATAGTACATGCATGTGAATCAATATACATAAATGCGAACAAATAGTTATAAGTATGTGAATTAATAGCAATTAATTGCTCATTTATTCGATTAATTAATTACTCGATTGGTCAATATAACCTCCAGACATCAATTATTATCAAAATATATGTCCATTTCTATTAACACTAATAATCCCAACACAATGAAAATATCAATTTCATCTTTAATCAATACAAACTTATTCATCATTAATATTATAACTCACAATATTTAACAATCAGATCATTCCCAAGAAAGAGGGGGATTTCCGATAAGGATTTCTCCCTATTGGCGCGCAATTAGGTGACCAAACCTCTCCTCGACAGAACTTTTTAGACATTGTCAATATTACAAATAATAATATGAATAACTTTGTCGTCTCAATTATTGATTTAATAATAATAAATATTATGCAGATGATACTGTGACAATAATTGAATCAATAATATGAGAGATATTATGCAACAATTACTGTAGCAATAGTTGAGTATAACTGAGTGACGACGTAAGCATCAATAATCAATATCGTGTGCTACTATGCAACCACATGTATTACTGTACTTTTACCACCGGGTAGTTCAACAGTTTAATGGTAAAAATTTCATCGTCGTTTTCTAACTACGACAATACTTCCGTTGTGGGGTCCACCAATGATTGTGCCGTCGTACGAATATTCCCTGTTAAAACGAATATTCCCCGACCAATCGAATATTATATAACCACTTGCTTACTTTGCAAAATTTGTAAATAATACCCACAACTATAACATTATATCAAATCCAAACCATAATATTCAAAAATATATTTTGAGAAAAATTAATCTTTATTCATAAAAGTTGGGGTCTTACAACCTCCACTTCTTATGAAATTTCATCCTTGAAATTAGGGTGCGTACCTGGTATGTCGAAGAGGTTAGGATACCTTGACTTCATTTTAGATTCTAACTCCCAGGTCATTTCCTCAACATCGTGGTTTCTCCACAAAACTTTGACTTGAGGTATAAACTTGGAGCGTAGAATATGATCCTTCTTATCCAAGATTTTAATAGGTAACTCCTCATACGTTAAATCTTCCGTTATCTCGTCCGGTTCTAATTCAATAATGTGGTTCGGGTCTTTCACATATTTACGTAACATAGATATGTGAAAAATGTTATGAACACGAGACATACTTGATGGTAAGGCGAGTCTACAGGCCACAGTTCCTACTCGATTGAGGATTAAAAATGGGCCAATGAATCGAGGATTGAGCTTTCATCTCTTTCCAAATCTCGTAACTCCTTTCCATGGAGCAACACGTAACAACACATGATCTCCAATATTGAATTCCACATCCTTTCGATGAAGATCAACATAACTCTTTTGTCGATCTTATGAGGTTTTTATACGTTATCTGATCATTTGAATCTTTTCAGTAGTCATACATACCAACTCCAGTCCCAACAACGTTGCTTCACCCACCACATCCCAGCATACTGGAGAATGACACTTTCTTCTATACAATGCCTCAAATGGAGCCATGCCAATACTTGCTTGATAACTGTTGTTATAGGAAAACTCCACCAATGGTAAGAACTTGTCCCAACTTCCTTTGAAGTCAAGGATACAGAGTCTTAATAAATCTTCAAGAGTTTGAATAGTCCACTCCGACTGCCCGTTCGTTTGAGGATGATATGCCGAACTAAATCGTAAATCCGTGCCCATAGCATTTTTGTAAACAAACCCAAAATCGTGAAGTAAAACTTGGGTCTCGATCAGAAACTATGGATACTGGCATACCATGAAATCTTATAATCTCTTTTATGTATATACAAGCAAGACATTCAAGTGTATAAGTTTCTCGTACCGATAAGAAATGAGCAGACTTGGTCAATCTATCAACAATGACCCAAATCGCATCTGTGCCTTGAGAAACCTTGGGAAGACCAGTAACGAAATCCATGGTAAGTGCTCCCACTTCCATTCTGGAATTTTAAGTGGTTGCAATGGACCTTTTGGCACTTGATGCTCCGCCTCGACTCGTTCACAAGTTAGACACCTTGAGATAAACCCTGACATCTCTCTCTTCATATTGCTCCACAAAAAAGTATGTCAAAGATCACGATACATTTTGGTACTCCCATGATGGATTGCAAACGGTGTGTTGTGTGCCTCCATCATGATTTTATACTTCAAGTTAGAATCGTTAGGAACACAAAGTTTGGAGTTGACTCGAAGTATTCCTTCTTCATCAATTCTTGCTTATGGAATAACACCTTCTTGCACTTTCTTCCTCATACACATCAGCTCCAGGTCTGTAGCCTGAGCAGCTTTGACTCTATCGATTAAAGTCGGTTCTACTCGTATATTCACCATCATCACATGGGTCTATGGAGTCTTTAACTCTATCTCCATCCTTTGTAAGTCATACAAAATGGGCCTTTGCGTTGACAATATTGCACTCCTGCCCGCATATGATTTTCTACTCAATGCGTCAGCTACTACGTTTGCTTTTTTAGGATGGTATTGAATGGTATGATCATAATCTTTCAATAGCTCAAGCCATCGTCGTTGTCGCATGTTAAGTTTCTTTTGAGTGAAGAAATATTTGAGACTTTTTTGATCCGTATAGATCTCCACCTTCTCTCCATACAGGTAATGCCTCCAAATCTTAAGCACAAAAACGACAGCTGGCAACTCTAGATCACGAGTATGGTAATTTCTCTTATATTCTTTGAGTTGTCGTGAGGCATAGGCTATAACTTTCCCATGTTGCATGAGAACACACCCTAAACCTTTGCCTGAAGCATCGTTGTATATGACAAATCCCTCTGAACCAGCTGGTATTATCAGAATAGGTGCTGAAATGAGCCTCCTCTTGAGTTCTTGAAAACTCTTCTCACATTCCTCGCTCCAACCGAATTTTGTATCTTTTTGAGTCAGCTAAGTTAAAGGAGTAGCGATTCAAGAAAATCCTTCCATGAACCTCTTATAATAACCAGTTAAGCCAAAAAAGCTACGTACTTTGGTCACTGACTTAGGTTGCTCCCAGCTTTGAATTGCTTCAATCTTTGTCGGGTCTATAGATATTCCGTGATTTGATATCACGTGCCCGAGGAATGCTACTTCCTCAAGCTAGAACTCGCATTTCTTCAACTTGGCATATAACTTGTTTTCACAAAGCTTTTGGAGTATCAGCCTTAAGTGTTGCTCATGATCTTCACGGCTTTTGGAGTAAATGAGGATGTCATCAATAAAGACGACCACAAAATGATCCAAATATTCCTTGAATATTAGGTTCATTATATCCATGACGGCAGCATGAGCATTAGTCAATCCAAAATACATGACTAGGATTTCGTAATGCCCGTACCGAGTTCTGAAAGCAGTCTTTGGAATGTCATCAGTTTTAATCTTAATTTATGATATCCGGAATGAAGATCGATCTTTGAAAAGAATTTGGTGCCTTGCAACTGGTTAAACAGATCATCAATACGAGGCAACGGGTACCTATTTTTGATGGTGACATAATTCAACTCCCGATAATTAATAAAAAGTCGCATACTTCCATCTTTCTTTTTCACGAATAAAACAGGAGCACCCCAAGGAGATGTACTAGGATGAATGAAATCGATGTCTAACAATTCCTATAGTTGGATTTTTAACTCCTGAAGTTCAATAAGAGTCATTTGATATGGGCATTTGGAAATGGGTTTTGTAACGGATTCAAGGTTGATAAAAAATTCAATTTCACGCTCTGGGGGTAGGCCAGGAAGTTCTTTAGGGAATACATCAGGAAATTTATTAACAATAGAAATATCATTCAAATCTGATGCATTTCTGTTTAAATCCGTGACATGTGCTAAGAAAGCTTGACATCTATTTTTCAATAAACGAATAGCTTTATGGCTTGATATGACAATGATTGACTTTAGTGGTTTGGTTTCTTGAATTTGCATAATAGGTTGGTTAGTAATATGAAAGCTAACAACCTTACGAAAACAATCGATTTTAGCATGATGAGTAGTTAACCAATCAATTCCTAATATCACATCAAATGCAAGTATTTTCAAAGAGATAAGATCGACGGGTAATGTGCGGTTACCGATTTGAATCAAACAAGACTTATAAATAGTGGATGTAATGAAGGTTTCTCCCAACGGAGTTTCAACAGATAAATCAAAGTCTAATTTCTCCAAAGTAAAATTTAAACGTTGAACGCAAGTAGGAGAAATAAAAGAATGGGTAGAATCGGTATCAAATAAGGTATAGACTTCACTAGAGTTTATGAATAGCTTACCCGTGATCACCTCGTTTGGATTCCTCGCTTTTTAAGAGGTTACGACAAACTCTGCCCCTTGAACTGCCAATTTTGTCTTGTTTGGGACGGCCTTTTGATGCCTTCATCCCAGCTGGACTTGACTTCGGTGCACGACAAAATCGTGCTAGGTGACCTTCTCTTCTACAATTGTAACATACTTTGGACTGTTGCATACAGTTTAGACTGATGTGTCCCTCCTCTCCACATTTGTAATATACGATCGGCGGTCGTTCTCCTTCCTTAACAACAGGTGTTGGTGTTGACGTCCTTCCGTCATTATTGAATCTCCTCTTCTTGAAATTCCCACTTTTATTGTCTTGGCCATGATTACCACCAAAGTGGTTACCATTTCTAGCATGTTGACTTCCACCACGTTTGTTGTCACCGCTTCGATGACTGCTACCACTGGTATTATCATTTTGCAGGCTGCTCTCTCTTGGTTGGGTTGACTCGTTATTGTGCTCCAATAACTGAGCCCTATTTACAACATCTGAATACAAACACAATTTGTGAGAAATTAAGTATTGACGTATCTCGGGTTTCAAACCTCTTAGAAACATCCGCGTCATTCTCTCCTCATTATCAACCAAGTGGGACGCAAATCAGGATAACTCGGCAAACTTAGCTTCGTACTGCGACACGGTCATATTATTTTGCTCAAGCTTGATAAACTTTACCCCTTTCATGTGACGAATACTTTCAGGAAAGTACTTGTCGTTGAATAGTTTTTGGAACTTCTCCCAAGACATCTTCAGTGCGGCAGGTTGAGTACGCTTTATCGATTCCCACCAGTAATCGGCCTCTCCTCGCAACATAAAGGTGGCAAAGGGAACCTTTTGTTCTTCAGAGCATCCCAAGACATCAAATATCTTGCTGATTTGTTTTATCCACGTCTCCGCCTTAAGTGGTTTTGGCTCTCCAATAAACTCTGGTGGTCCTAGCTTCTTGAACTGTTTAGCGGTTTTGGGTTCTGTACTGGTCGCCATCGGTACATTTTTTTCATAGTTCAGTTGGTAGCCAAACATTCATAAAAGGTAACCAATTTAGTTTTATTGGGTTACCAATTAATTATAAAAAATTTAAGAACATTTTCCAAGTGTTACCTGAATTTGTTTTCTTCAACATGTACAACCATGAACAGTTTTATTGGGTTCTGCAATGGTCGTCGTTGGTACATTTTTTTTCCATAGTGCAATTGGTAACGAAACCTTCATACAAAGGTAACCAATTTAGTTTTATTGGGTTACCAATTAATTATAAAAATATTTATAAACTGTTTCCACGTGTTACAAATATTTTCTCCCCCCCAATAGGAAATCTTGTAGTATGTCTTTTCGAACCAATAAAATCTTGAACCAGAATTTATGGAGATGACCTTTCATCATCTGAACTGGAATCATCCTTCCACCGCTTCTTGATTGCGAGAAATAGGCATTGACGTTGAACACTTGGTGAATGCGGCTGGTGAGATTCTAACTGCTAGTGCGGTGGCGGAGAATTATAGTAATATCCGGAAGTGGGCTGTGATGGTGAAAGTGGGCAATTGGAGTCTGATGACGACGGTGGCGGAGAGGGAAGCGAAAGAGATGGGGGAGGAGGATAGAGAATTGGTTGACATGGATTGTTGCAGGCAGAGCATATTCTGCGGCGGAGATGAGGGAGGAAGAAGAGGAAGAATTCAGTTTTATTGTTACACTCTTTTTGTAATTATTTTGTGGATGCACTAATCTTGTAATTACTTTCTAATTGTTGTATAATAATGTAAAGAACCCATAAATATATAACCCACATATATTTATCAATTCATATCATTTGCACAAAATAATTTCCAATAAAATTTCATTACATTAAATAAATATTCATAAACCTAATTACAAGGTTACATACTATACCCGATTGTAATAACAATTAGTTGTCTAATGCATTAATTAGCTAGTTTATCATATTTTATAACTCACTAACACTAACATACATAATCATATACCAAGACATGCATAAATTCATGAATTCTAACATAAGAATCTATGAACGAAAATAAAATATTCAACGACGATCTTATTTACCTCTTGGAATGCTAGCTTTACAACTGTGATCATACTTAGCTTGGCGTTTTCTTTCCTTCACTCAACTAACAAGTATAATCACATATGATTCTCATTCTTCTCTTGCTCTAACTTTTTTAATTGGTGAGGATTAATAAAGGATGAGGGTTTCAATTTATAGACCACCAAAGCCTTGCAAAATATCATACCAAACTTAACCTCCAAGTCTTGCTCAACCAATACAAATCAACTAAGTGCCTTGGAGTTAAGTGGCACCAAACATGCACACATGGCTAAACACCTACCCCCTCTGTGAGTCACCATGTGAGCCATTATGGTTGGTCACAAGCTTAGTCACCAATACATTTGAAATTGAAACATTTCTTAACCCTAATTAGCTTTATTTAACTTAAAAGATTTAGAATATTACACTCAGTAATAGAAGACGACACCCTAAATTCCACGACTTGATCTTAGGAGTCAACCCCTAAGGTTACGTACATTTCTCGACTTGACTCTAGGAGACAATATTTGTGACACCCATAAAATAGGTATACATCAAACATCTTGAGTGGCCAAATACATGGTACATAATTTAAATACAAACTTCTTTTATATAGTACTACAAAACGTAGCTGAGAGTTTCAAAACGGATAATGTCTCGTAGAGAGTATCCAAACTCAAATAAATTCCTCGTTACAATTATTATCACACCATTTCACTGAATAGTGAGGACTACTAATGCAAACATTAGGACCATCACTCCGTTCCCTGACTAGTCCCAGCTATATTCTCATTTTCTAAAGAGAACAATAAAAATAAAGGGTGAGCTCAACTAGCCCAGTAAGAAATATTATGACTAAGATAATGCATAATAAATTATCGTTAGCCTTCAACAGTGTTAAACTAATAAAATATAATAAACATCAAGTTTAACTGCAGCGGAACAAGAAATCCATTAGAAGAGTCAAGTAGAGCGTGATATCTACTATCTTCTATGATTTAAAAAGTTTATCATCAATTTTATCACTGAGACTCAGCTTAATAAATAAACCACATCATCGAATCATCCTTGCACTACAGGCCAAGGATATTCATGTAATAATCAATGGTCATGATTATACCGAATAATCCTTGGTCATAATCATACCAACAACTGTCCATCAATGCACTACAGGCTAATGAGGATTTTTAACACATCATTTGTAACATTACGGTCATGATTATACCGAATAATCCCTAGTTATAATCATACCAATCAATAGTCTATCTATGCACATAAGCAACATATGACTTTTATCACAATATAAGTATGAGGATGATGAAAATGATATAAAAATTCAATTAAAAAAAGTAAATGATATATTTTTAAAGATTTATAACTTAATTTATCCAGAATTCAATAATGTCCAAATTTTCAACATGATACTGCTTTGTGGAGTAAAATTCAAGACTAATATTGTATCATAAATGATTTGGACAACAAAGAAATCAATTTTTGTCATGAATAATTCCCCGTGTGAATAGTACTCGAGTGAATAGTACTTTGGAAATAGTACCTCGTGAATAGTACTTTGTGAATAGTACCCATGAATAGTACCTTGTGAATAGTACTTTGTGAATAGTACCCCGTGAATAATACTTTGTGAATAGTACTGTAAAAATGAATACTACTCATGGACAGTACTTCGGCATGAAAAGCTTAAAATTTAACAAGAATGTGTAGAAAATATCCTTGTGAAACGATACTAGATGAAGCGCAAATTTCAAGGATATTCTACTAATTTCACGGAGTATATAAGCAATACTTTAACAAAATATGGGTATAATCAGGAATACGAGACGAAATAATATTACTCACATACTACAGAGTATGGAAGAAAATATTATTCCTATAAATACTGAACAAAATAATATCCCTTACCTCAGACGAAGACTGGATACTGGAATAATGAAGTAGCAAACTTCTCTCCTTCTTTCTCTCTATAGCTTCTCTCTCTATTGCTGCTCTTGTGAGTCTTAGTGAATTGGTGAGAATGAAATAAGAATGAGCTTCTATTTATAGGAAAATATTGTTTCGATAATTACACATTTTGGGGCTCAAAATATTACAGTATAATACCTTCATCTTTTCCTTTATTTTTAATTTAGTCCTTGAACTATTATCAAACTTGCACCATATCCCCTAATAGTACATCATGTGAATCAATAGTACACACGTGTGAAAAAAAATAGTTACGGTATAGTAACTTCATCTATACCTCTATTTTTAATTTAGTTATGCAAGTATTATCAATCTTGCACCACCTTCCCTTAATAGTACATGCTTGTTAATCAATAGTACATACATGCGAACAAATAGTTATAAGTATGTGAATTAAAAGCAATTAATTGTTCATTTATCCAATTAATTACCCGATTGGTCAATATAACCTCCAGACATTAATTATTATTGAAATATATGTCAATTTCCATTAACACTAATAATTCCAACACAATGAAAATATCAATTTCATTTTTAATCAATACGAACTTATTCATCATTAATATTATAACTCACAATATTTAACAACTAGATCATTCCCAGGAAAGAGGGGGCTTTCTGATAAGGATTTCTCCCTATTGGCGCGCAATTAGGTGACCAAACTTCTCATCGACAGAACTTTCTAGACATTGTCAATATTGCAAATAATATTATGAATAACTTTGTCGTCTCAATTATTGATTTAATAATAATAAATATTATGCAGATGATACTGTGATAATAATTGAATCAATAATATGAGAGATATTATGCAGTAATTACTGTAGCAATAATTGAGTATAACTGAGTGACTTCTCACATAAGTATCAATAATCAATACCGTGTGTTACTATGCAACCACGCGTATTACTGTACTTTTACCACTGGGTAGTTCAACAGTTTAACGGTAAAACTTTCGCCGTTATTTTTATAAAAAGATAATTCTATCATTTTCTAACTACGATAATTCTTCCGTTGTGGGGTCCGCCAATGATTATGACGTTGTACGAATATTCCCTGTTAAAACGAACATTCCTCGACCAATCGAATATTATATAACCACTTGCTTACTTTGTAAAATTTGTAAATAATACCCACAACTATAACATTATATCAAATCCACACCATAATATTCAAAAATATATTTCGAGAAAAATAAATCTTTATTCATAAAAGTTGGGGTCTTACAATATTCTAGATTTTACAAATTGTATATGCGCGACATACACACACACACTTCACATTTCTCAAGGCATTTCATTTTAAGGAAAACATTAGGAAAGCAGTTATCGTGTCTTTACGAAAGTCGGGAGGTGCTTAACCCCTTTCCTTCGCTTAAGCAAACCCCCGAACTTTATGAATCTCGGTTACACCGAAGGTGAAGGCAGTGGCGAAGCTAAGTGTTTTACTGTGGGGTCAATTAAAACCACAAAAAAAATAATTGTTTTATAACGTAATGTAAATTTTAAAATTTTAATTATTATATATAAATTGACCCCATTAAAATTTTATAAATTTTCTACTATACGGGGTCAAATTGAAATTTTATAACTTTGTCAATCAAATTTTAACCATATATGACTCATATCCTATCAATATATGTATATCTCTCTATAATATTTTAAACTAAATAATAATCTAATTTATATTATTTTTAAAAATAATTAATTAATTATGAACAGTTGTGATTAAAAAAGGTCTATTATAAGTCAATATAGTGTATATATACCATATATTATTATTTATTACATTGGTATGTGTGTGTATATATATATATATATGTGTGTGTGTGTGTGTGTGTGTGTGTGTGTGTGTGTGTGACCCAAAAGTACAAAAGTATTAAAAACAATTGGCTCGGGAGCACTACCCCCGAACCCCTGCTAAATTATTTATAGCTTAGTAATAATTTTAACAACACTAAATATTATTGCTGGCTTCGCTATTGAGTGAAGGTAAATTATGATACTTCAATCAGGGGAACGGGTGTTGAAAAATGTAAGGTAAATTCTCTGTTAATTGTGCGGAAGCCCTTATTGTTCGTCAGGCAATGAGATTTACTATAGAGTTTGGCCTCGTCAACATTGTGATAGAAAGTTATAGTAGTAGTGTTATCTGTAGACTATTTAATCCTCGGTCAAATGAGACTTATTAAGTACTATCTAAGATGATTGTCTATCATTACGAGTGAATTTTATTGTGTTATCATTTAGTCATGTCCGACGTTAGACAAATAGGGTAGCACGTGGATTAGCTAATTTAGCTCAATCTGATGTCCTTTCTTTTTCAATGTTTTGCTTAGATTCACTCTAGTATTTCTCCTTTGAGTGTACAATTAAGCATTCAAATTTGAATAAAATTAAGGAGAGTTTATTTAATGGGATTCAATCAATGACAACCGGTTGTCAAGGGCGGATCTACTTAAGGGGCGGCATAGACAACTGCCCCTGCTAGAATTTTTTTTATATGTATAGGGGTAGGGTAAAAATATAAATTAATAAATTTAAGGGGGCATATTACTAGAATAGTTAAATTTGGAGGGGGCAAAAAAAATTCGTAATCCAATTCTAAATACAAGTACAAAAATATTCTTAGTTTTAAAGTTTGGTGAAATCTTAGAAGTATTTTTTGTATAGTTTTTGGTTTTGAATGTTCATTAGCGTGTGAACAGTGAAGGATTATTTGATTCAAGTTTAATTTTTTCGTTATTGATTTGGTTGACTGTGGTTACGATTTTTTTAGTCTGAATAGGTTTTTGTTTTTGGGTTGTTTGATCTTCAATTGAAAATGAAATTATTTTGGTTGAATAGTTTCTGTCTTTTATTGTTAAAATTAACAATGATTTTGCCTTATTTTATAATGGGAAATGAAAGATGAAAAATTACTATGAGCCTTTAGCATCCCCTTATTTCTAGTTATTATAATTATTTTATTTTTCTACATCTAACTAATGGACCTTGTATACTTTTTGGTGTTCTTAGTATAATTTTTGGTTGATTTATTTTTTTTATTACAAGTAAAACTTATTTGAAACTTAAAAAAAGATACCAACTGTGACGCCCCCAAAATAGGTATACAACACCCATTCTGAGTCGTCAAAATACATGGTACAGAAACAACTACAACTTTATTAATACAACATAAAAACTGTGAGTTTAAATACAAATATCGCCATCTAGACAATATTCATACCCAAATAAGTCCCCATTATAATTATTGATATATTATTTTACAAAAATGGTCAGGACTACTAAAACGACTTTCTAGAACCTTCATTCCATACCCTGACTAGTACTTGCTACATTCTCGCCTCCTGAGAAGAAAAATGGAACAAAAAGGAAAATGGTGAGCTCAACTAGCCCAGTAAAGAACATTATGACTATGATAACATAGAACAAATTATCGTTAGTCCTCAACAGAGAAAAATCTAATAGAATACAATAGACAACCAGTTTTAAATCAATATTCGCAGCGGAAATAATAATTCATTAGAAGAGTTAAGTAGAGAATGAAATCTACTATCTTCTATATATGAATTTAAAAGTTCATCATCGATATTTTATCCCTGTAACATCAATCAATAAATATCTGGAATCAAATATTCATCTTTGCACTACAGGCCAAAGATATTCATCAGTTGGTCATGTTCATCAAAACGCATGTTCATCTTTGCACTACGGGCCAACGATATTCATCACAAATCATTCATCTTTGCACTACAGGCCAAAGATATTGAGTAATATCATTATTTAGGACTGAAGATAATGAAAAATATTTTAAAGGAAACTAATCCAGTGAAACAAAATAACAAATTTTAAGGATTCGTATTTCGGTTTATCCATGTCCAAAAATACCTCATAAATAATCATAGTGGAGTAAAATTCAAGAATGATCAAAACATGGATACAATCAAAGCTAGTATCCATAATAGATATTTTGGACGAAAAATAAAAAATTTAATTTTTCTGTGAATAGTGTCGTATTCGTGAATAGTGTCGTATACGTAAATAGTAACCGCGACGCTAAAAGACAAGAATTTCATAAGAAAAATACTCCCAATATTTTGGCATAATAATATTGAAAGAAATAATATTATTTACGAAGAAAATAACATCCCTTACCTTGAAAGAATAATACTTATGGTTGGACTACTGGATATAGTGCTGAAGGGAACTTGCACCGTATAGCAACACTCAAGGTATCAAAATACTCACAAGAATACGCTCGATAATATAAAGAGAGAAAGAGAGAGAAAACTTTAGTTTCTGATGTGATTTTCAATTCTAACCTAAGCACCCTATTTATAGGAAAATACTTAGAACACCAAAACAGAAAATTTAATAAAATAATATATTTATAAAAATTATTCACGCCCACCTCTTTGACAACTGAATTCAGCTTGTTTGCAACACCATTGGAGCCCACCAAATTACAAAAAAACATTTTTTTTAAAATAAATAAAACTTCAAAAATTAATTATTTCAGAATTTTGGAACTACAATAATTCATAATAAATAGCCTTTTATCAGAAAAATTCAAACCTTATGTCTTTTCCATAGGAAATTTCATTCTCTACAACTTTGCAGAAGAAAGCTTTTCCAAATTCCAAATAAAAATTGACCGAAATCCACAAACGGACGAATTTACAGGCTAAAATCAAATTTCAGCTAAGAAATGGGGTCCACAAACATGAAAAACATGTTTTTAATATTTATTGCAATAAAAATACACTTCCTCCTCATTTATTCATATATCCTATATTCATTGTAAAAATATCACCATTATTATATTATTAAAATATTATAATATATTTAAATGAATTATTTTATCAAAAAAAGATAAAATATTAATTTTCAACAATTGTCACATTAAAAAAAATTCCTCCATCTATATCCACATAAAATTAATATTTTCCTAATCATATAAATCAATAATTAATTATTCAAAAATAATATTACAGAATCACAATACTGACAACCAGGCCGTTCCTAGGAAAGAGGGGGCTTTCCAATAAAGATTTCTCCTTACTGGCGCGCAATTAGGTGACCAAACCTCTCCTTAGATAGAACTTTCTAGACATTGCCAATAATGTTATCTAATAATATTATTCAGATAATATGAATTATTGCTCCAATAATATAAAATACTGTGTAGTGACAATTATTGAAACAACAGTAATATAAAATATCAACGCAACAATTATTGAATCAATAAAATAAAATATTGAACAGTAATTACTATAACAATTATTGAGTAGTGCCTTCTTACGTAAGAATCAATAGTTGGTGCAATACCGTGTGCTACTGTGCAACAACGCGTATTACTGTGTTTTAACCACCAGGTATTCCAACATTATTAACAGTAACAACTACGCCGTTATTTATAAACAACTTATACTTGTTGTTTTCTTCATCCAATCGGTTTTTCGTTATGGAGCCCATACAAGGCTGTGCCGTCGTACGAATATTCCCCGACAGTAAGAATATTCCACGACCAAACGAATATTCTTCGATAAAAATGAATATTTTATAACCACTTGGTTATTTAAAATATTTGTGCTTTTTACCCATAACTAACCACATTAAACAAATCAACCCTTACTATTTCAAAATAATAAATAGAGGAAATTTAATTTCATTAATAATAAGTTGGGGTTTTACAACCTCCCCTTCTTATGAAATTTTATGCTCGAAATTGACGTACGTACCTGGTGTTTCGAAAAGGTGAAGATACATTGCTTTCATTTTCCGTTTCCAACTCCCAGGTCATTTCCTCAATAGCATGGTTCCTCCACAAAACTTTAACTTGTGGTATGACCTTCGTGCGTAGGACATGCTCTTTGCTATCCAAGATCTTGACAGGTACCTCCTCGTACGTTAAGTCTTCAGCTATCTCGTCTGGTTCTAACTCAATGATGTGGTTCGGGTCTTTCACATATTTACGAAGCACAGATATATGAAAAACATTATAAACACGAGACATACTTGGAGGTAACGCGAGTCTATAGGCCACATTTCCTACTCGGTCAAGAATCTGAAATGGACCAATAAATCGTGGATTGAGTTTTCCTCTCTTCCCAAATATTGTAACTCCTTTCCATGGAGCCACACTGCAACAATACATGATCCCCAATACTAAATTCCACATCCTTTCGATGAAGATCCGCATAACTCTTTTATCGATCCTGTGCCGTTTGTATACGTTGTCGAATCATTTGGATCTTTTTCGTATTCATACGTATGAACTCGGGTCCCAAAAATGTTGCTTCACCCACCTCATCCCAACATATTGGAGAGCGACACTTTCGTCCATACAATGCTTCGAATGGAGCCACACCTGTACTTGCCTGATAACTATTATTGTAGGAGAATTCCACCAACGATAAATACGTATCCCAACTCCCTTTGAAGTCTAGGACACATAGTCTTAATAGATCTTCAAGAGTTTGAATAGTCCTCTCTGATTGTCCGTCCGTTTGAGGATGGTATGCCGAACTGAATCGTAAATCCGTGCCCATAGCTTTTTGCAAGCTAACCCAAAATCTTGAAGTGAATCTTGGGTCACGATCCGAAACTATGGATATTGGCATGCCATGCAATCTCACAATCTCATCTACGTATATACAAGCAAGACGTTCAAGGGAATAAGTCTCTCGTATCGGCAAGAAATGAGCAGACTTGGTTAATCTATCAAAAATAACCCAAATAGCATTTATGCGTTGAGAAACCGTGGGAAGACCCATAACGAAATCCATGGTAATGTGTTACCACTTCCATTTCAGAATCTCAAGTGGTTGCAATGGACCCATTGGCACTTGATGCTCTGCCTTTACATGTTGACAAGTTAAACACCTCGAGATAAACTTTGCAATCTCTCTCTTCATATTGTTCCACATAAATGTATGTCGAAGATCACGATACATTTTGGTACTTCTAGGATGGATTGCAAATGGTTTATTGTGTGCCTCCATCATGATCTTGTACTTCAAATCAGAATCGTTAGGAACACAAAGTCTGGAGTGGACTCGAAGTATTCCTTCTTCATTGATTCTTGCCTCTGGAATAACACCTTCTTGTACTTTCTTCTTCATACTCATCAGCTCCGGGTCTGTGGCTTGAGCAACTTTAACTTTTTCGATTAAAGTTGGTTCTATACGTATATTTGACATCATTTCATGGGTCCCTGGAGTCTTGAATTCTATCTTCATCTTTTGTAAATCACACCAAATGGGCCTTTGTGTTGACAGCATCGCACTCGTTCCCGCGTATGATCTTCTACTCAATGCCTCGGCTACGACGTTGGCTTTTCCAAGATGGTATTGAATGGTATGGTCGTAGTCTTTCAACAGGTCGAGCCAACGTCGTTGCCGCATGTTGAGTTCTTTTTGGGTGAAGAAATATTTGAGACTTTTATGGTCTGAATATATCTCCACTTTCTACCCATATAGATAGTGCCTCCAGATCTTTAGCGCGAAAACGACTGTTGCCAACTCTAGATCATATGTAGGATAATTCCTCTCATATTCTTTAAGTTGTCGCGAGGCATAGGCTATGACTTTCCCACGTTGCATGAGAACACATCCTAACCCTTTGCCTGAAGCATCGCTGTAGATAACAAATCCATCTGAACCAGATGGTATTGTCAAAACAGGTGCCAAAATGAGTCTCCTCTTGAGATCTTGGAAACTCTTCTCGCATTGCTCACTCCATACGAATTTTGTATCTTTACGAGTCAGCTGAGTTAACGGAGTAGAGATTCGAGAAAATCCTTCCACGAATCTCCGATAATAACCAGCTAAGCCCAGAAATCTACAAACTTCAGTCACCGACTTCGGTTGCTCCCAACTTTGTATTGCTTCAATCTTCACCGGGTCAACAGATACTCCATGTTTTGACACCACGTGCCCAAGGAATGTTACTTCCTCAAGCAAGAACTCGCATTTCTTCAACTTGGCATATAACTTGTTTTCACGAAGACTTTGGAGTACCAGCTTCAAATGGTGCTCATGATCTTCACGACTTTTGGAATATATGAGGATGTCATCAATAAAAACAACAACGAACTGATCCAAATAATCCTTGAATACTCGGTTCATCATATCCATGAAAGCAGCAGGAACATTAGTCAATCCAAAAGATATTACTAAGAATTCATAATGCCCGTACCGAGTTCTGAAGGTAGTCTTTTAAATATCCTTAGTTTTAACCTTCAGCTGATGATATCCAGAACGAAGATCGATTTTTGAAAAGAATTGTGCTCCTTGAAACTGGTCAAACAGGTCATCAATGCGAGGTAGCGGATACCTATTCTTGGTGGTGACATGGTTCAATTCTCGATAGTCAATACAAAGTCGCATACTCCCGTCTTTCTTCTTTACAAATAAAACAGGAGCACCCTAAGGAGATGTACTAGGACGAATGAAACCTGATGTCCAACAACTCCTATAATTGGACTTTTAACTCCTGAAGTTCAATAGGAGCCATTCGATATGGGGTTTTAGAAATGGGCTTTGTATCGGGTTCAAGATCAATAAAGAATTCAACTTCACGTTCTGTGGGTAGACCAGGAAGTTCTTCAGGAAATACGTCAGTAAAGTCAATAACAACAGGAATATTATTCAAATATGACGTGTCTTTATTCAAATCCATAACATAGGCTAAGAAAGATTAACATCCGTTTTTTAATAAACAAATAGCTTTATGACTTGATATAACAGTAATTGATTTTAATGGCTTAGTTGCTTGAATTCGCACAACAGGTTGGTTAGGAATATGAAAACTAACAACCTTACGAAAACAATCAATTTTGGCATGATGAGTAGTTAACCAATTAATCCCTAAAATCACGTCAAATGCAAGTATCTTTAAAGAGATAAGGTCAACAAGTAAGGTGATGGTGTCAACTTGGATCAAACAAGATTTATAAACAGTAGATGTGATGAAAGTTTCTCCTAACGGAGTCTCCACAGATAAATCAAAGCCTAATTTCTCCGAAGTCAAGTTTAAACATTGAGCACAAGCAGGAGAAATAAATGAATGGGTAGCACCGGTATATATTAAGGTATAAATTTCGCATGAATTTATGATTAACTTACCCATGATCACATCGTTTGGGTTCCTCGCATGTTGACCAGTCACGACAAACGCTCTTCTAGGAACCGTTGACTTTGAATTTTCTAGGACAGCCTTTTGAGTCACCATCCCCGCTGGACTTGGTTTCGCTACAGTGTAATCTCGAGCAATATGTCCTTCATTTACACAATTATAACATACCTCAAACTGTTGTGGGCAGTTTGGGCTAATATGTCCTTCTTTTCCGCACTTATAGCATATGACCGGTGGTCGTTCTCCTCCCTTAGAACCAGTTGCTGCTTGTACTGACGTCTTCACATTGTCATTGTTGAATCTCCTTTTTTTAAAATCTCCCCCCCGACTCGCTTCTTCTATTCTCATGGCCATGATTACCACCAGAGTGGTTGCCGCTCTTGTCCGTATTCTTCTTTCTCCGTTGGTTATCATTGTTCTGATCGGTATGATCCTGGTTGTGGTCCGTCGGTTGACCGTACTCGTTATCTCGCTCTAATAATTGATCCATATTAAAAACATCTGAATAGAGAGAAAAATTTATGAGAAATGAGATATTGACGTACGCCGGGTTTCAAACCTCTCAGAAACATCCGCGTCATACGTTCCTCATTCTCCACCAAATGAGGTGCAAACCTGGATAACTCCGCGAACTTCGCCTCGTACTGGGACACCGTCATGTTGTTTTGTTCCAATCTAATAAACTCGACTTCCTTCATATGACGAACACTTTCAGGAAAGTATTTGTCATTGAACAGTTTCTGAAATATCTCCCAAGACATGCTGAGCGCGGATGGATGGGTATGCTTCACAGATTCCCACCAGTAATCTGCCTCATTACGGAACATAAAAGTGGCGAATGGAACTTTCTGTTCTTCAATGCATCCCAAGACATCGAATATCTTGGTAATTTTCTTGAACCACATCTCCGCCTTAATCGGATCCGGCTTTCCCCAGAATTCTTGTGGTCCCAACTCTTTGAACTGCTTGACTGTGACCAGCTGTGCGTTGCCATTGTTTCTTCCTATATTTTGAACAGGAATTTCCTTTGTATGATTTTGCATGAATCGCAAAAAGCTTCTAAACATCCCATCATTCATCATATGCTCAGCGGTGTTGTTCACAGGAGGAACATTGCCAGCCTGTTGCACGTTCTCCTCGTTGGTGAGTACAGACGTCTCGACGGTCTCATTTACTCCACTGTTAACATTCTCAGTTGCCATTCTTAAATATTGTCATAAAACAAGGGTTAATTAAACAAATTAACAAATCACATAATACCCCTATATTATGATAGACCAACAAATAAGCTTAGGTAGGACACACTAGCGAAGGATTTACTCGTCTCTCCCCTCCTAGTTCTATTCCCCGATCGCCGCCAAAGATCATATCCCTAAGCTCTGATACCAACTGTGACGCCCCCAAAATAGGTATACAACACCCATTCTGAGTCTTCAAAATGCATGGTACAGAAACAACTACAACTTTATTAATACAACATAAAAACTGTGAGTTCAAATACAAATATTGCCATCTAGACAATATTTATACCCAAATAAGTCCCCATTACAATTATTGATATATTATTTTACAAAAATGGTCAGGACTACTAAAACAACTTTCTAGAACCTTCATTCCATACCCTGACTAGTACTTGCTACATTCTCGCCTCCTGAGAAGAAAAATGGAACAAAAAGGAAAATGGTGAGCTCAACTAGCCCAGTAAAGAACATTATGACTATGATAACATAGAACAAATTATCGTTAGTCCTCAACAGGGAAAAATCTAATAGAATACAATAAACAACCAATTTTTAATCAATATTGGTAGCGGAAATAATAATTCATTAGAAGAGTTAAGTAGAGAATGAAATCTACTATCTTCTATATATGAATTTAAAAGTTCATCATCGATATTTTATCCCTGTAACATCAATCAATAAATATCTGGAATCAAATATTCATCTTTGCACTACAGGCCAAAGATATTCATCAGTTGGTCATGTTCATCAAAACGCATGTTCATCTTTGCACTACGGGCCAAAGATATTCATCAGAAATCATTCATCTTTACACTACAGGCCAAAGATATTCAGTAATATCATCATTTAAGACTGAGGATGATGAAAAATATTTTAAAGGAAACGAATCCAGTGAAACAAAATAACAAATTTTAAGGATTCGTATTTCGGTTTATCCATGTCCAAAAATACCTCATAAATAATCATAGTGGAGTAAAATTCAAGAATGATCAAAACATGAATACAATCAAAGCTAGTATCTATAATAGATATTTTGGACGAAAAATGAAAATTTTAATTTTTTTTGTGAATAGTGTCGTATTCGTGAATAGTGCCGTAAACGTGAATAGTGCCATATACGTGAATAGTAACCCCGATACTAAAAGACAAGAATTTCACAAGAAAAATACTCCCAATATTTTGGCATAATGATATTGAAAGAAATAATATCATTTACGAAGAAAATAACATCCCTTACCTCGAAAGAATAGTACTTCTGGTTGGACTACTGGATATAGTGCTGAAGGAAACTTGTACTGTATAGCAACACTCAAGGTATCAAAATACTCACAAAAATACGCTCGATAATATAGAGAGAGAAAACTTTATTTTCTGGTGTGATTTTCAATTCTAACCTAAGCACCATATTTATAGGAAAATGCATAGAACACCAAAGCAGAAAATTTAATAAAATAATATATTTATAAAAATTATTCACGCCCACCTCTTTGACAACTGAATTCAACATGTTTGCAACACCATTGGAGCCCACCAAATGACAAAAAAAAAACGTTTTTCTTTTAAAAATTAATTAAAACTTCAAAAATTAATTATTTCGGAACTTCAGAACTACAATAATTCATAATAAATAGCTCTTTTTATCAGAAAAATTCAAATTATGTACTTTTCATAGGAAATTTCATTCTCTACAACTTTGCAGAAGAAAGCTTTTCCAAATTCCAAATAGAAATTGACCGAAATCCACAAACGGACGATTTTACAAGCTAAAATCAAATTTCAGCTAAGAAATGGGGTCCACAAACATGAAAAACATGTTTTTAATATTTATTGCAATAAAAATACACTTCCTCCTCATTTATTCATATATCCCACATTCATTGTAAAAATATCACCATTATTATATTATTAAAATATTATAATATATTTAAATGAATTATTTTATCAAAAAAAGATAAAATATTAATTTTCAATAATTGTCACATTAAAAAAAATTTCCTCCATCTATATCCACATAAAATTAATATTTTCCTAATCATATAAATCAATAATTAATTATTCAAAAATAATATTACAGAATCACAATACTGACAACCAGGCCGTTCCCAGGAAAGAGGGGGCTTTCCAATAAGGATTTCTCCTTACTGGCGCACAATTAGGTGACCAAACCTCTCCTTAGACAGAACTTTCTAGACATTGCCAATAATGTTATCTAATAATATTATTCAAATAATATGAATTATTGCTCCGATAATAGAAAATATTATGTAGTGACAATTATTGAAACAGCAGTAATATAAAATATCAACGCAACAATTATTGAATCAATAAAATAAAATACTGAACAGTAATTACTGTAACAATTATTGAGTAGTGTCTTCTTACGTAAGAATCAATAATTGGTTCAATACCGTTTGCTACTGTGCAACAACGTGTATTACTGTGTTTTAACCACCGGGTATTCCAACAGTATTAACTGGTAACAACTACGCCGTTATTTATAAACAACTTATACTTGTCGTTTTCTTCATCCAATCGTTTTCCGTTATAGGGCCCACACAAGGCTGCACCGTCGTACGAATATTCCCCGACAGTAAGAATATTCCACGACCAAACGAATATTTTCCGATAAAAATGAATATTTTATAACCACTTGCTTTTTTAAAATATTTGCGTATTTTACCCATAACTAACCACATTAATCAAATCAACCCTTACTATTTCAAAATAATAAATAGAGGAAATTTAATTTCATTAATAATAAGTTGGGGTCTTACACCAAAACTAGTTTATACTTTGAATTTAATTCAAGAATGATATTCAAGATTCATATTTCAAAAATAACGATTAACATTCAAAAAGAAGATTGAGGTAAATAAAAAGTTCAAGAGAAATGATAATAGATGAGGTGCAAACCTCCAAGTAATTTCTAATTATTTCAGGAATTATAGAAGTAATACTTACCATGGTAAGTTTAGATTTAGGAGTATGAAATAAAGTGATATCCCTTACAAATATGAAAGAAATGATATTACTTTATGAATATGAAAGAAATGATATCCCTTACCTTAGTACGAGACTAGATTTTACTGGTATAAAGGAGATTATCTTAAGGAAATCTTGCACTACTAACTACACTTAAAGTGTCATTATACTCAAAAGAAAAATGCAAAATATTATAGAAAAAGAATTTTGTGATCCTGGTGTGAGTTTCATACCTCAACTAAGTAACCTATTTATAGAGAATACTTAGCACACCACATTTGACAAACGTGCATGCTTCGCCCACTGATTTCGAAAGTTTTGGTCTGATTTTTTTTATTCAATAAAATATTCTAATAAAATAGATAACTTTATATATAATATAATATATTCTAATAAAATAATTAACTTTATAAAAGTTTTTTGTTTAATATAAAAAGTTTTCTATTTTATTATTATTATTATTATAATAATAAAATAAATACTAAAAAGAAAACTTTGCCGACAGTCATTACACCAAAAATGGCATCTAGTGACTAACAAATCATTCACAAGACATATATTGCGAATAAATGTTTCTTTCACTCAATTGCTCACATACGACCTACTCACAATTGGGCATCTTTTGTTAAGTAGTAATTAAATACTTTCTGTGAATGATATATTGTAAATAACTTTTTCTTCACAAATTATATGTGGTAATGGAATATTCTTATTTAGCGAAAAATTTGTTTCTTTCATGAATAATATTTTAAGAATGACTATTTGAAATTAGTGAATAACTTTATTCCCTCACAAATAATATATTGTGAAGAACAAATTTATTTAGCGAGAGAATATTTTTCTTCAGTAATTATAAATTGAGAATCTTTCTTTAATTTAGTGAGAGAAAAATTCCTTCATTATAATGACTAACTAATTAACTAGAAAAGATTTAGTGGTGGAAATAATCCTTCATTAATATCCATTTCTCAAGTAAAATCTTTCACAAATTATAAAATTGTAAATAATCAAAATGCATTGAAAATTATAATTAATTTGTAAATCAGTGATTTCATATTTATTAGTATTATTATTATTATTATTAATTGATATAATAAATATTAAGTTTGATATTTCAAGTCAATATAAATGCCATACTTGTTTCAAACTAATTGATAAAACGTATGCATAAAGAGCCAATAATTAAAACTAATACTCCATATATAAATAGGTAATGCTTAAGTCACGATAAGTACATAATTTGTTATTGTATCTTGATCTCCCAAGGATCATAATACTTACAATATTTAATAACTAACATAAGAAAACAGAAAGAATAACAACGAACTAAAAGGAATGAAGTGTACATTATGTTAGGTCCACTTCATCATCATTTTCTTCAAGGAAATTAAGGTTGGGCTTGTAAACTTCATGCTGCAAAAGAAACACCAAAATTCAATTTCAATAAGATGGGGAGTAAGAAAAAATGAACATGGTGAACTTAAATTAATAGGGAGAGAAAGATTAATGAAGGAAAGAGACAAAAATATAGATATTAGTAAATACCTCAACTGATTCATAGTTGGTAAATGTTTGAAGGAAGTTGGTAAACTTCGTCTCTACCAATTTAGTTATATGCTCATTAATACTACCAACGGACGGTTAGGGTGTACTATCATCAGTAGAAGCATCGTTCATAGACTCTAAACCCAATCAACAGAGGATAATCTTATCAATCATACTCTCCAATACCTTAGGATCAATAGATTGTTGCGGTGAGGAACCTATACTCGAAGGCACCATAGGAGGATAAGCAAGCAAGTCTCGTGCATGATATTTTGAAAAACCAAGTATCTAATTTTTTTAGTCCCGTCAGTTATCTCATTACTCCAAATGGCCAAGTCATCTATGTCTGGTGTATCGTCTTCTGCAAGTAATAAAAATGCATGATATATTAGTTAAAAAATTGTTTACATATGTAAGGTACACTAAAAAAATATGTCATAGCTGACGAGACCATTGTCGGTAGTCGCCACGCCATCGAGAATGACCTCATTGGAGACGACACAGACGTCGCTAATGACTTCTGTATCATAAACCCCCATTTACAAGCCCCACGTTACACCAAACCACTTTACTTGCCCCTTTCTTTCAAGTATGTTGATTTAGCACCTTATATGGTTTTAAATCTGCAATATATTTAGTATACCATGTTATATTTTTTTATTATATCAAATATGCAATATATATATATATATATATATATTTGAAAATGTTTTCATGCCATCGTATTTGGGAGTTAGTATACAGTTGAATATGTATGAATACACATTAGTTAATGATGAAATAGCCATCAATTAGAATTTGAAACTATAAATATTGGCTGGCTAAATTGAAAATCTCTAGTAAATGAAGTAACAGAAGATGTTTCCAGCATTGTCAAAGAATTCACAAGAGATCCAATCATTCCCAGGTCCCGCATCTCTAAAGAAGTAAACAACAAACTCATTCTTGTGCAGTCAGGATTAAAACCTGGTTGATCCAACTGCTATGTCAATGAACCTCTACGTAATCGAGTTCTATCATGTTGCGCAGCTTTTAAAAATTTCCATCACAAAAGTGGTGATTCTAAAATAACTCATATCAGTAAGATTTTTTTGATTAAGGTATATATACATCTTGGCATATAAAAAATTCTTATACTACTACTCTACATGATATAAATTAATTGCAACAAATTAATGGTATTTTAAAATCTACCATAGTTATGAAAGAAAATACTATCATACTGTACCCATTCAAGTATGAACACCAAAAAGAATGAGCATTGGAAACATATCTATTCACCCACAACAAAAAAGTAACTGAGAAGAGCTAGAGAAACTTAAATAATCTCCATCATTGCTTTTGAAATTATTCATTCACTTTACTGTGATTTTAAATTATTCATGTCTTTAATTGTTGCCCTATCTAAACCTAGCTACAATTTATTTTGCTACCCATTCTCGTCCTCTAATCCATTAAGTCGAGGCACTCTATACCCATTTATAGTATAATGCAACATAAAATATATAATAAAGTATGATATTCTATATAGATATACATTTAAATAATTTGTGATTTATTTAGAGCTTCTCTATTAACTATTAAGAGTTCACAAGTTTGAGATTTAACATTGTATATGTGCACATTATATGACAAATTATAAATTATAAAATTGTACCTACTAAACGAGTATCATGCATGTAAGTTATAACGGGTGACCTAAAGGTAAATCCCACTACCCATCCCAAACCATATATGGTTTTACGAAGTGGTTGTTGTTAGGTTTTGTCACTTCGTGTACCAAAAATTGTCATCCCTAGTTTACACATTAACTATCAGTCATTAAAATATGTTCAAAGTTGGTTTTGTAACAAGTATGTTGTACTTCATCACTAATTTTCACTATTTATAGCATCTAGAATATTTGCAGCATATACATTCTACAATTATTGGCAATCAATAATACTAAAACAAAAGCATATCCACTTAAATTTAAAATGTATAGAATAAACTACAATGTATTAGTTGTTGTTGAGTCAAGCAAATTCATTTCTACTCAGACTTTTGATTTTCCTTCTGATATGTGCACATCTTATATATTTTATTCAGGATAGTTCTGTTAGAGTTTATGCCCTAGAGGCCTAATTATTTGATATAATTGTTTAACATTTTGATATTATATTTGATTGAATAAATGAATGATTTTATTTTGGTTTTATTTACTGCGTTATATAAATGTTCACATAATAAAAATCCTTAGAATAGTGATACAAATTATATAGCTTCAAGTAAGTGACTTGAACATGAGATTATATAATTACAATTAGTATCATTGCTCTTAAATGTCCCTAGTCGAGTATCATTGCTAATGGGACAACAATGATACATTGAGACTAGTATGTGAATTGACTGATGACCAAATCTCATTGGTCATAAATATATGAGATATTGAGTCAATGCATAGATATATGTTAGAGAACGATGTACCAGACAGACCCACCCTGAGAATTCTATGTGGAGCATTATACGAAGTGTCATTAACAATTCTCATAGTGACAATGATGTAATGATCCTCCGACTTGAAATCACTATATTACTACATGAGAATTTATGTACTTTGATATCATCAAAGATCACCTTTAATATGGTGGACTATAAAGGTGGTTATTGGGTACATCATGAATCGTGTGAGGAATATGAGTGATCTAGATGGAATTTAACCCTCCTATATAATAGAGGTGATATCCATAGGCCTCTTGATTGAGTAGGACTATGAAATGCATGGACATGCTCAAATAGTGATTTATTTCATATAGTCTACTCATTGATCAAGAAAAATCAGATTAAATTATGAAAAGTATGACACATTCCATGACTCGAGTTTAATCTAGGATGTCAATGTTAAAAGGATTAAATTGCATTAAAACATTGGTCACGAAAAGGTTGCATCGAATAATCGATCTTATTATTACTTGGGTAACAGTTATGCATTACTAGATGTCACTCACTATTTATAATTTTATAATATGATTTTAGAATTATTGCCAATGTAATATTAACCTATAGGGTCACACAAACAGAACGTGATTTAAAAAGGGAATTAATTTAAATTGTAAGGATTTAAATATATCAGTATGATTGATAATATTTAAATCACGAATTTAAATTTAAAAGGGTTAATTTGTATATATGTATATTAATTAAGTATGACTTAATTAAGATATATATATATATATATATATATATATATATATATATATAAATTCGGATTTTATTTAAATTAGGTTTTATTGTGTTCCTTCTAACTGCTATATATATGATATATCAGTCATTTAAGGGATTACATCATTAACCCAAAACACTAGCCACTCTTAGAGAGAGACTAGAGAGAAACATTTTTGAGATCCTCATCCTTGGTGGCTAGTACCGCAGTTCCTTTTACTGCAGATCGTACGACGATTCGCGGGGCGTTCGTGTGGATACCGTAGATGCGCGGTTCATTTGGATTGCGCTGGAGATTCGATCGCATCAATTTCACCTTCAATAATCGGTATAAATTTCTAACCACTGAATTAATATGGTTTTCGCATGGATCCTGTTTTAGGGTTTCGAAATTACTTTGAAAATTTGTTTTATTTTCACTGCGTTTGTGTGTCGAAACCCAACAAGTTTGTGCTTATGGATTTGGGACAATTGCTTTATTGTTCTGAAAACTATTTATTGCTTTCGTTTGAGGCAATTGAAGCTGTTCAAAAGGTGTTAGATCTAACTAAAGATAAAAAATATGATGCATGCTTATTAGAGAGGATGATTATAGAGATTGAAAGACGAGTTTTAGCAAGTCGTTGTCATTCTCCTTTGGCCAACGACCAGGAAGACTGTACCAATCACATTCATTGTGATTCTGATGTCAATTGTGCTACTGATTTGTGTTAAAACTTGAAACTGAACTCATAAATTACAAATTGAGCTATAATATCACAAATACAAATCAATTGGTCAATACTACAAATACAAATTAACTGGTCAATACTAGAACTAAAAATTCTGACCATATAATCTACATAAATTCTTAAAGTTCAAGCCATTCCACATAACATAAAAAAATAAAGAGTATATTAACTCACAAAGAGTGCAAACCATTATGCAGTAGATCATCATCAGCCTTTTGTCCTTCTGCATCCCCAATTTGGCAAGTTTGTGTTAATTTTTCTTCCAAAGGTTCAATTTTGAATGTGTCAATCAATTCATCAATCTTGGAGGTCAGAGCAAAAAATCGCTCCAACGCGTCCTTATCTCCCTCCCTGGCCAGGATAACTTCTTTAGCTCTCTGTTCGGCTTTAACTCGAGCAAATCTACCACTTTATTCATTGAAAACGAAGCAATCTTAACCGCAGCAAGGAATAACTTCCCTACTCGAATCTCCTCCGTCACGGTTGTCACCGCTTTTGAATACCTTATTGGATTGGGAAATTCAAAAGAAATAAAAATTAGGATTATAACATGGAGGACATTGAAAGGAAGGGAGACACGGATAGGCCGGAGACGGAGGCACAATTTGGGGTTTGGGGTTTGGGCAGGCAAAGAGTGAGAAGCAATTTGGGTTTCTACTTTGGGTTATGGCATACTGTAGAGAGCAAGTACATAACTTCTAATTAAATTAGGGACTGTGTTTCAAAAAAGAGTTTGATTTTAACTTATAAAAACAATTAATGTTGTAAACTCTTTATTTTAACTTATAAAAATAATTAATATTGTAAACTCTTTAAAAAAATATTGTAAATAAAAATATTTTTTTCAAAAAATTAAATAGAGTTAAATTTAAATCTTAGGATGTCATAAATTAATTAATAACAAACTGAAATATATATAACTCTTTTGTGTAACAAAAAAGTAATAATTTACACATTTTTGATATGTTCCACAAAAGAGCCCTAATTATTATAATTTTATTATTGTCAATTTACAATATTTTAAAATTTAAATTATTGTAACTTAATATTTTGATTAATAAAACATTTAATATTATAAATCATTTAAAAAGTATTATTAAGAATAAAATTCTCTTTCAAAAAACTAATTACATTACAATTTGAGTTGTAGGATAACATAAATTAACTAAGAATAAACTCAAACTTATCTCTTTTTGCAGAATAGATGAGTAATTTTTTAGCATTTGTGGTCTATTCCACAGAAGAGCCTTATCTTTTTTTTTAAAAAAAATATTTCATGGCCAATGTATGAAATTTTAATGTTTAAATTATTGTAAATTTATTTACTTCTCTTAAAGAAATAGTCGACATTGTAAGTTACTTATAAAGTAATATTAAAAATAAACTTGTTACTATGAAAAATTAAATGTATTTATATTACAATTTATATTCACCACAGACAGGGGCAGATCTAGCCTCTTAAGTCAGTGGGGTCAAATTTGAAATAAATTAATTTCCATAAAAAATAAAAAATATAGTAAAATAAATTACAAAACAAAATAATACCCAAATATTATTTTTAGTAATATTTTTCGAGACTTTATTACATAAAATTATTGTATGATAATTTCATTTTTATTAGTTACAAAAATCTACAAGCAATTACAAAAAATCTCAAAACATTTGATAAATTTCTAAAATTATAAAAAAATACAACGTATCGAATTTTCTCTAAAGTCGAACTAGTGGGAAGAATTAGGTCAAACCGTTAGACGAGAAACGAAGAGACAGAGAGTATTATAGTGACCAAGGTAGTATAAGATATGATTTTTGAAGAATTTAATACTACATTCATTCCAAAATTAGATATACATTTTAACTTTTTAAAATCAATTCGTGAAATCCTAAAACTCAAATTGATATAAGTTTGTTCAAATTTTAAAACCAACAAAGATAATTATTATTAGTGTTTTATAGTTAGTTTACAATTATTATATTTATTATATTAAAACGAAAAAACATTTTATTAATTTTGAATTTTAAGATTTTACGAATTGACTTTAAAAAGTCAAAATGTATCCATCTCTAATTTTGGAAATGAGATACTAGTATTTTTCAATCTCAAATTTAAATTTTTTATTGAACACCCTAAAATTTTACTCTCTTTCTTTTTGACCCTTGAAAATTCAATGGGGTCAATTGACCACACTGCCCCTAAGCTAGATCCGCTCATGACCACAAATGAGTAATTTTTTAGCATTTATGATCTATTCCACAAAAGAGACTTATTTTTCCCCATTTTTTTCTGGTCAATGTATGAAATTTTAAAGTTTAAATTATTGTAAATTTATTTACTTTGATTAAAGAAATAGTCGATATTGTAAGTTACTTAAAAAGTATTATTAAAAATAAATTTGTTATTGTAACAAATTAAATGTATTTATATTAACCAAAATTAATTTTACAAAATTTATTTAGAACAAAATGGTGACCAATTTTATCTCTCACAAAAAGTCTCTGAACAATAAAATATAGTGAGCAATAATTTCTTCATTAATAGTCTTTTTCCTCGTAAATTTTAATCATAAATTGGCGCCAAATATCCTTCTACCACCTCAATTTTGCGAAAGAAAAAATTTAAATTGTGAAGGATATTTCTTTTACTAATAACTATATTGTAACTACATTTATTTCATTCACGATTCCTTCGCTAGAAAACTCCTCATGTGAAGGAATGAATTCCTTCACAAAATTTCCTTCACTACATCCATAATTTGTTGTAGTGAGTTTTGATAAATTGGCAAATGGTGGGTCCATGGAATAATAAGTCAAACTTACAACAAACGCATCATGCTAAACCCCCTTATTTATAACATAAATTGGAGAAATATCTACCACACATTACTTATTATAATTATCATTAATCAATAACTTTTATTCTTCAATAATTATTCATAATTAATATTATAGAGTCAGAATATTGACAATCAAATCGTTCTCAAGAAAGATGGAGCATTCTTTATAAATGACGCGTAATTAAATAACCCCTTTTCTCGACAAGATTTCTAGATATTGTCAATAATGCTAACTGGTTTAATAAAATCATTTCAAATAATATGAGTTACAATGTTGTATGAATTATTAATTTAATAATATAAAATAATATGAGATACTATATACAGTAACTACTATTGCAATCATTGAATTAATAATATGAAACACTGTGTGACTACTTCTGTAGCAATTATGAAATCAATGATATAAAATATTATGTGGTTGTTACTATAACAATTATTGAATGAAATACTGAGTAGCTTCTGCTGTAGCAATTATTGAATCAATAACCAGAGATATTGTGCAATATCATGTGTTACTATGAAATACCGCATACTACTGTGAAGTGTCGCGTGTTACTGCATGTTCTTTTACTACCGGGTATTTCAATAGTTAACGATAGAAAATGTGTCACCAATTTTTAAAAAAGGTTATTATTGTCACTTTTTATATCTAACAGTTATTTCATTGTTGGGCCCATTAGTGATTGGTTATTTCGGCTCCGTCGTACAAATATTCCCCCACAAAAATAATATTCTTTGACAAAATGAATATTTCGTGATAGACTGTTTACTTTGTATTATTTGCACATATCACCCATAACTATAACATTCATTAAATCAACACCTTACTATTTAGAATAACATTAAAAAATTAAATATTATTCATAAAAGTTGGGGTCTTACAATAACTGTTAATACTTGTTGGCAATTAAATTATCACCCTTGCTTGAAATTAAATGTTTTCAACGAAACCTGATCGTATAGAAGGGTCTGGCAAGGACAAAGGAAATGAAAAGTTGAATGAATAATTGAAGTATGATATTTGTAATAGTTAGATGTTTTGTAATAATATCTTAAAGGTCTGAGAACCTGGGATTGACAAGTCACTACTAGAAATATTGTGAAAAGCTAGTAATTACTTTTATCTCAATATTAGTTTTTTGAATGGATCTCATTGGGCTATGCTTTTAGGCTTCTCATTGGGCATACAATATCTTAAAATGCATCTTAGTTTGGGCCTCAACTAACATGCACAAATCTTCTTAATTCATCTCTTGTACTCTTTAAATTGGCATAACACTTGGGCTTGTAAACTTGTTAAATTTGCTTACATTCTAATAAATATATAACCCACATGTATTTATCTATTCATATCATTTGCACAAAATAATTTCCAATAAAATTTCATTACATTAAATAAATATTCATAAACCTAATTACAAGGCTACATATTATACCCAATTGTTATAACAACTAGTTGCCTAATGTATTAATTAGCTAGTTTATCATATTTTATGACTCGCTAACACTAACATACATAATCATAAACCTAAACATGCATAAATTCATGAATTCTAACATAAGAATCTATGAACGAAAATAAAATATTCAACGACGATCTTATTTACATCTTGGAATGATAGCTTTACAATTTCGATCATACTTAGCCTGGCTTTTTCTTTCCTTCTCTCAACTAACAAGTATTCTCACATATGATTCTCATTCTTCTCTTTCTCTAACTTTCTGAATTGGTGAGAATTAATAAAGAACGAGGGTTTCAATTTATTGACCACCAAAGCCTTGCAAAATATCCTAGTAAACTTAGCCTCCAAATTTTGCTCAACCAAGTGCCTTGGAGTTAAGTGGCACCAAACAGGCACACATGGCCAAACACCTACCCCCCCCCCTTGCGAGTCACCATATGAGCCATCATGGTTAGTCACAAGCTTAGTCACCAATACATTTGAAATGCTAACATACCTTAACCCCAATTAGCTTTGTTTAACTTAAAAGATTCAGAATATTACCGACTCAGTAATAGAAGACGACACCCTAGATTCCACGACTTGATCTTAGGAGTCGACCACTAAGGTTACTTAAATTTCTCGACTTGACTCTATGAGACAATATCCTAGATTTTACAATTCATATATGCACGACACATACACTTCACATTTCTCAAGGCATTTCATTTTAAGGAAAACATTAGGAAAACGGTAACCGTGTCTTCACGAAAGTCGGGAGGTGCTTAACCCCTTTCTCTCTCTTAAGCAAACCCCCGAACTCTATAAATCTCGGTTACAGATCAATTTCTTAGAGTCACATAATGGGTTATCTCAATTATTAAAAACTAAAAATCGAATGAGTTAGTACATCCATTTAAATCTTTACTAACTAATGAATCTGTCTAATTCGCCCCAATTAAAATCAAATTTTCAAACCTCGTCGACATTTATGTCAGTTTTGTCCAAATTCACTCTTAGAATTAATAAATCTTAATTAAAATTAAAAATAAAAAAGAGAGTAAATTTTTTTGGCGTCGACAATGATAAAAAAATAAAAAGGTATAAACATACTACTTATTAAAATCTTGTTATTTCATAATCATCAATAATCAATATAATGACAATTTTACCATTTTTGGTTTAAAAATTATGACCTAAATATAGATTAATACCCTGAACAGAAACGGCTAAACAACGAATGCTTAACGGCTAGGGCCATCGGGGGATAGCTCTGTTGTAAGAATAAGTACAATCTGATATAAGGTTAACAATGGAGGCTTAATGATCTAGTGCTGAAAAGTAATAGATTGCATGTACCTTAATCAATGAAGTACCTTGTATTTATAATGTTCTCACTACCTCGTAAGCAATCCTTCTCCGAATCAAGTTAAGGTTCCCAATCATCATAGGATTGTATCAAATCTCCTTTAATTAGGGAAGCGAATTCATAGTCCGATACTTCCTTACAAAGTAGAGTCTAGATATAATTAGAAACATCAACCCATAAGTCCCCCATACACTCAATCCACTTCTGGCCCAAGCCCAAATAACTCCACATAATTAATGACCCAAATATCCATGGCCCAACATTCCAGAGGCCCAAATAATCATGGCCCAACATTGCCCCTCAGTCTTCCATCAAATAGATAGTTTGGTAGAAGAGTATACAAAAAATGGCCCAAATAACAATGAAACCCAAACGAGACCAGACAAGGACTACTCATCGAAGGAACCAAAACAAGATTAGATGAAGCCCAAACAATAAAAATATCTAACACCGTATTCAAATCCACCCCTTCAACCCCATCATCATTACCCCCATTAATGTGCCGCCCTCAAAAAATGGGAACAATTAAAAGGACAATACTATAAAAACCCATTTCCCCCAATTCATACGGTTTCACCTGCCCATTTGAATTTCAAAAATATTCTTTCCATCTTCCTGCTCCAGCTCCCTCTCTGCAAACTGCTAATCAATGGCTTCCCAAAACCCAGAAAACGCCAAACCCATCTATGTAACCCCAATTTTAGTCATCCCTCTATCTCCCACTACTATGACTAACTCTCCTATCACAAACCCTATGCCAGAACCAAACCCCAACACTGCCTCATCCTCCAGCAAAAACCCTCCAACAGATGATACCCAGAACACTCCACTGGAATACCACAAGGAATATCAATTTCCTCATGTCAACACCCCTTCCCAACTTACAAAAGCCGACCTTCTCGTGGTTCAAAAACACTACCAGATCCCTAAAACCCATCACTTGAGAGCCCCCACAGCCACAGACTGTATGTACCACTGCCCTGATGGTTGGACGACCATGCCACTCACTCTTCTTGAGAAAGGGGTTTGCCTCCCTCTCCACGCTTTTATCGTCACTTTTCTAGGGTTCATGGGCATCGGATTAGCCCAACTAGTTCCCAATTCCTATATCTATATCCTCTCCTTCATCTCCTTCTACCACGAGATAGGGATTCCACCCTCAATCGGCTTCTTCTTTTCTTTATTCACAATCAGAAACTCCCGCGAACGGGGTTTCAAAGTGCTAAGCAAAAAAGCCCCAAAACCCAACGCCAAATTCAAAAAATGCCCTCTAATGGACACCCCTTTGAGCAACAAATGGTGTCATAAGGATTGGTTCTTCATCACAGGACGTAAGATTCATATGATCCCGGGATGGACTTCTCATAAACGCATTTCTCTAGACTTCAGCGACATCTCAGATGATCGTGTGATAGAAATGATGAAGCTACTCGAAAAACTTCCTCTGGAGGAATGGAGCTTCGGCCTCTTGAGAAAACAAGCATGGCTGTATGACCATAAATGTAAGTTCTGAACCCAATACTTACGTAATTTTTCAAATTTCCTTTAACAACTAATCGGAAACACCCTTCCCTATCCTTTGCAGTATCCCTCATCAAACTAACCTCGATCGACATAAAAAAACTTGAAGATTTCCTCTTTACTAACCCATCTCAAACTTATGCTGAACCCCAAAATACCGAACTCCAAAACACTGATCCCAAAGTCACCAAACACCAAACTACTAAACCCCAAATCACAGACCCAACACCTGCCGAAGACTCAACACAATCTCAACAGAAGAAAAGAGCCGCCAAAAAGCTTAAACACATGCATGTCCCTACGCTCAATGAAAGCCTCTTTGACATGCCCATTGCCGAACGGACCCAAATCCTTCGAACCAAAAAAAAAATGAGCCAAAATAACCCCTCTTACTGCCGAAGAAATTAGAGTACCTCCCACCGAAGCCAACCAACCACCCATCATTCCAATCGAGATCTACGAAGCCGAGAAAATAGCAGAAATCGATTCCCCCATTATAAGAAAAAGAAAACATGCTTTAGACAACCAACCAACCTCATCAACCGAACTTCCAACAAGTCACGCCCCAACCCCAATCGAACAACCAAGACTTTCTCCCAAAACACCATCTTCCTCCACCGCCATACCCGAAATTATTCGCTCGCCTACTTATGGCCATACAACAATGAAGAATTCCCACTACACCTTTAGAACCACCTCGTCCTCGAAACGGACGATCACCATTTTAAAAATAGCTCCATCTATGACCTCATCCGTGCTGGCAAGACCCACCAAGCCCGAGTAAGCCAACATACTATTCAAATATTTTAATTTATAAGCAAGTTTCTTATACCGCATACTAAATAGTGAACATATGCATGCCAACAAAGTCTTTGGGCGTCTCAACCAAAGATATAAGGAAATTGAAGCCGAAGAAGAAGCTGCCCGAAGAGAAAAAGCCATCCTAAAATTAGCCTTGGCAAGGGAGAGGAGTCTACATGGTGACGCTCTTTTTTACGCCAAAGGCCTCAAAAAATATATCGCCAAATTGAAAGAATAATTAACCAATGCCTAAACACTTTAACAAACCACTTCCAAATAGAACCAGGTGCTAAAAATGACAAACGAAGTGTTGATGCAAAATAACCAAAACCTTACTAAAGAAATCAATGAAACAAAAAATTTCGAACAAAGACATCTCGCACTTCGGAGCAAAGGAGAAAAAGAACTTCGCGAACTCAAAGCTCTTTGACCCCCACTGACCGAGGAACTGCGCAATTAAATCCAAAATGAATACCAAAAATCGCCTGAACTGACCAACGAGATAGTTTAGATGTACGCTAAAGGCTACGAAACAAAGGCAAAAGCAAACTTGCTGCTGCACTGAACCCACTTCTCCTTGACTCTTCCGAAGATGAAGACGAAGATAACACCGAAGACGACCCTCCATAATCTTAACTTTAAACTTGTAAAAATTCAACAATATTGCAACCCCTTTTATATTTAATGAAATACAATTTACTCCTTTTTACTCCTCTTAAATGTATCTTATACATTTACATTATTAAACAACAATCAAATAATCTAAACTCAACACTTCAAATAAAATCAAATAATAATGCAACGTAATATTACTCACCATCGAAGAGTTAAACAGGTCTTCAACAATCATGTTCGCTGTCTTTAGGATTAACAGATTATGTTCACCATCTTTAGGATGAACAGACCACCTCTCAACAAACATGTTCGCCATCTTTAGGACGAACATGCTCTATTCACCATCTTTAGGATGAACAGACCACCGAACCTCCAACAAATTTGGTTTGCCATCTTTGGGACGAATCAGGACCCTGTTCACCATCTTTAGGAAGAACAGGTTCTGTTCACCGTCTTTAGGATGAACAGACCACCAAACCTCCAGAAATTCGGTTCTCCATCTTTAGGATGAATCAGGACCATGTTCACCATCTTTAGGATAAACAGACCACTGAACCTCTAGAAAATCCTGTTCGCCATCTTTAAGACCAATCAGGACCCTGTTCACCATCTTTAGGATGAACAAGCCACCAAACTTCCAGAAAATTATGTTCGCCATCTTTAGGATGAACAGGACACCAAACCCCCAAACAACTAGTAGACAAAACAACTTTAGAGAAAAAAGCTTCTTTTACTGATAAATGTTAGAAGAATTACAAACTTATGTACTCTGATATTGACCCTACTGAAAATATTTCTAAAGTCTTCTTACATGACAAGTATTCTTTATCTCAGTCCAATCCAATGCTCAGAACCGATAAGATCCTGGCATCGATAGTTCGACAATCTCATAAGGACCTTCCCAGTTTGGCATCAGCACTCCCAAATTCTGAGGCATAGAAGCTTCCACTTCCCGAAGAACAAAATCCCCTTTTTCAAATCTTCGAAGCTTTACCCTTTTGTTATAATGTTTAGCCACTCGACGCTAATATGCTGCCAACTTCACCAAAGCTGCTTCCCTGACTTCTTCAACTAAATCTAGATTGACCCTAAGTTTCTTGTCATTATACACCTCCCAAAACTGACTAACACGAAGGCTTGGTGAACCAATATTTACAGGAACCAAAGCATTTGAACCATAAGTCAATCTAAAAGGCGAGTCTCTTATAGTAGTCCTCGGTGTAGTATGATAGGCCCATAACACGCTAAGTAACTCCTCTGGACACCTCCTTTTTGCCTCATCCAGTCTTCTTTTAATACCATTCTGAAGAGTTATGTTGGTTACTTCAACATACTCATTCGACTGTGGATGAGCAACCGAAGTCTTCTGGTGCTGAATTCCCAACTCTTTTAAGAATGCTTCAAAATTTGAACCCACGAACTGCCGTCTATTATCAGAAACCACCACCATAGGAATGTTGAAGTAAAACACCATATACTCCTCGAGAAATTTTAAGCATTCCTGCTCCGTGATCGCCTGAAGAGGTTTTGCCTCCACCCACTTAGTCATATAATCAATAACCACTATAACAAAACTGACTTGCTCCTTAGCCTTCGGTAATGGACCCAGTAAATCCACACCCCACACAACAAAAGGTATAGGGGATAAAACTGGATATAACTCTTCCTGTGGCTGATGGGAGATCAGACTGTTCAACTGGCACTTCAGATACTTCTTCACGTAATCAATAGCTTCTTTAAAAATCATTGGCCAGTAATACCCCTGCCAAAACACCTTATAAACTAATAACTTGGCAGCCATATGGTCGCCACAAATACCCTCATGAACCTCTCGAAGGATATACTCGGCTTCAGATGGCAACATACATTTCAACAAAGGAGATAAATAAGCCCTTTGATAAAGATCTCCATCAATAATCATGAAATTAAAGTATATGTACTTCACCTTTTTAGCCAACATTTGATCCGAAGGCAGTATGCCATCTGCCAAATAATCAAGATAGGGAGTCATCCAACAATTAGATCGCTCGACACACATCACGACCTCATGTTGAATACTTATCTGGCTCAAGATCTCCAAATAAACTAACCTGTCGAAGGTATTGGCTTCAGTAGTAGCCAACTTCGCTAATGCATCTACAATTGAATTATTAGATCGGTCAATCCCCTGAACTCATAAGAATCAAAACACTGAAGTCGATCCTTCATTTCTGCCAGATATTTCACCATTCTCGAACCTCTAACCTCATACTCCCCTGAAACATGATTGACCACTAGTTGAGAGTCACTGTAAATAACCAACCTTCGAACCTCTAGACTCTTCGTCAATCGTAACCCTGTCAGAACTGCTTCGTATTCAGCCTCATTATTCGTTGCCCGAAACCTGATCCTGATAGCCTGCTATACTTTGAACCCTTCTAGACTTGTCAAAATTATCCCAGCCCCACTGACATCCGAGGTTGATGATCCATCTACATACAACGTCCTTAAATTATGTGACTGCCGAAGCACCACAACTACTTTCTCTGATCTTTCGACTTCACCTAAACTATCATCGGCTTCTGAAAATGAGCACTCAACCACAAAATCAGCCAATGCTTGACCCTTAACAGTTGTCAAAGGATGAAACTCTATGAAGAACTTAGACTGCTCCATTGTCCATGCAGCGAGCCTCCTCGAAACCTCTGGTCTACTCAATATCTTCTTTAGTGACTGATCCATGTACACCACTATTAACCGACCTTAGAAGTACTGCCGAAGCTTTCTACTGGCTATTATCAAGGAAAAGGCAAACTTCTAAAGGTTTGGATACCTTTTTTCTGTATCCCTAAAGGCATGGTTTACATAGTAAATCGAGAACTTCTTACCCCCAATCTCCCGCACTAAAACTGCTCATACTACCAATGAACTCACCGCCAAGTACAAATATAGAGGTTCAGCAGGAACTGGCTTCACCAACAATGGAGCCGAAGACAAATACCTATTTATCCCTTGAAAAGCGTCTTCACACTCCGAAGTCTGAAAAGTCTTGGCATTCTTCGACCCTTTCAACTTGTCAAAAAACAAAAAATACCTTTATACCGACTTAGACATATATCTCCTCAATACTGTTATCCGACCCTTCATCCCTTTCAACGTGTCAAAAACGACAAACACCTTTCTTTCGACTTAGACATAAATCTACTCAATGCTGTTATCCGACCCGTCAGACATTGAACATCCTTGTAAGACTGTGAAGACTTCATATCCAAAATAGCTTGAATCTTCTCTGGATTAGCTTAGATACCCCTTTTACTAACCAAATAACCTAGAAACTTCCCTGAACCCAGGCCTAAGATGCACTTGGTCGGATTTAACCTCAATTTGTAATGACGAACCATCTGGAAGCACTCCTCCAAGTCATCCAAATGACCCCAACTGACATACTCTTGATGATCATATCATCAACGTAGACCTCCATGCTTTTCCCCAGCTTAGTAATAATTTTAACCCCACTGAATATTATTTCTGGCTTCGCTACTTGGTGAAGGAAAATTATGATACTTCAATCAGGGGAACGGGGTGTTGAAAAATGTCAGGTAAATTCTCTGTTAATTATGCGAATGCCCTTGTTGTTCGTCAGGCAATGAGATTTACTATAGAGTTTGGCCTCATCAACATTGTGATAGAAAGTGATAGGGGTAGGGTAAAAATATAAATTAATAAATTTAAGGGGGCAGATTAATGGAATAGTTAAATTTGGATGGGGGGCAAAAAAAATTCATAATCCAATTCTAAATACAACTATAAAAATATTCCTAGTTTTAAAGCTTGGTGAAATCTTATAAGTGCTTTTTGTATAGTTTTTGATTTTGAATGTTCATTAGCGTGTGAACTGTGAAAGATTGTTTGATTCAAGTTTAAATTTTTTGTTATTGATTTGGTTGATTGTGGTTGATGTTTGTTTGGTCTGATTAGGTTTTTGTTTTTGGGTAGTTTGATCTTCAATTGAAAATGAAATTATTTTGGTTGAGTAGTTTTTGTCTTTTATTGTTAAAGTTAACAATGATTTTGCCTTATTTTATAATGGGAAATGAAAAATGGAAAATGACTATGAGCCTTTAGCATCCCCTTATTTCTAGTTGTTATAATTATTTTATTTTTCTACATCTAACTAATGGACCTTGTATAATTTTTGGTGTTCTGAGTATAAATTTTGGTTGATTTGTTTTTTCTTATTACAAGCACTACTTATTTGAAACTTATAAAAATATACCAAAACTAGTTTATACTTTGAAATTAATTCAAGAATGATATTCAACATTCATATTTCAAAAATAACGATTAACATTCAAAAAGAAGATTGAGGTAAATAAAAAGTACTCATAAATAATCATAGTGGAGTAAAATTCAAGAATGATCAAAAACATGGATACAATCAAAGCTAGTATCCATAATAGATATTTTGGACAAAAAGAAGAAAATTTCATTTTTCAGTGAATAGTGCCGTATTCGTGAATAGTGTCGTATATGTGAATAGTAACTCCGACACCAAAAGATAGAAATTTCACAAAAAACATCATCATGTTTCGTGAATAGTACTTTTGAATAGTAACTCGTGAATAGTAATTTATGAATAGTAACTCGTGAATAGTAAAATAACTCGTGAATAGTAACCCCGACATGAAAAAGTTCCAAATTTGATAAAAAGTTTCAACCAATATTTTGGAATAATGATATTGAAGAAATAATATCACTTACGAAGAAAATAACATCCATTACCTCAAAAAGACAGTACTTCTGTCTGGAATACTGAATATAGTGCTGAAGGGAACTTGCACCGTATAGCAACACTCAAAGTACCAAAATACTCACAAGAATACGTTCGATAATATAGAGAGAGAAAGAGAGAGAAAACTTTAGTTTCTGGTGTGATTTTCAATTCTAACCTAAGCACCCTATTTATAGAAAATTGCTTAGAACACCAAAAGCAGAAAATTTATCAAAATAATTTTATTTAATAAAAATTCAAGCCCACCACCCAAGAATCTGAATTTCAGCAATTCACACATGCTAACCTTCTAGAGAAAAAAAATAAGAAAAAACGTTTTTCATAAAATAAAAAATTAAAACTTCCAAATATCAATTATTTCGGAACTTTAGAACTTAAATAATTCGTAATAAATAGCCCTTTTATCAGAAAATTCGAATCTCGCGTGATTTTATAGGAAACTCAATTCTCTACAACTTTGCAGAAGAAAGTTTTTCCAAATTCCAAACAGAAATTGACCGAAATCCACATACGGGCGATTTTACAGGCTATAATCAAATTTCAGTCAAAAAATGGGGTCCACCGACACATAAAACATGTGTTAATCATTTAATGCAACAAAAATACTCTTCCTCCTCATATACTCATATATCCCACATTCATTGTAAAAATATCACCATTAAAATATTATTAAAATAATATATTCAAATAAATTATTTTATTAAAAAAATAAAATATTAATTTTCAATAATTGTCACATTTAAAAATTTTCTCCATTTATATCCACATAAAATTAATATTTTCCTCATCATATAAATAAATAATTAATTATTCACAAATAATATTACAGAATCACAGTACTGGCAACCAGGCCGTTCCAAGGAAAGAAGGGGATTTCCAATAAGAATTTCTCCTTACTGGCGCGCAATTAGGTTACCAAACATCTCCTTAGACAGAACTTTCTAGACATTCCCACTAATGTTTTCTAATAATATTATTCAGATAATATGAAATATTGCTTCGATAATGGAAAATACTGTGTAGTCACAATTATTGAAACAACAGTAATATAAAATATCAACGCAGCAATTATTGAATCAAATAAAATAAAATACTGAACAGTAATTACTGTAACAATTATTGAGTAGTGCCTTCTTACATAAGAATCAATAATTGGTGCAATACCGTGTGCTACTGTGCAACAACGTGTATTACTGTGTTTTAACCACCGGGTATTCCAACAGTATTAACGGTAACAACTACGTCGTTATTTATAAACAACTTATACTTGTCGTTTTCTTCATCCAATCGTTTTCCGTTATGGGCCCACATAAGGCTGCGCCGTCGTACGAATATTCCCCGACAGTAAGAATATTCCACGATCAAACGAATATTCTCCGACAACAATGAGTATTTTATAACCACTTGCTTATTTAAAATATTTGCGCATTTTACCCACAACTAACCACATTAATCAAATCAACCCTTACTATTTCAAAATAATAAATAGAGGAATTAAATTTCATTTATTAATAATTTTGGGTCTTACAACCTCCCCTCCTCATGAAATTTCATCCTCAAAATTGACGTACGTACCTAGTGTTTCAAAAAGATGAGGATACCTCGTTTTCATTTCCGTTTCCAACTCACAGGTCATTTCCTCAATAGCATGGTTTCTCCACAAAACTTTAACTTGTGGTATGACCTTCGTGCGTAGGACATGCTCCTTCCTATCCAAGATCTTGACATGTACCTCTTCGTACATTAAGTCTTCGGCTATCTCGTCCAGTTCTAACTCAATAACGTGGTTTGGGTCTTTCACATATTTATGTAGCACAGATATATGAAAAATATTATGAACACGAGACATACTTGGAGGTAACGCGAGTCTATATAACATGGTTCTATCTCGAAAAATATTATGAACACGAGACATACGTTAAGTCTTTGGCTATCTCGTTTGGTTCTAACTCAATAACATGGTTTGGGTCGTCCACATATTTACGTAACATCGATACATGAAAAACGTTATGAACACGCGTCATACTTGGCGGTAAAATGAGTCTATATGCCATAGTTCTTATTCGATCGAGGATTTCAAATGGTCTAATAAATCGAAGGTTTGAGATTTCCTCACATCGCCGATTCTCGCTTTTGGAATAACGACTTCTTGCATCTTCGTCTTCATATTCATCAACTCCAAGTCTGTAGCTTGAGCAGCTTTAAATTTATCGATTAAAGTCGATTCTAATCGTATATTCGTTATCTTCACGCAGGTTCTTGGAATCTTTAACTCTATCTCCATCTTCTGTAAGTCATACGAAATGGGTCTTTGTGTCAACAATATCGCACTCGTAAACGCATACGATCTTTTACTCAACGCGTAAACTACCATGTTCATTTTTTTTTCAGGATGGTATTGAATGGTATGATCGTAATCTTTCAACAGCTCGTGCCAACGTCGTTACCGCATGTTGAGTTCTTGGAAGCTCTTTTTATATTTCTTGCTCCATTCAAATTTTGTGTCTCTACGAGTCAGCTGAGTTAATGGAGTAGCGATTCGAGAAAATCTTTCCATGAATCTCTGATAATAACCAACTAAGCCTAGAAAGCTACGTATTTCCATTACTGACTTAGGTTGCTCTCAACTATGACTCATATCCCAATCTTGGATAGCACGTCACAATGGTACCTATCAGTTTACTATCACTTAAATATGGCGTCCCCTACGGAGAGTCTAGCTTCGGTGCATTCCACAAAGGAAGTCACCAGATAAAGGCTCGAGTACAAACTTCTATAGTTGGGTTTTTAACTCCTGAAGTTCAATAGGAGCCATTCGATATGAGATTTTAGAAATGGGTTTTGTACCGGGTTCAAAGTCGATACAAAATTTAATATCACGCTCTGGGAGTAAGCCAGGAAATACGTCAGGAAATTTACTACAATAGAAATATCATTCAAATCTGACGTGTCTTTATTCAAATCCATAACATGGGCTAAGAAAGCTTGACATCCATTTTTCAATAAACGAATGACTTTACAGCTTGATATGAAAGAGTTTGACTTTAATGGTTTGGTTGCTTAAATTCGAATAACAGGTTGCTTAGGAATATGAAAACTAACAACCTTACAAAAGCAATCAATTTGGCATGATGAGTAGTTAACCAATTAATCCCTAAAATCACATCAAAAGCAAGTATCTTTAAAGAGATAGGGTCAACAGGTAATGTGATGGTGCCAACTTGGATCAAACTAGATTTATAAACAGTGGATGTGATGAAAGTTTCTGCTAACGGATTTTCCACAGATAGGTCAAAGTCTAACTTCTCCGGAGTCAAGTTTAAACGTTGAGCACAAGCAGGAGAGATAAATGAATGGGTAGAACCGGTATCTAATAAGGTATAAACTTAGTAAGAATTTATAATTAACTAACTCGTGCTAACTTCGTTCGGGTTCCTCGCATTCTGACCAGTCACAAAAAACGCTCTTCCAGGAACCGTTGACTTTGACTTTTCTGGGACAGCCTTTTGAGTCACCATCCCCGCTGGATTGGGTTTCGCGACCGTACAATCTCGAGCGATATGACCTTCTTTTCCATAATTATAACATATCTTGGAAGGTTGTGAACAGTTTGGACTTATGTGTCCCTCTTCTCCGCATCTGTAGCATCTAACTGGCGGTCTTTCTCCTCCTCTAAAATTCGTTGCTGGTGTTGGTGCTGACGTCTTCCTGTCATTATTAAATCTTCTCTTCTTGAAATTTTCCACTTGAGTTATTTCTTCTATTACCTTGGCCATGATTACCACTGAAGTGGTTACCACTTCTGGCATGATAATTTCCTCCACGATGGTTATCATTGTTCCGATGCCTGTTGTCATCGGTACGATTATCATCGAGTTATTGGTCATTATTCTTCAGTTGAGCCGACTAATTATCGCGCTCCAATAACTGAGCCCTATTCACAACGTCTGAATATAAACAAAGTTTGTGAGAAATGAGGTATTGACGTATTTTGGGTTTCAAATCTCGCAAAAACATTTGCGTCATTCTCTCCTCATTATCAACCAAATGCGATGCAAATCGGGACAACTTGGTAAACTTAGCTTCGTACTGCGACACGTTCATATTGTTTTGCTCCAGCTTGATGAACTCTACCTCCTTCATGTGACGAATACTTTCGGGAAAGTACTTGTCGTTGAACAATTCTTGGAACTTCTCCCAAGAAATCTTCAGTGCGGTAGGCTGAGTACGCTTTACGGATTCCCACCAATAATCTGCCTCTCCTTGTAACATGAAAGTGGTGAAAGGAACCTTTTGCTCCTCTGAGCATCCTAAGATATCAAATATCTTAGTGATCTGCTTTATCCACGTCTCTTCCGTAAGTGGTTCTGGGTTTCCCAAAAACTTTGGCGGTCCTAACTCCTTGAACTGCTTAGCAATGACCATCCGTGAGTTGCCAATGTTTCCACCTACATTTTGAACAGTAGTCTTTCTCGTTTGGTTTTGAATGAATTCTAGAAAGTTCCTAAACATACCATCGTTCGTCATTTGCTCAGTGGTGTTGTTCACAGGAAAAACATTGCCAGCCTGTTACACGTTCTCCTCGTTGGTGAGCAAAGGTGTCTCCACGGTCTCATTTACTCCACTGTTAACATTCTCAGTCGACATTTTTATATACTTCAATAAAACAAGGGTTAATTAAACAAATTAACAAATCACATAATACCCCTTATATTATGACCGACCGACCAACAAATAAGCTTAGGTAGCACACACTAGCGAAGGATTTACTCGTGTCTCCCCTCCTAGTTCTATTCCCCGATCTCTGCCAGAAATCATATCCCTAAGCTCTGATACCAACTGTGACACCCCCAAAACAGGTATACATCACCCATTCTGAGTCGCTAAATACATGGTACATAAACAACTACAACTTCATTAATACAATTGTCGAGCAAAATACGACAATACATAAACTGTGAGTTTAAATACAAATATTGTCTTCTAGACAATATCCACACTCAAATAAGTCCTCATTACAATTATTGATACACTATTTTACAAAATAGTGAGGGCTACTAAAACAACTATCTTGAACCATTACTCCACACCCCGACTAGTTCCCGCTATATTCTCGTCTCCTGAGAAGAAAAATAGAACAAAAAGGAAAATGGTGAGCTCAACTAGCCCAGTAAAGAATATTATGACTAAGATGATGTACAACAAATTATCCTTAGTCTTCCACATGGAAAAATCTGATATAATATAATAGACAACAAGTTTTAGATCAACAACTGCAGCGGAAACAACAATTCATTAGAAGAGTTAAGTAGAGAATGAAATCTACTATCATCTATGAATGTAAAAGTCCATCATCGATATTTTATCCCTATAACATCAATCAATATACATCATAAATCAAATATTCATCTTTGCACTACAGGCTAAAGATATTCACCAGTTGGTCATGTTCATCTAAACACATGTTCATCTTTGCACTACGGGCCAAAGATATTCATCATCAAATCATTCATCTTTGCGCTACGGGCCAAAGATATTCAGTTATATCATCATTTAGGACGGAGGATGATGACAAATATTTTAAAGAAAAACGAATCCAGTGAAGCAAAAGAACAAATATTAGGGATTCGTATTTCAGCTATTACATGTCCAAAAATACCTCATAAATAATCATAGTGGAGTAAATTTCAAGAATGATCAAAAACATGGATACAATCAAAGATGGTATCCATAATAGATATTTTGGACAAAAAGAAGAAAATTTTATTTTTCGGTGAATAATGTCGTATTCGTGAATAGTACCGTATACGTGAATAGTGCCATATACGTGAATAGTAACTCCGACACCAAAAGATAAAAATTTCACAAAAAAACATCATCATGCTTCGTGAATAGTACTCATGAATAGTAACTCGTGAATAGTAACTCATGAATAGTAACTTGTGAATAGTAACTCATGAATAGTAACTCATAAATAGTAACCCCGACATGAAAAAGTTCCAAATTTGATAAAAAGTTCCAACCTATATTTCAGAATATTGATATTGAAGAAATAATATCACTTACGAAGAAAATAACATCCCTTACCTCAAAGAGACAGTACTTCTGTCTGGAATACTGAATATAGTGCTGAAGGAAACTTGCACTGTATAGCAACACTCAAAGTACCAAAATACTCACAAGAATACGCTCGATAATATAGAGAGAGAGAAAGAGAGAGAAAACTTTACATTCTGGTGTGATTTTCAATTCTAACCTAAACACCCTATTTATAGGAAATTGCTTAGAACACCAAAAGTAGAAAATTTATTAAAATAATTTTATTTAATAAAAAATTCAAGCCCACTACCCAAGAATCTGAATTTCAGCAATTCACACATGCTAACCTTCTAGAAAAAATAAGAAAAAACGTTTTTCATAAAATAAATAATTAAAACTTTCAAAAATCAATTATTTCGGAACTTCGGAACTTCAATAATTCATAATAAATAGCCCTTTTATCAGAAAATTCAAATCTCAAAATCTTCTATAGGAAATTCAATTCTCTACAACTTTGCAGAAGAAAGTTTTTCCAAATTCCAAACAGAAATTGACCGAAATCCACATACGGACGATTTTACAAGCTATAATCAAATTTCAGTCAAGAAATGGGGTCCACCGACACACAAAACATGTGTTAATCATTTAATGCAACAAAAATACTATTCCTTCTCATATACTCATATATCCCACATTCATTGTAAAAATATCACCATTAAAATATTATTAAAATAATATATTCAAATGAATTATTTTATCAGAAAAAAATAAAATATTAATTTTCAACAATTGTCACATTTAAAAATTTTCTCCATCTATATCCACATAAAATCAATATTTTCCTCATCATATAAATCAATAATTAATTATTCATAAATAATATTACAGAATCACAGTACTGGCAACCAGGCCGTTCCAAGGAAAGAGGGGGCTTTCCAATAAGAATTTCTCCTTACTGGCGCGCAATTAGGTGACCAAACCTCTTCTTAGACAGAACTTTCTAGACATTGCCAATAATGTTTTCTAATAATATTATTCAGATAATATGAATTATTGCTTCGATAATGAAAAATACCGTGTAGTGACAATTATTGAAACAACAGTAATATAAAATATCAACGCAGCAATTATTGAATCAAATAAAATAAAATACTGAACAGTAATTACTGTAACAATTATTGAGTAGTACCTTCTTACGTAAGAATCAATAATTGGTGCAATACCGTGTGCTACTGTGCAATAACGCGTATTACTGTGTTTTAACCACCGGGTATTCCAATAGTATTAACGGTAACAACTACGTCGTTATTTATAAATAACTTATACTTGTCGTTTTTTTCACCCAATCGTTTTTCGTTATGGGCCCACACAAGGCTGCGCCGTCGTACGAATATTCCCCGACAGTAAGAATATTCTATGACCAAACGAATATTCTCCGACAACAATAAGTATTTTATAACCACTTGCTTATTTAAAATATTTGTGCATTTTACCCATAACTAACCACATTAATCAAATCAACCCTTACTATTTCAAAATAATAAATAGAGGAATTAAATTTTATTTATTAATAATTTGGGATCTTACAGAGAACATAAAGAGTATCATATAAATATAAGGTGAAACCACTCTCCAAAACTAAAGGAAGAGTTCCTACAGCTTCAACTTGTATAGACTCTCCTTTGCCAACTTTAATGGTTCTTTCCCCTTTTTGGAGTGTCTTCTTTGAAAGGAATCCCTGTAATGAATTAGTAATATGAACCATAGCACCAGTGTCATGCCACCATGTATTAGAAGGAACATTAATTAGAAATGATTTATAAGTTACATAATTGATGGACGATATACCTTTCTTTTCAATTCATTCTCTTAATTTAGTGCATTCTTTCTGAATATGTCATTACTTCTTACAGAAGTGACATTTAGGACATGTCTCAGAGTTGTTACCTGAATAATTTTTCCTTATTTGTTTTGGTAGAAATTGGTTTATCCTTATTCTTAAAACCTTTGCCATTTTTTATAAGCTTTCTTCTTATAGGATCCACTGGTTGTCAAATGAGCAACATTAGGTTTTTCAACCTTAAGCCTTTCTTCATCTTTAATTTAAAAGCCATGTCGTTCATCATCATAATGTGCTCGCGCACCCCCACTAACCCCATCATACCTGCTAGTAAGCATTTTTTAAAATAAGGGTACTTGCATGAGTTTTAGAAGAACCATTAAATTGTTACTCAACTGAAGTTAAGTACTCTTTAACATTCTCAAAGTCAGTAATGACTCCTCGAATGACTGTCGTGATAGAGTTTTTCATAATCACAAGGGACACAGTTGGATCGCTCCCACTTTCATAAATAATCTTTTACTCAATTGAGCTAGTAGTTGTAAGTGGAACAGAATGATCCAATCGTAGTGCGTAGTCCAAAATCATAGTACCGAGAACAATTTTTAACTTACACTTTTCAAGCAGTAAAATTATTTTTCATTCAAGGTTTCAATCCAGAGAGATACTCAGAAATACTAGTTGGAGTCAATGTCGAAATACAATCAAGCTCATAAGCATGCTTACAAAAAACTAAAAGAAATTCACAATGTACAACAATAATTAATCATAATAAAAACCAACTGTAGGGCAAGCAATTAGTTATATAAAATCTATTTACAACACCAAAATATATTTTAATGAGACATTGGTGCATAATTATCAATCTTTCGTTGGTTCAATTAATAATATGCTAATAACATCCCCATAAAATAAATGCACAAAACATTTATCCACGCATCACCGTTGGGCAGAAACGAAATAAACATGTTACTTATGCAATAAAATTCCATTTAATAAATTCCAATTCAAATTTTTCGTTGGGTAAAATTAAAATATTCATTTATTAAATGCAACATAATGTGACTTTTCTTAATCTTTAATTGTTTTAATTAATAACCCTCTGTTGGGTTGATTATTAACTTTAACAATAAAAGAGTCACGCATACATGTAAATTATTATGATCAAACTCAATTCTCCTTTAAACAATATATATTAATTAAGTTTGAAAATTAACATTATTTATAATTTACATGTAACAATTTAAAAGCCCTAATAATCATGTTCTAAAATCTTTAATTAAGATATATAGTTATGAACATGAATCAATTATAAAGTATTTAAATTAATTTAAACCCTTCATGAAAAAAGAAAATCTTCAGTAGCAGGCCCCAAGCCTAATCTGGCAGCCCACCGATAACATGCAAGCTGTAACCATATATGCATGCAATAATAATTCGCATTTGGATTATAGTATTAACTTAAATTTGGACATAATAATATTATATTGATAAAATAAAGTCAATACATATTACTTTAATATTTATCCAAAAGATTTAGCATAATACATGAATCATGATGCAGAACATGATGCTTTCAGTAATATATAAGTAATAATATTATATAAGCAAAACATGAGGCAAGACATGATACAAATTAAATTAATTTATAAGTAGTAATATATATGCAGAACATGATGCAGTACAAGATGTTATAGAATAGTTCTGTTCGGAAATTATTTCCGTTAGTAATTTATAAGTAGTCTGATGTGTTTTTGTGACATGTTGTTTTTGTTCACAGCTCACAAGCTTTCGTATTGAAAAGTTCAAGCAGTACTTAATGTTTATTATTATGTAGCATCAAATTTCTAGAATTCAGGATGCTTCTATCTCTAAATTATATTGTACCCATAAAGAGATTATGCAAAATTAAAATTCTAGCATAATTACTTAATTAATTTATTCTATAAAATAACGTAACCACGCTCTTGATACCAGATGTTGAATAAATTATACAGGAACGTGTTATTGCATAAAATAAATAAAATCAGTAATCATAATCATCATAATATTATAAGTACTTACATGAATTGAGAGAAGTCATCTTGTATGTATCACGCTTCCGCTGCGCTTAAGGGTGAAGGGTCTTCAATTGCCTTGCTTAAGGGTGAATGTCTTCAATTGTCTCTCTCAATCTTAGGATGGATGTATAGGTGTGTAAATAAAATTCTTGAGACGACAACTGGGACCAAACCCTAACTGTTTTATTTATATGATAGCTAAGGGTCAAAATCATCCATCAAGATTATAAAACCCTAGGGCCCATTATGACAAATACTATTAGGAATATTATTTATAGGTCACATAATTAATTACCAAACCTATAAATAAGGTGATTAAATTAATACAATATGTAAGCCCAATAATTACATAAATAGTAGAGCTACATAAAGAATAAAATATTCCAACAGAAGCTACTCAGTATTTCATTCAATAATTATTATAGTAACAACCACTTAGTATTTTATATCATTGATTCCACAATTGCTATAGAAGTAGTCACACAATGTTTCATATTATTAATTCAATAATTGCAACAATAGTTACTATATAGTATCTTATATTGTTGATTCAATAATTGCTACAATACATCTACACAGTATTTTATATTATTAAATCAATAATTGATACGATATTGTAACTCATATTATTTGAAATGAATTTATTAAACCAGTTAGCATTATTGACAATATCTAGAAATCTTGTCGAGAAAAGGGGTTATTTAAATGCGCACCATTTATACGGAATGCCCCATCTTTTCTAGGAACGATATGGTTGTCAATATTCTAACTCTGTAATATTAATTGTGAATAATTATTGAAGAATAAAAGTTGTTGATTAATGATAATTATAATAAGTAATGTGTGGTAGATATTTCTCCAATTTAAGTTAAAAATAGAGGGGTTTAACATGATGTGTTTGTTGTAAGTTTGACTTATTATTCCATGGACCCACCATTTACCAATTTATCAAAACTCACTACAACAAATTATGGATGTATTGAAGGAAATTTTGTGAAGGAATTCATTCCTTCACATGAGGAGTTTTCTAGCGAAGGAATTATGAAGGAAATAAATGTAGTTACAATATAGTTATTAGTGAAAGAAACATCTTTCACAATTAAAAATTTTTCTTTCGCTAAATTGGGGTGGTAGAAAGATATTTGGCGCCAATTTATGATTAGAATTTGCGAGGAAAAAAACTATTAATGAAGAAATTATTGCTCACTATATTTTATTGTTCGGAGATTTTTTGTGAGATAAAATCGGTCACTATTTTGTTCTAAATAAATTTTTTAAAATTAATTTTGGTGAATATAAATTATAATATATTTACATTTAATTTTTTACAATATATAACAAATTTATTTTTAATAATACTTTTTAAGTAACTTACAATTTCGACTATTTCTTTAATCAAAGTAAATAAATTTACAATAATTTAAACTTTAAAATATCATACATTAACCTGAAAAAAATGGGGAAAAAATAAGGCTCTTTTGTATAATAGATCATAAATGCTAAAAAATTACTCATATGTGGTGAATATAAATTTTAATATAAATATATTTAATTTTTTATAGTATCAAGTTTATTTTTAATAATACTTTATAAGTAACATACAATATCGACTATTTCTTTAAGAGAATTAAATAAATTTACAATAATTTAAACTTTAAAATTTCATACATTGGCCATGAAATATTTTTTTTTTAAAAAAAAGATAAGGCTCTTCTAAGGAATAGACCACAAATGCTAAAAAATTACTCATCTATTCTACAAAAAGAGATAAGTTTGAGTTTATTCTTAATTAATTTATGGTATCCTACAACTCAAATTGTAATGTAATTAGTTTTTTAAAAGAGAATTGTATTCTTAATAATATTTTTAAATGATTTATAATATTAAATGTTTTATTAATCAAAATATTAAGTTACAATAATTCAAAATTTAAAATATTGTAAATTGACAATAATAAAATTATAATAATTAGGGCTCTTTTGTGGAACAAATCAAAAATGTGTAAATTATTACTTTTTTGTTCCACAAAAGAGTTATATATATTTCAGTTTGTTATTAATTAATTTATGACATCCTAAGATTTAAATTTAAATCTATTTAAAATTTTGAAAAAATTATTTTATTTACAATATTAATTGTTTTTATAAGTTAAAATCAAACTCTTTTTTGAAATAGAGTCCCTAATTTAATTAGAAGTTATGTACTTGCTCTCTGCAGTCTACCATAACCCAAAGCCAAAACCCAAATTGCTTCTCACTCTTTGCCTGCCCAAACCCCAAACCCCAAACCCCAAATTGCGCCTCCGTCCTATCCGTGTCTCCCTTCCTTTCGATGTCCTTCATGTTCTAACCCTAATTTTTTTTCTTTTGAATTTCCCAATCCAATAAGATATTCAAAATCTGTGACAACCGTGACGGAGGAGATTCAAGTTTAGGGAAGTAAGTCCTTGTTGCGGTTAATTTGCTTCATTTTCACTGAATAAAGCGGTAGATTTGGCTCGGGTTAAAGCTGAATGGAGAGCTAAAGAAGTTATTCTAGCCAGAGACAGAGATAAGAACGCGTTGGAGCGATTTTTTGCCCTGACCTCCAAGATTGATGAATTGATTGACACATCCAAAATTGAACCTTTGGCAAAAAAATTAACTCAAACTTGCCAAATTGGGGATGCAGAAGGACAAAAGGATGATGATGATCTATTGCATAATGGTCCGCACTCTTTGTGAGTTAATATACTCTTTATTTTTTATGTTATGTGGAATGGCTTGAACTTTAAGAATTTATGAAGATTACATGGTCAGAATTTTCAGTTCTAGTATTGACCAGTTAATTTGTATTAGTAGTATTGACCAATTGATTTGTATTTGTGATACTATAGCTCGATTTGTAATTTATGAGTTCAGTTTCAATTTTTAACACAAATCAGCAACACAATTGACATCAGAATCATAATGAATGTGATTGGTACAGTCGTCCTGGTCGTTGGCCACATGAGAATGACAACGACTTGCTAAAACTCGTCTTTCAATCTCTATAATCATCCTCTCTAATAAGCAGGCATCATATTTTTTTATCTTTAGTCAGATCTAACACCTTTTGTACAACTTCAATTGCCTCAAATGAAAGCATCAAATAGTTTTCAAAATAATAAAGCAACTATCCCAAATATATAACCATGAACTATCCTGAATAAAATATATAAGATGTGCACATATCAGAAGGAAAATCAAAAGTCTGAGTAGAAATGAATTTGCTTGACTCGGCAACAACTAATACATTGTAGTTTATTCTATACATTTTAAACTGAAGTGGATATGCTTGGGTTTTAGTATTATTGATTGCCAATAATTGTAGAATGTATATGCTGCAAATATTCTAGATGCTATAAAATAGTGAAAATTAGTGATGAAGTACAACATACTTGTTACAAAGCCAACTTGGAACAGATTTTAATGACTGATAATTAATGTGTAAACAAGGGATGATAGTTTTAGGTACACGAAGCGACAAAACCTAATAGCAACCACTTCGTAAAACCATATATGGTTTGGGATGGGTAGTGGGATTTACATTTAGGTCACCCGTTACAACTTACATGCTACTTGTTTAGTAGGTACAATTTTATAATTTATAATTTGTCATATAATGTGCAGATATACATTGTTAAATTTCAAACTTGTGAACTCTTAATAGTTAATAGAGAAGCTCTAAATAAATCACAAATTATTTAAATATATATTTATATAGAATATCATACTGTATTATATATTTTATGTTGCATTATATTATAAATGGGTACAGAATGCCTCGGTTTAATGGATTAGAGGGACAGGAATGGGTAGCAAAATAAATTGTAGCTAGGTTTAGATAGGGAAACAATTAAAGACGAATAATTTAAAATCAGAGTAAAGTGAATGAATAATTTCAAAAGCAATGAAGGAGGTTATATAAGTTTCTCTAGCTCTTCTTAGTTAATATTTTGTTGTTGATGAATATATATGTTTCCAATGCTCTTTCTTTTTTATGCTCATATATGAATGGGTACAATATGATAGTATTTTCTTTCATAACTATGGTAGATTTTGAAATCCAATTAATTTGCTACAGCTAATTAATTTATATCATGTAGAGTAGTAGTATACGAATTTTTTATATGCCAAGATGTATATATACCTTAATCAAAAAATCTTACTGATATGAGTTTTTTTAGAATCACCACTTTTGTGATGGAAATTTTTAAAAGCTGTGCAACATGATAGAACTCGATTACGTAGAGGTTCATTGACATAGCAGTTGGATCAATCAGGTTTTAGTCCTGACTGCACAAGAATGAGTTTGTTGTTTACTTCTTTAGAGCTGCGGGACCTGGGAATGATTGGATCTCTTGTGAATTCTTTGACAATGCTGGAAACATCTTCTGTTACTGCATTTGCTAGAGATTTTCAGTTTAGCCAACCAATATTTACAGTTTCAATTTCTAATCGATGGCTATTTCATCATTAATTAATATGTATTATTACATATTCATCTGTATACAAACTCCCAAATACGATGGCATGAAAAAAATTTCAAATATATATATATTTGCATATTTGATATAGCAAAAAATATAACATGTTATACTAAATATATTGCAGATTTAAAACCATATAAGGTGCTAAATCAACTTACTCAAAAGAAAGGAGCAAGTAAAGTGGTTCAGTGTAGCGTGGGGCTTGTAAATGGGGGTTTATGTTACAGGAGTCATTAGTGACGTCTGTGTCGTCGCCAGTGAGGTCATTCTCGACGGCGTGGCGCCTATCGACAATGGTCTCGTCAGCTATGCCATGATTTTTTTAGTGTACCTTACATATGTAAACAATTTTTTTACTAATATATCATGCATTTTTATAACTTGCAGAAGACGGTACACCAGAGATAGATGACTTGGCCATTTGGAGTAGTGAGATAATTGGCGGGACTAAAAAAATTAGATACTTGGTTTTTCAAAATATCATGCACGATACTTGCTTGTTTATCCTCCTATGGTGCCTCCGAGTATAGGTTCCTCACCGCAACAATCTATTGATCCTAAGGTATTAGAGAGTATGATTGATAAGATTGTCCTCCGTTGATTGGGTATAGAGTCTATGAACGAGGCTTCTACTAATGATAGTACACCCTAACCGTCCATTGGTAGTATTAATGAGCATATAACTAAATTGGTAGAGACAGAGTTTACAAACTTCCTTCAAACATTTACCAACTATGAATCAGTTGAGGTATTTACTAATAGTTATATTTTTATCTTTTTCCTTCATTAATCTTTCTCTCCCTATTAATTTAAGTTCACCATGTTCATTTTTTCTTACTCATCTTATTGAAATTGAATTTTTGTGTTTCTTTTGCAGCATGAAATTTACAGGCCCAACCTTAATTTCCTTGAGAAAAATGATGATGAAGTGAACCTAACATGATGTACACTTCATTCCTTTTAGTTTGTTGTTATTCTTTCAGTTTTCTTATGTTAGTTATTAAATATTGTAAGTACTATGATCTTTGGGAGATCAAGATACAATAACAAATTATGTACTTATTGTGACTTGAGCATTACCTATTTATATATGGAGTATTAGTTTTAATTATTGGCTCTTTATGCATAAGTTTATTAATTAGTTTGAAAAAAGTATGACATTTATATTGACTTGAAATATTAAATTTAATATTTATTATATCAATTAATAATAATAATAAAATAATAATAATAAATATGAAATCATTGATTTAAAAATTAATTATAATTTGCAATGAATTTTGATTATTTACAAATTTATAATTTGTGAAGGATTTTACTTGAGAAATGGACATTAATGAAGGATTATTTCCATCACTAAATCTTTTCTAGTTAATTAGTTATTTATTAATGAAGGAATTTTTCTTGCACTAAATTGAAGAAAGATTCTCAATTTATAATTAGTGAAGAAAAATATTCTCTCATTAAATAAATGTGTTCTTCACAATATATTATTTGTGAGGGAATAAAGTTATTCACTAATTTCAAATAGTCATTCTTAAAATATTATTCATGAAGGAAACAAATTTTTCACTAAATAAGAATATTCCATTACCAATTATAATTTGTGAAGAAAAAGTTATTTACAATATATCCTTCACAAAAAATATTTAATTACTACTTAGCGAAGGATGTCCAATTGCGAGAAGGTCGTACGCGAGCAGTCGTGTGAAAGAAACATTTATTCGCAATAGATGTCTTGTGAGTGATATATTATGTCTTGTGAATGATTTGTTCGTCACTAGATGCCATTTTTTTGGTGTAATGACTGTCGCCAAAGTTTTCTTTTTAATTAGTATTTATTTTATTATTATAATAATAGTAATAAAACAAAAAAAATTATATTAAACAAAAAACTTTTATAAAGTTAATTGTTTTATTAGAATATATTATATTATATATAAAGTTATCTGTTTTATTAAACTATTTTATTGAATAAAAAAAACAGACCGAAACTTTCGAAATCAGTGGGCGAAGCATGTACGTTTGTCAAACGTGGTGTGCTAAGCATTCTCTTATAAATAGGTTGCTTAGTTGAGGTATAAAACTCACATCAGGATCACAAAATTATTCTCCTATAATATTGTGCATTTTTCTTTTGAGTATAATGATACTTTAAGTGTAGTTAGTAGTGCAAGATTTCCTCAAGACAGTCTTTTTTATACCAGTCAAATCTAGTCTTGTACTAAGGTAAGGGATATCATTTCGTTCATATTCGTAAAGTAATATCATTTCTTTCATATTTGTAAGGGATATCACTCTCTATAGTACTCCTAAATCTAAACTTACCATGGTAATTATTGCTTCTATAATTCCTGAAATGATTAGAAATTACTTGGAGGTTTGCGCTTCATCTATTATAATTTCACTTGGTATTTTTGGACATGGAATAGCTGAAATAAGAATCCCTAATATTTGTTTTTTTGCTTCACTGGATTCGTTTTTCTTTAAAATATTTTTCATCATCCTCCGTCCTAAATGATGATATAACTAAATTTCTTTGGCCCGTAGTGCAAAGATGAACAGGTGTTTAGATGAACATGACCAACTGGTAAATATCTTTGGCCTGTAGTGCAAAGATGAATATTTGATTTATGATGTATATTGATTGATGTTACAGGGATAAAATATCGATGATGGACTTTTACATTCATAGATGATAGTATATTTCATTCTCTACTTAACTCTTCTAATGAATTGTTGTTTCCGCTGCAGTTGTTGATCTAAAACTTGTTGTCTATCGTATTATATCAGATTTTTCCATGTTGAAGACTAAGGATAATTTGTTGTACATTATCTTAGTTATAATATTCTTTATTGTGCTAATTGAGCTCACCCTTTTCCTTTTTGTTCCATTTTTCTTCTTAGGAGACGAGAATATAGCGGGAACTAGTCGGGGTGTGGAGTAATGGTTCAAGACAGTTGTTTTAGTAGTTCTCACTATTTTGTAAAATAGTGTATCAATAATTGTAATGAGGACTTATTTGAGTGTGGATATTGTCTAGAAGACAATATTTGTATTTAAACTCACGGTTTATGTGTTGTCGTATTTTGCACGACAATTGTATTAATGAAGTTGTAGTTGTTTATGTACCATATATTTGGCGACTCAGAATGGGTGATGTATACCTGTTTTGGGGGCGTCACATTTCCAGTATGACACGGAATTTAATTTCTGTATCTAAACTTGACGTTGATGGATTTTCGTTTAAGTTTGGGAATAATAAAATAATTATTTATCATTACTCTCATGTTATTAGTTCTGGCTCTTTAGAGGGAAACCTCTATAAGATAAATTTGGATAATGTCTTTGCTGAATCCTTATTAACAATGAATGTGACAGAAAATACCTCTAAAAGTGAAACTAAGAGAAAACTAGAAAATGATAATTCTTCAAAATTGTGGCATAAACGCTTAGGCCATATTTCAAAAGACAGAATGCAACGTCTTGTAAAGGATGGAATTCTTCATTCACTAGATTTTTCTGATCTTGACCATTGTATTGAATGTATAAAAGGAAAATTTATGAAAGGTAATAAGAAATGAGCAACTAGAAGTAGTGCACTTTTTGTGGTGATTCACACTGATATATGTGGACCATTTTCTCCAAGAATTGGTGGACACAAATCTTTCATTACGTTCATTGATGACTATTCTCGTTATACTTATGTGTATCTGATTAATGAAAAAAATCTGAATCACTAAATATGTTTAAAGTTTTCAAAGCTAAAGTTGAAAATCAACTTGAGCAAAAAATTAAAGTAGTGAGATCAGATAGATGCGGGGAGTATTATGGTAAACACTCCGATACAGGTCGTAGTCCTGGCCCATTTGCCTTATTTTGTCAAGAAAATGGAATCGTCACTCAGTATACAATGCATGGTACACCGCGGCAGAATGGTGTAGCTGAGAGGCGAAATCGTACCATTATGGATACGGTACGTAGTATGTTATGCAATTCTAGCTTACTTGTGTTTTGTGGACTGAGGCATTAAAGACAGCTGTTCATATTTTAAATTGGGTTTCTAGCAAACCTGTCCCTAACACTCCTTATGAAATTTGGACAGGTAGGAAACCTAGTTTAAAATACTTACGGGTGTGGGGCTGTCCAGCCGAGGCTAAGTTTTTTAATCCACAAATAAAGAAACTTGACTCTAAAACCATTAGTTGCCATTTATTGGATATCCTGAGAGATCTAAGGGTTTTCAATTTTATTGTCCCTCGCATACCATTAGAATTGTTGAGACTAGGCATGCAGAGTTTTAGATAATGGTGATTTAAGTGGGAGTGATGAGCTTAGAAAAATTGATCTTGAAGAAAACAGGTTTTATGTTTCTAATCCTGTAATTCAAGAGGATGAGGCAGAACAACCTCCTATTGAGGCGAATGATGCCCCTGAGATAGCTGGGTCACCACTTAATGTTGAACCCCACATTATTGAAAATTATATTCCTAAAATTGTGCAACCTTTACGTAGGTCCGAAAGACCTAGAAAGCCTATTAATTTTGATAATTTTATAACCTCTCTTAATGAGATTGACTATGATTTAAGTAAGATTAATGATCCTATCTCCTATAAAGAGGCCATTACGAGTGCTCAATCAACTCAATGGCTTGAAGCCATGAATGATGAGTTGAAATTAATGGAGCTTAATAACGTTTGGGATCGTGAGGAATTACCAAAAGGTTTTAAACCTGTTGGTTGCAAGTGGGTTTATAAGACCAAATTAGATCCTAAATGGAACTTTGAAAGGAATAAATCTCGATTGGTTGCTAAGGGTTTCACTCAAAAGGAAGGTGTCGATTATAATAAAACTTTCTCTCCAGTATCTAGGAAAGATTCATTTAGAATAGTCATGACTTTAGTAGCTCATTATGATTTAGAGTTACATCAGATGGATGTTAAAACCGCATTCTTTAATGGTAACTTGCATGAGAATGTCTATATGACACAACCAGAAGGTTTTTTTTGTTGAAGGCAAGGAACATATGGTATGTAGACTTAAGAAGTCCATATATGGGTTAAAACATGCTTCTCGACAATGGTATCTTAAGTTTCACGAGGTGATGAGTAATTTTGATTTTAAGAAAAAAATATATAGTGGATCAATGTATATACTTGAAGGTCAGTGGGAGTAAATTTGTTATTCTTGTTTTGTATGATGATGATATACTACTTGCAAGTAATAACTTAGACATTTTGTATGAGACCAAACGTTTCCTTTCTGGAAATTTTGATATGTAGGATCTCGGTGAAGCCTCTTATGTTATAGGTATTGAAATTCATAGAGATAACTTATATTGACAAAGTTCTTAACAAATACAACATGCAAAATTGCTTCCCTATTGTCGTCCCTGTAGTTAAGGGTGACAAATTTAGCTCATATCAATATCCTAAGGATATTAAGCTTACATTTAGAAAAAACAGATAACCTTGAAGTTGTTGGTTATTCTGATTCTGATTTTGCTAAGTGTAAAGATGAAAAGAAATCTACATCAGGGTACATCTTTATGCTTTCAGAAGGCCCTATTTCGTGGAGAACTCATAAGCAAGAGTTAACTACCACTTCCACGATGATGGCAAAATATGTGACTTGTTATCATGCTACTTGTCACGTCATATTATTAAGGAATCTTATTTCATGACTTAAGGTTGTAGATTCCATTTCATGGCCATTGAAAGTATTTTGTGATAATAATTATAATGTTAGTTTGTCCAACAACATCATTTCGAGTGGTGATGGACTATACCTCGACACTAAGTACTTATTTGTCAGGGAAAGAGTTGAAGATCAAAACGTTGTTATTAAATATATTAGTATGCATGATATGTTAGCGGATCCACTTACGAAAGGCTTACCGCCCAAGCTCTTTTTAGAGCATGTTGCCGGCATGGGTTTAACTGGAAGTCTTAATTAGTGAGTTATTTTATGTAAGACAACAATTTTGAGCTCGTTATTTTGAACTTCATTTTATGTTTATGGTTTGCTATTCTCATTATTGTGCACACTTGAGAACTTGTGAGCAAACGGTATGGTTATGTTTTGGACCATATGAATGAGTTTAATCTATTACCACTTATGTAAACTCTATCCATACTTGTTATGCTTAATGTTAATCTTTATTTTAATAAAAGTACTAATTGTGTAACTAATGGGGATCTTGTGTTAATAGTGACACAAAGATTGTATTAATTCGCATTGGTGTTTTTATTTAAACAAGATGTAGACATTAAATTAATACTTGGCCAAATTAATGATTGTAAGCGTTATGTTTTGTATATAAATAGTATTTCGGCCAAGTGGGAGAATGTTGGAATATTTTATTCCTTATGTAACTCTACTATTTATGTAATTATTGGGCTTACATATTGTATTAATTTAATCACTTTATTTATGAGTTTGGTATTTAATTATGTGACCTATAAATAATATTCCTAATAGTATTTGGCATAATGGGCCCTAGGGTTTCATAACCTTGATGGACGATTTTGACCCTTAGCTATCATATAAATAAAATAGTTAGGGTTTGGTCCCAGTTGTCGTCTCAAGAATTTTATTTACACACCTATACATCTATCCTAAGATTGAGAGAGGCAATTGAAGACCCTTCACCCTTAAGCGCAGCGGAAGCGTGATACATACAAGATGACTTCTCTCAATTCATGTAAGTACTTATAATATTATGATGATTATGATTACTGATTTTATTTATTCTATGCAATAACACGTTCCTGTATAATTTATTCAACAGCTTCTACTGTAGCAATCATTGAATCAATAACCTGAGATATTGTGCAATACCGGGACTATTTTCCTTCCTGATCTTGTGCGTTAATATTATCATGTTCTAACTTTAAAACATTATTTAATGTTAAAATAGATAAAATAATGCGGAATAATGTTTTCTTTCTTTCCATTCATTCATTCCCTGAATTGCAACCTTTACCATTCTTCTTTATACTAGAATCATATTTATTATATGATTTGTATAATCTGTGTAAACATATTAAAAGCTTAAGTATCAATACTTCATATCTTTTCTATCAATAATTCATTTATTTTAGAATCATATCTATTCTCATTTTAGAATAAACATTCTTTATCCATTCAACATTTCAAACTATACATAATTGCCAATTACATTTGACAAAACTACCAATCATAGATTTATACCATTTCTAATTCAAGAAAATGTATTCATTTTGCACATCGTTCAATCTTCATCATCCGTATAGCAAGTAATATTGCCTAACATCATTAACCTGCAAAAAGTTTGTGTTTGCAAGATTGAGCTCGACAGTCTAGCAAATTTAACAGTCTATCATGTTTCACATAGCACACAATTCCACATGCACTACATTTCCTTTAATATGCATATCTGCATGCAACATATATTCTTTACTATGCATATCCTACATGCATCAATAATTCCTTACAAAGCATACATTCATGCATTATACATTTTAAATTTATCGAGTTACATCATACAATATGTTCTATCACATATCACATATAAATTGAGTTCCACAACCCAATTAACTTAGTCATATTTTGACTTTAATAATTCATAAAGCATGGTATGTAACTCACCGCATAATCACATTTAATCCACAAATATAATAGAACTGAAAAACTTGCCTTGATTGGAGATTACCACAAAAGGTAACCCAGAGTTTCTCCATAATTCCTACATAATTATATTTATATGTACACACGTATTAGATAATTGAATATGTTACAAAACATGCATGTATATTCATCAATAATAATTATTAGTTTTATACAAACTAATATTATTTATTCCAACTCAAAATGAATATTAGTTTGTTTAGAAACTTAATTCGTTTTAACCTTTTCACACCAAATAAAGGTCCCTCACATTTTAGTATGTAAATATTTTACACTTTGAAGTTTCAATCATTTATATTCCACTTTAAGTATATCTTATACTTAAACATCTAATAAATAGCTTTTATAGTAAAATTCAATTTACTATATTATTCCTTTAATATAAATAATTTTATATTATTATTTTTCCCACTCGTGAGTCAACTCGGACCATTGTCTCATTTATAAACATTCTATCTCACTAACACACTTGCTGCATTTTTTGTTTTGCAATTATTCACATTTTCACTATATATATATATATTAAGTATATATAAATCTTGGCTCAAAAACTCCATTTTGATCCCCACAAATCTTCATTTCATCACTTTTATGATTATTACAACTTTTTAATGGTTCCATACTTTTCGTTTCGTTATAAAACCATTTTTCATGTCAATTCCGTCTTACATTTGCTTAAATATGCAAATTCATATTTATATAATATTTTTATTGCATTATTTATGTCCGAAAAGAAGTTTCATGACGTAAAATATCACATACAGTCAAATCTCTTCTCTTGGAACTTTATTAGATATAATATTGTCTTAAATTTAGCCCAAACACACTTTGGAACGACGAATGTCAAAACAGCCCATGACTACATTTTGCGTCACCCAAATTGTAGTTCTTACATGCATGTTCGCTTATTTTTAATTCTCAACCCATAAGTCATATAACAGCGGATTTTTTTGTATGTTATAGACCTTATGTCATAGTACATTTAAAAATTTTCTAAACGCGAAAACAAGCTACGAACATTGATCAAAACAGCGCTCAAAAAGCCCGGCAAGCGACTGCACAAGCAGCACGGCGCGGCGTGCGCGGCCAGCCTCGCGGCTGGCACAGCGCTGGCTGCTGCCTTGCATAACGAATGAGCCACTTTGCGATTTTCTCACGCCTTACTCGCTTATCAGAAAATTCCAAATTTTCAGTATGTTTTTCGTATCATATGAGACTATTTTTAAAAAATATGAAACCCCCATTTCGGGTTCATTAGGCAGCCCAAATAGAGCGCCAGTGTACGTTCATAACAGTTTTTCACTTTCATTTCGGCTTTACCCTCTCTTGCTAAAACAGTCATAACTTTTTCGTTTCAAAACATTTTTGAGCGATTCTTGAGCCCACGCGAAGATAACTTCTGGGACTAAAACTTCTCTTCAGATCACAAATCCAAATTCCAAACCGAACAGAACAGAAATCTGCTCTAAGTGGACAGAATGTTCTGTTTTTAGACTGCACGACCCTCCTTCCCTAAAATGGTCATAACTCCTTCGTTTCTCAACATTTTTAAGTGATTCTTGAACCCACGCGAAGCTAACTTCCAGGACTACCACTTTTATTCTTTGACCATTTCCAAATTCAAAACAAAGAATTCCAGAAAATTCGTTCAAGGTGACTGCCCCGAGTTGGTTAGACAGTTTTGACGCAACTACTTTGAACGGTCATAACTCTTTGCTCCGAAATTGGAATTAGTCTGTTCCAGAGTCTATGCATTCCTTATTCAATGTACTACACATCCCCAGAAGCCCAGAATTTTCTGGAAAGTCTAGGTAGCCCCGAATTTTTCTTTAAGGACAGCAGCCAAATTAGTTTTCGGTTTCTAATATGTTTTACTAATTTGAAATCTTCAAACTACGCATCCAATAAAAACCAAGTTCTGGTATATTGCAGAGGGCATAGCAAGCTATTTGTTTTAAAATATAACACTGCCTAAAGGAGCATTCTAGATGGATTCTACTGAGTTTCAAAACTGCTATGCCAAATCAGATATAAAACCACATTGCACTCCATGACCAAGTTGCTCACTTCATGATTTTTGTTTCTAGATTGCAGACTATATATGCGAGTAAAAAAAAATCCTAACAGGTTATAGAGGGCATTGCAAGGTATTTTTGAAAAATATAACATATCCCAAACAAGCATCTTGAGTACACTTTATTAAATGCCCAATCTGCCCTGCCGGACAATTTTTTTTAATCCAACTCTAACATGTTGTTTCCCTTCAAAAAAATATCTTTCTTTCTTAATTCAATCCATACAAGTAATTTAATTAATTTCATATAACATGCCATCAGACATCTTTGGCCTTACCTTGCTTAATTTCAGTCTTTTAATCAAAACAGCCCCTAAGAGGACTTCTAACAAACATCATGTGTGCACTACTTTAAATTTCAGATTTCACAACCAATCGGTTATGGTTTGATCCATATTTCCCATCCTTATAACTCCGCACAACCAATCCTATACTCCTTGGCTCTAACTTCAGTCCACAACAACCAATACTCAAAGAAAACCATACATGTGTGTAGCTATTTCATAATTTAGTTTACTAACTTTCAAGTATTGGCCCAATTCCATTCCTTTAGTTTCTAAAACATGTTTTACATTATAAGTTCCATTTCCATAGCTTGATCGTTACATAAATGATCCTTAACCAACTGTTTTCACAGTTAATTTCAATCCCAACCAACTAATTTCACATTTAAATTACTAACTCGCTAGGCTAAATACTCAAATTCCATATTTGCAAACATATATATAGAATATGTTGTATACCTTGTATGCTTGATTCTTGGATTATAATTGATCGATTGGGATTTGAATGTTGGAAGGAATAGCGCGGTTGAGACTTATTTCTGGGACAGGGGAGCTCGGCACAGAAGAGGAGAAATATGGGAGAATTCGGCTAGTAGACCAAAAAGAAGGCTAGGATGCTAAAATTTATAATCCAATTTTTTTTGTCCCCAAATCTTTCAACAGTGTTTGGCTTGGGTTTCTATTTTATTTACTCTCATTTAATTAATATAGCTTTCTTTAGGAATACATAGAATATATAATTGCTATTATATATATTATGTATTACCCTCTACATAAAAAAAACATAACATTTATAAATATAATATGTTTTTACATTGTATTCGCAAAAATGTATGCGTTACATATTATTCCCATATAAATGAAAATTTACTCAATTAACTAAGATATTATATTTAATATAATATGTGACGCCCCCAAAATAGGTCCACACGACCCATCTTGAATCGCCAGATATCACACTATAAAAATCAAATACAAACTTCATTTATACAACTGTTGAACTGTCGTGCAGAGTACGACAACAGATAAGTTGTGAGTTTTAATACAAATGTATGTAACTCTCATGGTGTCTCAACCACAACCTTACAATGGTATTTTACATAAAAGTACAGTCAAAAACTGTTTTAGAAATTAAAATCTTTGGGAAGTACTCAAGGAAACCTTCGTACATGGGATGCCATGCGTCTAGATTATGATAGATATCATATGTCCACAGAATTATTTTTGGTTGACCCAAAAGTCCCCAAAGAAAAACAAGAAGACTATTATCATCTTCTTTCTAATGGTGAGTCTTCTCTTGACATATAATTATCTCCGTTATCTCCAAGTGAAAATTATACTTCAAATAAACTCCAAGATCATATAGGTAGTGCTCGTAGATATACTCATCAAGTTGATGTGCACAACCATGTCTTATGATAACACGAGGTTGTATGTCATTAGACATCTTGTATAATAGTGGCAAAACACCCTTCCAAAGTTGGGTTCACCTCACCTTATTCGATTCACCAAAATTAAATATCAAATGACGTATACAATACGACAAACTTATCTAAAGTTCTTAACAAAATTATTTTCATACTATTTAGGGAGAACCTCAACAGCTATAGACCACCGTTCTAATCCTCTTAATACTCCGCTCGACCCAGCAACACTTTTATTACCTAAAAAGAATTGTGGAGCAAAAGGGTGAGCACAACTAGCCCAGTAAATAATATCATGACTAAAGATAATTAAACTGTCAATAGCTTTCATCAATAATAAATCAGAGATTTAGAATATATGGTAGATGATAAAACTTTTCAACCATAGTTGCAGCGGAACGAGCAATCCATTAAAAGAGTCAAATAGACCATCAGGTCTATTATCTTCTCCATATTAAAAGTCCACCAATAATATTTTATCCCTGTAACATCAATCAACAGTTCCTGTCCACAATCATATGAATAACTCATAATCATAATTGTGATTCTAAATTCCTCTTCGCACCCAGGACTAAGATAATTTTCATCACCTATCTTCATCTGAAATATCAAAAATCATAGTTATACAAAATTACAATTCTTGTTCATAATCATACTAATAAATTTATCTTTGCACTACGGTCAAAGATATTCATTAACAATTCATCTTTGCACTACAGGCCAAATATATACAAACTGTATTTTAGAAGAGTCAAGTAGAGCATGATATCTACTATCTTTTACGAATTAAAAGTGTATAATCAATATTTTATCGCTGAGACTCAGCTTAATAAATAATCCACATCATCGAATCATCCCTGCACTATGGCCAAGGATATTCATGTAATCATCAATGGTCATGATTATACAGAATAATCCCTAGTTATAATCATACCAATAACTGTCCATCAATGCATTACAGGCCAATGAGAACTTTTACCACAACATTCGTCACATTACGTTCATGATTATACCGAATAATTCCTTGTCGTAATCATACCAAGTCCATCCATGCACGTAAGCCACATTTGACTTTTATCACAATATAAGCATGAGAATGCTGACAATGATATAAGTATTAATCAAGCAAAATAAGGATAAATATTAAAGACTTTAAATTTATTCAAATATTATCAATCACTTAATAAACTCATAATCTAATATTATTAATATTATAACAATATTTTAATCACTTCTTAAACTTATAAACAATTTATTTTAATTATTTACACTTTACCAAATAATGCATTTAATCATTCAAAAATATCATACTCATAAGATTTCATCATCAATGATCAAATCCTTTATCAAAAAATCTGCATATACCCTATATAGGATTCTCAAGCCATAAAATCCTATTTTCCAATTTTGTTACTTCACATAACATATTTAACTCATTTACTCATAACTAGATTATTTTCATGAAAAATACCAAATCAGTTTCAAAAATATTTATTTTTTGGGATTTAGCAGAATATAGTCCCATATTGAACATATATTTTTCTCGGAATTTTTAAATTTATTTACTATTTTTCAAAAATCAATTTCTAATTAATTCCTTAAGAAATTCGCTACATTAAGTTTAACTCCAGAAATTCCCAAATCTTGGCAGGATCTTGCACATGTTAATGTGAGCTTCCAGTTTAAATTTCATGGTCATCAAAGTTATAGAACTCTGGTTATAGCATATTTCGTCGAAAAAACCTAAATATTGAAATAGTCATAACTTGCTCATTTTAAGTCGGAATGAGCTCATTTTTGGACAAGTAGGTACTTTATATAATATATTTTCATGTCCCAAAAGGCCGGAATTTATTTCACAAGTTAAGTGGCCAAAAATGCCCTTTTAAACTTCTAGGCAGTAGTCTTTTTGAAATTTGCAGTTTTCATCTCCTTTACTAAAATCAGTCTACACAAAAATTTACAACACCGTTTCCAGTGATTCCACTTGGATAAGTTAGAAAACTCATAGATCTAACTCTAGAACTTGACCGCACTCAAAAATTCAAAATATAATAGGAGATATGGTCAATTGAATTTCATGTTTCATTTTCATCAAAATCTGATTTTCAACCCTTTGTGATTTCTAAGAAACTTTCATGTTTTCACATAATAACCAACATAACTCATTATAACACTTACTAATACTACATATACCCATGATTTTCATCAGTCCAATGCTTTTATTATGACTTTCATCATAATCCACGTAAATAGATCATTTCCACAATTTAATAAGGAATGAATACAAAGGATCATTCACCATGCATTGATAATCCACATAGACAGGTTATTCTAACAGAATAATAAAGAATGGAATAACAAAAGAATTCATCATGCATGCGATAGACCGCACAGACAGGTTATTCTCAACAGAATAATAAATAATGGAACCAGATCTGGCATAAACGCACAGACAGGATATTCCGATAGAATAATAAATAATGGAACCAGGTCCAGCGTAAACGCACAGACAGGATATTCCGACAGAATAATAAAGAACGAAATATTAGAAGAATTTCACCAAGTATGCGGTACTTCGAATAAACAGGTTATTCCAACAGAATAATAAGAATGGAATAACAACAGAATTAACCAGGCATGTGATAGACCGCACAGACAGGTTATTCTAACAGAATAATAAAGAATGGAATAACAGAAGTTCTATTCATGAATACAAAAGAAATAATACCCCTTACGAGTACAACAAATAATATCCCCTACCTTAGAAAAACTGAATACTAGAGTAGTGAAGTAGCAGAATAATTTTCTTCTTTCTCTCTATAGTTTCTCTCTCTAGAGTTTCAGTGAATTCGTAAGAAATAATGAAGGAATGGGCTTCTATTTATAGGAGAATGGGCTGAATAGTAACTACTTCATGAACGGTTCAAATTGATTTACTTTTAAACGGACAGTCCATATTGATTTACTATTAAAACTTAAAGCAACTGTCCATACTGATTTACTATTAAAACTTTAAACCAGCGATCCATATTGATTTACTATTATAACTTTCCACCAGCGGTCCATATTGATTTAATATTATATCTTTAATCAATGGTCTGAAAAATTAGCACATCTCCTCATGGAATAATAATGTACCCAAAAATAATTTGGACCGAAAAGAAATATATTTTACGGGTGAATAGTACCTCGTGAATAGTACCCCATGAATAGTAACTCTGACACGAAAAGTGCCCTGAATATCCGATTGAACAATATAACCTCCAGACATTAATTATCATCGAAATAAATGTCGATTTCTACTAACACTAATAATTCCAACACAATGGAACAATCAATTTCATTTTTAATCAACACGAACTTATTCATCATTAATATTATAACTCACAATATTTAACAATCAGGTCGTTCTCAAGAAAGAGAGTGCTTTTTGATAAGGATTTCTCCTTATTGACGCGTAATTAGTTGACCAAACCTCTCATTGACAGAACTTCTAGACATTGTCAATATTGCAAATAATAATATGAATAACTTTGCCGTCTCAATTATTGATTTAATAATATATCATATTATGCATATTATACTGTAACAATAATTGAATCAATAATATGAGAGATATGATGCAGTAATTATTGTAGCAATAATTAAGTATAACTGAGTGACTTCTCACGTAAGTATCAATAATCAATACCACGTGCTACTATGCAACCACGCGTATTACTGTACTTTTACTACCGGGTAGTTCAACAGTTTTAAATAGTAACACTTCCGCCGTTATTTTATAAAAAGATAATTCTGTCGTTTTCTAAATACGACAATACTTCTGTTGTGGGGTCCACCAATGATTGTGCCGTCGTACGAATATTCTCTATTAAAACGAATATTCCCCGACCAATCGAATATTCCCCGACACAACGAATATTTTATAACCACTTGCTTAGTTTACAAAAATTTTCATATATCACCCTTAACTTTAAACTTTTATCAATTTAACCATTTACGAAATAAAATAATAATTATAAGAAAATTGAATACTTTCATTTCATAAAATTCGGGGTCTTACATAATTAGCTAGTTATATTAAATTGAATTTTATTTTATATATTAGCTAGTTATAATTAAGAAACCAGAAAATACAAAGAAAAAGGTCGGATGTTATAACTATAACAGGCTTTGATTCTTGTAGTTTAGAATAATTTGTCTATATTTTATCGTTTCAAATTTATTTTTTTATTACCACATCATCTTGGTATCCAAAATTGTGCTGAATAGTTTGTTATCCTTAGAATTTAGAAAGGGATAAGACATACCTATATTTGTAATTTTTCTCAATTTTGTAATATTAAGTTTTATAATTCTTAAATATAAGAAACAACTACTAAAAATTATTTTATTGTTCATTTCGAAAAAAATTCAAACCGGACATTCGTTTTTTCCCAAGCCGATTAATGTATGGATTTTAAAGAAAATTTGAATGGTAAAAACTAAAAAGTTAGCAAGTGTAGTAATTTTTAGCGGGAAAATACTATTATTATGATTTCTAATAATGGAACCATAAACCCTAATATCATTAAAAGCATCAAATAACACACATTCATCGACCCCTTTCATTCATTTTACAAATTACCATAAATTCATTCCACCAATTACAGCTAGCATATACTAGGCAGATCATATCCAATCAAAAACACTTACCCTCTCTAATAATGGAACCATAAACCCTAATATCATTGAAATATCAAGAAAAGCATCAAATAACACACATTCATCGACCCCTTTCATTCATTTAACAAATTGCCATAAATTCATTCCACAAATTACAGCTAGCATATACTAGGCAGATCATATCCAATCAAAAACACTTACCCTCTCTACTGCTTAGTGCAATCAGTTGGCCTGAACGAAACCCTCTTGTTAACCAGATCACATCCAATCAAAAAGTCCATCTGTGACAAGTTCCCAAAAATGGCCAACTCATCCGATGGGTTAATCACTAGGCAGTAAATACTGTTTAAAATGGAAAAAAATAAAAAAGTTTAATTTTCTAATTTAAAAAATTAAAAAGACAATTCCCAAAATAAAAAAAAATAGAATTCAGAATATTAATCTTTAGTCCTTTAACTAAAACGAACAAATAACGGGATACGTGAAGCAGTACGTGAGGCTGCCTAATGGAGCGTACCAAACTCGTCTTCCAACTCAACAGATCTTCAGTATTTTAATTATATATAGTAATAGATAGATATTAAATTGAATTTTATTTTATATATTAGCTAGTTATAATTAAGAAACCAGAAAATACAAAGAAAAAGGTCTGATATTATAACTATAACAGGCTTTGATTCTTGTAGTTTAGAATAATTTGTCTATATTTTATCGTTTCAAATTTTTTTTTTTTATTACCACATCATCTTGGTATCCATGATTGTGCTGAATAGTCCAAAACTTAATAACTTAGGGGTGTATTCAATTAAGATTTTTAAAGACTTTTAAAGATTTTAAAAGTTTAGTTGTATTCAATCAAGACATTTAAAGAGTTTATAAAAGTTTAGTGATATTCAATTATAACTTTTTTAATGTCTTTAAAAGTTAGGTGGTATTGAATTAAGATTTTTACAAAGTCTATAAAAATATTTTTGTATTCAAAAAGTCATAGATTTTAAAGATTTCTATCAAATGATAGACTTTGACAGACTTTAGAAGAAAAATTATAACTATCAACCCATATCCAAAGTCTTACCTCATCTCTAAAGATTTCTAAAGACTGTCAAATAAACACTGTGGGTCCAAATATAAAATTAGGATTCACATGACCTAATTGATTTAAATGCACAGTTAAGGTTCCATGGACTCATTAAATGTGCAAATTAGGGTTTGCATAACCTAATGAAATAAAGACGGAAAAATCAGAAATAAAGGTGCGAGACCTGGAAAAAGCCTCCACGTGTCCCGAGGCAGAAGACTCGTGGAGGCGGCTCGTTTTGAGAATTGATTGAGGGATTGGATTGGTGGCTAGAAAGACAGGGCAATAGGAGCATTACTCTAAGGACTAAAGGGTATTTCTGGAATTTTTCTGAAGGCATGTGCCTTGCACATTACTACTTTTCAGAAAACCCTATAAATACCCCTTCCATTGCATTTGGAAGGGGACTTCTTTTCAGACTCAAGACTCGAATTCTCAAAAGATCAAAGAGACCCTTTTTGGTGACTTAAAGGCTCGGAGATTCCACCTAAAAGCACCAAAGGGGTTTGGACATTTCTCTAAAATCGAAGGACACTCAAGAAGGCTCTTGGAATCCCAATAACCCTAACACGGTTTCCGGATTCTAGGGGTTCTGCCACGCGTCATTGGAGTAATCGTCCACCTGTCGTTCTCCCCTCTTCAATCAACCAATCAATTCTGTGCTCTTTGTGGATTTCTCTCCTCCTCAGCCAACACGAAACCCTAACCCTAGCAAGGTACGATTTCCTTGCCCACAAATACAAAGGTGGATAAAACTAGTTATTAATTGGACTTTGTCTTTTATTGGGTCAAATTAGTTATTTATTTTATATATATGGACTAATAAATATTAATATGTGATGGATAAATAATTTGGTAAAATTTGAGCCATAAAAATAATTGAATTTATTATAATAAGAGAATTAACAAGATATATTAATAAGTAAACAAATAACTAGACTAGACCTGACAAAATATGGTTATGAGTTGGTTTTGGTTTTCAAAATATGGTTAACCAACAATTTAAGAACTAAAATCATATTAACCATTTTTAATATGGGTAATGTGGGTTGGAACCATATGATTACGGTTAAAAACCATATTAACCATTTTAAGATGTTTTGACTTTTAAACAAAAATGTTTAAAAATAAAATTAATATATACTATAGATTGAGAGACAGATATAAGGGGTGAAATTTAGACTCCTTAAGTAATATTATGAGATATACATAATCACGTAATATTATCTTTTTTGTGTGAGGATGAGGGTGAGGGTGGGGGTGGGGGTGGGGGTGGGGTGGGCGGGGGAGGTGGAAGTGGGGGTGGGAGTGGGGGTAAAGAGTGTAAACATAATCACATAATATTATTTTTTTGAGGGGTGAGATTGGGAGTGGGGGTGGGATGAGGTGGGGTGGGGTAGGATGGACAAGTGGGGGGTGGGGTGGGGTGAGGGATAAGGGGTGTATACATTTATTTGTATACATAATATTGTTTTTTTGAGTGGGGTGGGGGTGGGGTGGGGTGGGGTGGGTGGGGGTGGGGTGAGTGAGGGGTGTGGGGTTGGGGTAGAGGGTGGGTGGGGGTGGGGGTGGGGGTGGGGTAGGGAGCTGTGAGTGGGGTGGAGTGGGGGTAAGGGGTGTATACATAATCACATAATATATTTTTTGATAGGGGTAGGGGTAGGGGTGGGTGGGTGGGGTGGGGTGGGGTGGGGTGGGGGTGGGGGGTGGGGGTGGGGGTGGGGATAAAGGGTGTATACATAATCACGTACAATATTTTTTTGGTGGAGGTGTGGGTGGGTGGAGGTAAGGGGTGTATACATAATCACATAATATTTCTTTTAGTGGGGGCGGTGTGGGGGTGGGGCGGGGTGGGGGTAAGGGGTGTATACATAATCACATAATATTTTTTTTGGTTGGGTGGGGTGGGGTGGGGGTGGGTGGGGTGGGGTGGGGTAGGGGTGGGGGTAAGGGGTGTATATATAGTCATAATATTTTTTTTGGTGGGGTGGGGGTGTGTGGGGTGGGGTGGGGGTGGGTGCGTGGGTGGGTGGGTGGATGGGGTAGGGTTGGGTGGGTGGGGGTAAGGGGTGTATACATAATCACATAATATATTTTTTTGGTTGGGTGGGTGTGGGGGTGGGGTGGGGTAGGGTGGGGTATGGGGTAGGGGATAGGGGTAGGGGTTGGGGCGGGGTGGGGGATAAGGGGTGTATACTTAATCACATACTACCTCTGTCCCACAATAAGTGTTTTTTTAGGCTTAATATTTTTTTTCAAAATAAGTGATGTGTTAGAACTCCAATACAATTTTTGCAATATTTTCTCATATATACCCTTATGCATTCAATGGTATTCATTACATCTTATTATCACTACAATTAAATGACATTCATTAACTCTTCAACTTCAAAGAAAATATATTAAGGGTATTTTTGTCATTTTAGTTTGTATATTGGTATGTGTGATTTAAGCTAAAAAATCATTTATTATGGGACGGAGGAAATAATATTTTTTTTTTGGTTGGGGTGGGGGTGGGCGGTTGAGCTTTTTGAATATGTAAATATGGGTGGAAAGAACATTTAATTTGAATTTGGAATAAAATATGAGTCGAAAAATGGTTAACTGGGTTGGAACTATATTTCATTTAAAAAATATGGTTCCAAACTTTAACCAACCAAAATAAATAAATATAGTTAACCAACCCATTTGGTTCCAGTTAATATAGGTTGACCCGACAGTTAACCAATTATATTGCTAGGTCTAAACTAGACCTAATCTGAATTGGTGAGAGAAAAAGCAGTCGTTCGAAAGCTTCCAATAAAAAGAGGAAAGAGATTTGTTCAACAAAGGTGAGATCATGAAACTCTCATATCAGTTGTTCAGTTGTAAATATTATGTAAGTATAATATATGAAAATAGAAAATATATGATGTGTATGTATATCTATTTTTTTTAGTTTTTTGACATTTTAAACGAAGGAAATTACTGTTAATTTTTGACACTTTAACACTAATTGACAAAAATAATAAATAATAAATGATGTGTATGTATATATGATGTATATATATACTGTTTAACAATAGTAATATGATCCAAACAGTATATACTATATATTATTTTCACTTTAAACAGTATATATTATGATCATTGTTAATTTCCTTTTACCAAATTAATAACTAATTGTTAATTTCCTTCGTTTAAAATGTACTATATATATATGATGTGTTTGCAAAAATACTAAACAATATATGATGTGTATGTATATATGATGTATATATATATATTGTTTAACAATAATAATATGATCCAAACAGTATATACTATAATGTATTGGATGGGGAACCTGAAAACTTTCGACAAGTCTATAGAATGTATCCAGATGTGTTTCACAAACTATGCAATATTATTAGGGAGAAAACACTTTTACAAGATACGAGAGTAAAAGTCTCACAATTAATATATATTAAAAGTATACAAAAGTCTATCACAGTCTTGATAAAAGTCATTTTAAAAAAGTCTTTAAAGTTTTTAAAAGTCATTAAAATCCCACAAATTCTACAAAAGTCTGTCACTTAAAAAAAGTCTTTAAAAATCTTAATTGAGAAGGGATAAGACTATTCTCTATTACATACCTTTATTTGTAATTTTTTTCAATTTTGTAATATTAAGTTTTATAATTCTTAAATATAAGAAACAACTACTAAAAATTCAAACCGGACATTCGTTTTTTCCCAAGCCGATTAATGTATGGATTTTTAAGAAAATTTGAATGGTAAAAAGTTAGTAATTTTAGCGGTAAAATACTATAAGTTAACACACATTCATCGATCCCTTTCATTCATTTAACAAATTACCATAAATTCATTCCACTAAATCGAAAACACTGCCCTCTCTACTGCTTAGTGCAATCAGTTGGCTTGAACGAAACCCTCTTGTTAACCAGATCATATCCAATCAAAAAGTCCATCTGTGACAAGTTCCCAAAAATGGCCAACTCATCCGATGGGTTCATCACTAGGCAGTAAACACCATTTTCCACCTCTAAAAACGTGCTCGAAGGTTTCAAATTCAAGTCCGCTCCTCTAAAATGAAACGTAATCGTAGGCAAAAGAAGCTCAAGTCCCTCCACATATTTATAACAAAGGTTAAAAAATCCTTGTGGATCAGCTATTGAAATAGCAGAAACCGCATTTTCAACTTCTTGTCTAAATTTACCGTAGAATTCACTAGGAAGAAACGTCATGGTTGTGCCTGAGTCTATGATAATGTTACCCTCCTGTTCCTCAGCAGCCTTCAAATCACCACCCGAATTAGAATTTGTCTTAAATTTCAAATTTGAGTCCCCAACACTAACACTATCCAAGGTTAAGTAGTAGTAAGTAACTGGATCTTTATCAACCAAAGGAGTGGAAACAACCCCAGGGCCGGATACAATAGCATTACTCCCAAAACTAATTGTACTAGACACTTTTGAACCTTTACTAATCGGTATCAAACAATACGAAAATTTCCCATCAATTTGTTCACTTAGTTGATTAACAATTGAAAGCGGACCGCCTCCTAGTCCAACTATGCCTGATGTTAATTCAATATAATTTCCACCGTCATCGTGTCCACACCCAAAACCAACGCCTGGGAATGAAACCGGCTGTTTGGAGGATGATCCAAAGGTGAATGTTTCGACGGCAAGATCACCGTTACTATATGACTTGTCACCATAACTCGCTCTGTACTTGCAATAATTATTGCTACAACTCGAGGATTCGAAATCTTTGCAAAGCTTAGAAAGGCATGGCAAGTTTTTATAAGTGGAAGAGTTTTGGGGACTGAACAAGGGGAAATTTTGCTTGAAGCAATTCCTGCAAGGCTGACATTGTGTCCAAGTTATGTCACTGCCGGTGTCGGCAATGGCCACAACGGTAATGGGGGGAGTTCCGATGGAGATGTTCATGAGGTATTCTCCCGGAGTTGAGGTTACTGGTGCTTGGATTGTGCCTGAGGAACGAGATATTGCACGGCGAAAAGCATTGTGAAGATTGTCAAAATGGGTATTTGAAGAGTTGTAGAATGGAGATAGGGGGGAATCGCGGTGTATAAGATCAATGCTGAATCCGAGTGCGTTAGCTTCCGGTAGGGGAGAAATATAAAGAGAAATAAAAAGGAAAAAGAGACTGAAATTAAGTTCCATGGCTAAAATTTTGAAGGGAATTAGAGAATATGGGAAGGTGAGAAGAAGGTTTGAGGAATTGTAAGTTTATATAGGGTAAAGGGAATATGGAAGGTTAAGTTTTGAGGATTTTGTGCATTTAAATTGTATCGAAATTGTGCAGAGAAATTACATTTAATTGGGTTAAATGTACGTAACTACTAAATGTATCGTAACTACTAAAACTTTACATTTAATTGAGTTAAATATACGTAACTACTAAATGTATCGTAACTACTAAAAGAAAGAAACTTTATATTTCACAAGATAACTTTAAAAATCCAATAATTCTTTTCGAGGAATAAAGAAAATAATTTATTTTTTTAAATACGGCTAAAGGTTATCATTAGGCATGAGCTAAAATCAGTCGTTGACATGATACCGTGTGATTGCAATACGGCTCTAGGTCTCATGTGCATAGACAGTCGTCCACTTATTTTTAGTTAAAATACATATATCTAAACTACTTGAATAATATACAAATTTAATTAGCAATTTTAGAATTAAAAATCTTATTAATAAGTTAGTTTTGAAAGCGTAAACATTCATCTTCTAATTGATTTATGGTATTTAAATTATAAATATTTACCTCCAAAAGGGGAAAATGATTGTAGAGTTACTTTAGACAAAAAAAATCTATGTAGACATGAAAATTAGACATGAGTCTATTTGAATTTTACTTAATTATAAATATGTGAAGTTCAAATACACCTATGTCCAATTTTTATGTCCACCTAGAAGTGCTTATTTTTTTAGGACATTGTTTTGTGATCAAAATGTCAGATACGTTTATTTCAAATCATAATGTGAAGATTTATATTCTAGTTGATTTGTTAAACCTGTATTTCAGGAACTAAAAAGAGATTCAACCTGGTAGATTCAGGAACTAAAAAGAGATTAAAGTTACACCGAAGGTTAAGGCAGTGGCGAAGCCAAGTGTTTCACTGTCGAGTCAATTGATCCCACTAAAACATAATTATTTTATAAAGTAAGGTAAATTTTAAAATTTTTAATTATTATATATAAATTGACCACACTAAAATTATATAAATTTTCTACTATACGGGGTCAAATTAAAAATTTATAACTTTGTCAATCAAATTTTAACCACATATGACTCATATTCTCTCAATATATGAATATCCCTCTATAATATTTTAAACTAAATAATAATCTATTTTATATTATTTTTAAGAATAATTAATTAATTATGAACAGTTGTGATTAAAAAAAGTCTTTTATAAGTCAATATAGTGTATATATACCATATATTATTACTTATTACATTGTCATTGTATTATAGTATGTGTGTGTGTGTGTGTGTGTGTGTGACCAAAAAGTACACAAGTTTTTTAAAAAAATTGGCTCGGGAGAACTGTCCCCGAACCCCTGTCAAATTATTTATAGCTTAGTAATAATTTTAATCCCACTTAATATTATTTCTGGCTTCGCTACTGGGTGGAAGGTAAATTATGATACTTCAATCAGGGGAACGGGTGTTGAAAAATGTCAGGTAAATTCTCTGTTAATTGTGCGGAAGCCCTTGTTGTTCGTCTGGCAATGAGATTTACTATAGAGTTTGGCCTCATCAACATTGTGATAGAAAGTGATAAGGGTAGGGTAAAAATATAAATTAATAAATTTAAGGGGGCAGATTAATGGAATAGTTAAATTTGGAGGGGGGGGGCAAAAAAAATTCATAATCCAATTCTAAATACAAGTACAAAAATATTCTTAGTTTTAAAGCTTGGTGAAATCTTAGAAGTACTTTTGTATAGTTTTTGATTTTGAATGTTCATTAGCGCGTGAACTGTGAAGGATTGTTTGATTCAAGTTTAAATTTTTTGTTATTGATTTGGTTGAATGTGGTTAGTGTTTGTTTGGTCTAATTAGGTTTTTGTTTTTGGGTAGTTTGATCTTCAATTGAAAATGAAATTATTTTGGTTGAGTGGTTTCTGTCTTTTATTGTTAAAGTTAACAATGATTTTGCCTTATTTTATAATGGGAAATGAAAAATGGAAAATGACTATGAGCCTTTAGCATCCCCTTATTTCTAGTTGTTATATTTTATTTTTCTACATCTAACTAATGGACCTTGTATAATTTTTGGTGTTCTGAATATAAATTTTGGTTGATTTGTTTTTCTTATTACAAGTACTACTTATTTGAAACTTATAAAAAGATACCAAAACTAGTTTATACTTTGAAATTAATTCAAGAATGATATTCAAGATTCATATTTCAAAAATAACGATTAACATTAATTTAAAAAGAAGATTGAGGTAAATAAAAAGTTCAAGTGAAATGATAATAGATGAAGCGCAAATCTCCAAGTAATTTCTAATCATTTCAGGAATTATATAAGCAATAATTACCATGGTAAGTTTAATTAGGAGTATTAAAGAAAGTGATATCCCTTACAAATATAAAAAAATGATATCACTTTATGAATATGATGAAAGAAATGATATCTCTTACCTTAGTACGAGACTAGATCTAACTGATATAAAGAAAACTATCTTGAGGAAATCTTGCACTACTAACTACACTTAAAGTATCATTATACTCAAAAGAAAAATGCACAATATTATAAAAGAAGAATTTTATGATCCTAATGTGAGTTTCATACCTCAACTAAATAACCTATTTATAGGAGAATGCTTAGCACACCACGTTTGACAAACGTGCATGCTTCGCCCACTGATTTCGAAAATTTCGGTCTAATTTTTTTTATTCAATAAAATATTCTAATAAAATAGATAACTTTATATATAATATAATATATTCTAATAAAACAATTAACTTTATAAAAGTTTTTGTTTAATATAAAAAGTTTTCTGTTTTTATTACTATCATTATAATAATAAAATAAATACTAATTAAAAAGAAACTTTGTCGAGAGTCATTACACCAAAAATGGCATCTAGTGATGAACAAATCATTCACAAGACATAATATATCACTCACAAGACATCTATTGCGAATAAATATTTCTTTCACACGATTGCTCGAATACGACCTTCTCGCAATTGGGCATCCTTCGCTAAGTAGTAATTAAATATTTTTTGTGAAGGATATATTGTAAATAACTTTTTCTTCACAAATTATATTAGGTAATAGAATATTCTTATTTAGTGAAAAATTTGTTTCCTTCATGAATAATATTTTAAGAATGACTATTTGAAATTAGTGAATAACTTTATTCCCTCATAAATAATATATTGTGAAGAACAAATTTATTTAATGAGAGAATATTTTTATTCACTAATTATAAATTGAGAATCTTTCTTCAATTTAGTGGAAGAAAAATTCCTTCATTAATAACTAACTAATTAACTAGAAAAGATTTAGTGATGGAAATTAGTGATTAATTTTTAAATTAGTGATTTCATATTTATTTTATTATTATTAATTGATATAATAAATATTAAATTTAATATTTCAAGTCAATATAAATGTCATACTTGTTTCAAACAAATTGATAAACTTATGCATAAAGAGCCAATAATTAAAATTAATACTCCATATATAAATAGGTATTGCTAGCTCAAGTCACGATAAGTACATAATTTGTTATTGTATCTTGATCTTCCAAAGATCATAATACTTACAATATTTAATAACTAACTTAAGAAAACTGAAAGAATAACAACGAACTAAAAGGAATGATGTGTACATCATGTTAGGTTCACTTCATCATCATTTTCCTCAAGGAAATTAAGGTTGGGCCTGTAAACTTCATGCTGCAAAAGAAACACCAAAATTCAATTTCAATAAGACGAGCAGTAAGAAAAAATGAACATGGTGAACTTAAATTAATAATGAGAGAAAGATTAATGAAGGAAAAAGATAAAAATATAGCTATTAGTAAATACCTCAACTGATTCATAGTTGGTAAATGTTTGAAGGAAGTTGGTAAACTCTGTCTCTACCAATTTAGTTATATGCTAATTAATAATACCAATGGACGGTTAGGGTATACTATCATCAGTAAATAGAGGCGAAGCCACATGGAGCTTTGTGGGGTTAATCAACCCCACAGGAAAATTTTTTTGCTTTATAATATAAGGTAAATTTAAAAAAATTTAAGTATTATATATAAATTGACCCCACTAAAATTTTATAAATTTTCTATTATACGGGGTCATATTGAAAATTTATAACTTTGTCAATTAAATTTTAACCACATATGACTCATATGCCCTCAATATATATGTATCTCTCTATAATATTTTAAACTAAATAATAATAAATATAATTTATATTATTTTTAAAAATAAATAATGAATTACTTACTTATGAACAGTTGTGATTAAAAAAGTCTATTATAAATCGATATAGTGTATATATATCATATATTATTACTCATTATATTTTTATTGTAATATAGTGTATATATATTCCCAAAAGTATAAAGTATTAAAAAAAATTGGCTCGGGGGCGCTGCCTCCGAACCCCTGCCAAATTATTTTTAACTTAGTAATAGTTTCGACCCCACTGACACAAGTTTCTGGCTTCGCCACTGTCAGTAGAAGCATCGTTCATAGACTCTATACCCAATCAACGGAGGACAATCTTTTCAATCATAATCTCTAATACCTTAGGATCAATAGATTGTTGCGGTGAGGAACCTATACTCGGAGGCACCATAGGAGGATAAGCAAGCAAGTCTCGTGAATGATATTTTGAAAAACCAAGTATCTAATTTTTTTAGTCCTGCCAGTTATCTCACTACTCCAAATGGCTAAGTCATCTATCTCTGGTGTACCGTCTTCTGCAAGTTATAAAAATGCATGATATATTAGTAAAAAAATTGTTTACATATGTAAGGTACACTAAAAAAATCATGGTGTTAGCCGACGAGACCATTGTCGACAGGCGCCACGTCGTCGAGAATGACCTCATTGGCGACGACACAGACGTCGCTAATGACTCCTGTAGCATAAACCCCCATTTACAAGCCCCACGTTACACTGAACCACTTTACTTGCTCCTTTCTTTCGAGTATGTTGATTTAGCACCTTATATGGTTTTAAATCTGCAAGTTATTTAGTATAACATGTTATATTTTTTACTATATCAAATATGCAAATATATATATATATATATATATATATATATATATATATTTGAAAATGTTTTCATGCAATCGTATTTGGGAGTTAGTATACAGATGAATATGTATTAATACACATTAGTTAATGATGAAATAGCCATCAATTAGAAATTGAAACTGTAAATATTGGCTGGCTAAACTGAAAATCTCTAGCAAATGCAGTAACAGAAGATGTTTCTAGCATTGTCAAAGAATTCACAAGAGATCCAATCATTCCCAGGTCCCGCATCTCTAAAGAAGTAAACAACAAACTCATTCTTGTGGAGTCAGGACTAAAACCTGGTTGATCCAACTGCTATGTCAATGAACCTCTACGTAATCGAGTTCTATCATGTTGCACAACTTTTAAAAATTTCCATAACACAAATGGTGATTCTAAAAAAACTCATATCAGTAAGAATTTTTGAGTAAGGTATATATACATCTTGGTATATAAAAAATTCGTATACTACTCTACATGATATAAATTAGCTGGAGAAAGTTAATTGGATTTTAAAATCGACCATAGTTATGAAAGAAAATACTATCATACTGTACCCATTCATATATGAGCATCAAAAAGAACGAGCATTGGAAACATATCTATTCATCAACAACAAAAAATTAACTGAGAAGAGCTAGAGAAACTTATATAACCTCCTCGTTGCTTTTGAAAGTATTCATTCACTTTACTCTGATTTTAAATGATTCGTCTTTAATTGGTGCCATATCTAAACCTAGCTACAATTTATTTTGCTACTCATTCATGTACCTCTAATCCATTAAGCCGAGGCATTCTGTACCCATTTCTAGTATAATGCAATATAAAATATATAATACAGTATGATATTCTTTATAAATATACATTTAAATAATTTGTGATTTATTTAGAGCTTCTCTATTAACTATTAAGAGTTCACAAGTTTGAAATTTAACAATGTATTTGTGCACATTATATGACAAATTATAAATTATAAAATTGTACCTAGTAAACGAGTAGCATTTAAGTTGTAACGGGTGACCTAAATGTAAATCCCACTACCCATCCCAAACCATATATGGTTTTACGAAGTGGTTGCTATTAGGTTTTGTCGCTTCGTGTACCTAAAACTATCATCCCTAGTTTACACACATTAACTATCAGTCATTAAAATATGTTCCAAGTTAGTTTCGTAACAAGTATGTTGTACTTCATCACTAATTTTCACTATTTTATAGCATCTAGAATATTTGCAGCATATACAATATTCTACAATTATTGGCAATCAATAATACTAAAACCCAAGCATATCCACTTCAGTTTAAAATGTATAGAATGAAGTACAATGTATTAGTTGCTGTCGAGTCAAGCAAATTCATTTCTACTCAGACTTTCGATTTTCCTTCTGATATGTGCACATCTTATATATTTTATTCAGGATTCATGCTTATGCATTTGGGACAGTTGCTTTATTATTTTGAAAACTATTTGATGCTTTCGTTTGAGGTAATTGAAGTTGTACAAAAGGTGTTAGATCTGACTAAAGATGAAAATTATGATGCATGCTTATTAGAGAGAATGATTATAGAGATTGAAAGACGAGTTTTAGAAAGTCGTTGTCATTCTCCTGTGGCCAACGACCAGGACGACTGTACGAATCACATTCATTGTGATTCTGATGTCAATTGTGTTGCTTATTTGTGTTAAAAATTTAAACTAAACTCATAAATTACAAATTAACTGGTCAATACTAGAACTGAAAATTCTGACCATATAATCTACATAAATTCTTAAAGTTCAAGCCATTCCACATAACATAAAAAAATAAAGAGTATATTAACTCACAAAGAATGCAGACCATTATGCAATAGATCATCATCATCCTTTTGTCCTTCTGCATCCCTAATTTGGCAAGTTTGAGTTAATTTTTCTGCCAAAGGTTCAATTTTGGATGTGTCAATCAATTCATCAATCTTGGAGGTCAGGGCAAAAAATCGCTCCAACGCGTCCTTAGCTCTTTTCCTGGCTAGAATAACTTCTTTAGCTCCCCGTTCGGCTTTAACCTGAGCCAAATCTATCGCTTTATTCATTGAAAATGAAGCAAATTAACCGCAACAAGGACTTACTTCCCTAAACTTGAATCTCCTCCGTCACGGTTGTCACAACGTTTGAATATCTTATTGGATTGGGAAATTCAAAAGAAATAAAAATTAGGGTTAGAACATGGAGGACATCGAAAAGAAGGGAGACACGGATAGGCCGGAGACAGGCGCAATTTGGGGTTTGGGGTTTGGGCAGACAAAGAGTGAGAAGCAATTTAGGTTTTGGCTTTGGGTTATGGTAGACTGCAGAGAGCAAGTACATAACTTCTAATTAAATTAGGGACTCTATTTCAAAAAAGAGTTTGCCTTTAACTTATATAAAAACAATTAATATTGTAAACTCTTTAAAAAAATCTTGTAAATAAAACTATTTTTCAAAATTTTAAATAGATTTAAATTTAAATCTTAGGATTTCATAAATTAATTAATAACAAACTGAAATATATATAACTCTTTTGTGGAACAAAAAAGTAATAATTTACACATTTTTGATCTGTTCCACAAAAGAGCCCTAATTATTATAATTTTATTATTGTCAAATTACAATATTTTAAATTTTGAATTATTGTAACTTAATATTTTGATTAATAAAACATTTAATATTATAAATCATTTAAAAAATATTATGAAGAATAAAATTCCCATTTAAAAAACTAATTACGTTACAATTTGAGTTGTAGGATACCATAAATTAACTAAGAATAAACTCAAACTTATCTCTTTTTGTAGAATAGATGAGTAATTTTTTAGCATTTGTGGTCTATTCCACAGAAGAGTCTTATCTTTTTTTAAAAAAAAATATTTCATGGCCAATGTATGAAATTTTAAAGTTTAAATTATTGTAAATTTATTTAATTCTCTTAAAGAAATAGTCGATATTGTATGTTACTTATAAAGTATTATTAAAAATAAACTTGTTACTATAAAAAATTAAATGTATTTATATTACAATTTATATTCACCACAGATGAGTAATTTTTTAGCATTTATGATCTATTCCACAAAAGAGCCTTATTTTCCCCCATTTTTTTCAGGTCAATGTATGAAATTTTAATGTTTAAATTATTGTAAATTTATTTAGTTTGATTAAAGAAATAGTCAAAATTGTAAGTTACTTAAAAAGTATTATTAAAAATAAATTTGTTATTGTAAAAAATTAAATGTATTTATATTCACCAAAATTAATTTTAAAAATTTTATTTAGAACAAAATAGTGACCAATTTTATCTCTCACAAAAAATCTCCGAACAATAAAATATAGTGAGCAATAATTTTTTCATTAGTAGTTTTTTTCCTTGCAAATTTTAATCATAAATTGACGCCAAATATCTTTTTACCACCTCAATTTAGCGAAAGAAAAAATTTAAATTATGAAGGATGTTTCTTTCACTAATAACTATATTGTAACTACATTTATTTCCTTCACAATTCCTTTGCTAGAAAACTCCTCATGTAAAAGAATTCATAATTTGTTGCAGTGAGTTTTGATAAATTGGTAAATGGTGGGTCCATTGTGAGACCCTGAATTTATAAAATAAAAGTATTCAATTTTTCTATATTGGCAAATAGTTAAATTGATAAAAGTTTAAAGTTAAGAGTGATATGTGAAAATTTTTCAAAATAGACAAGCTGTCCTAAAATACCTGGTTACTATTCACTCTAGTATTGTTCACTCGAGTATTTGGGGTACTTTTTGTGTCGGAGTACTATTCATGAGTTACTATTCACGGGTTACTATTCACCCGATTACTATTCATTCTAGTATTATTCACTCGGGTATTTGAGACACTTTTTGTGTCGGGGTACTATTCACAAGGTACTATTCACCCGAAAAATATATTTCTTTTCGATCTAAATCATTTTTAGTACAATATTATTCCATGAGGAGATGTGCTAATTTTTCAGACCGTTGGTTGAAATTATAATAGTAAATCAATATGGATCGTTGGTTTAGAGTTTTAATAGTAAATTTTTTTATATAAAACAGAATACTTTTATAAGTTATTCTATAAATAGAATATATTATATTCTATTATGCATAGTGTTTTGCATAGTAAATTTTTTTTAAATAAAACAGAATACTTTTATAAAGTTATTCTATAAATAGAATATATTATATTTTATTATGCATAGTGTCTGCATAGTATTTTGTATAGTAAAATCTTTTTATATAAAACAGAATACTTTTATAAAGTTATTCGTTTTATTAGATTATAAATAGAATATATTATATTTTATTTAAAAGATTTTGCTTTAAATATGGACCGTCCGATTAAAAGTAAATCAATCTGGACCGTTCATGAATTAGTTACTATGCAGTCCATTCTTCTATAAATAGAAGCTCATTCCTTCATTATTTCTTACGAATTCACTGAAACTCTAGAGAGAGAAACTATAGAGAGAGTTCTTCTTCTATAATCTTGAGCGTATTTCTTTAGAGTTTAAGAAAGTTTTGGGCGTAGTACAAGTTTCTTCGAGTATATCCTCACCCTACTAGTCGGAATACTCTTCTTTCAAAAGTAAGGGATATTATTTGTTGTACTCGTAAGGGGTATTATTTCTTTCTTATTCATGAAGAGAACTTCTGTTATTTCATTCTTTATTATTTTGTTGGAATAACCTGTATACGCGGACTACCCTATACTTGGTGAAATTCTTCTGTTATTCCATTCTTTATTATTCTGTTAGAATATCCTTTCTGTGCGTTTTGTGCCGGACCTGGTTCCAGTCTTTATTATTCTGTCGGAATATTCTGTCTGTGCGTTTACGCCGGAACTGGTTTCATTATTTATTATTGTTGGAATAACCTATTTATGCGAAGTACCGTATACATGGTGAAATTCTTCTGTTATTCCATTCTTTATTATTCTGTTGGAACATCATGTCTATGCTTTACGCATGACCTGGTTTCATTATTTATTATTCTGTTAGAATAACATGTCTGTGCGATCTATCGCATGCTTGGTGAATTCTTCTATTATTTCATTATTTATTATTCTGTTTGAATATCCTGTCTGTGCGTTTACGCATGACTTGGTTCCATTCTTTATTATTCTGTTGAAATAACCTGTCTATGTGGATTACTGCATGCATTGTAAATAATCCTTCGTATTCATACGAATAATATTTTCATTAAAAAGGGGTTTCTGCCAGGGGTAGTTTTGTAATTATTCTGACCCTCAAAAATTTTGGAAAAATTTGAAATGATAATTTGATGAGTTTTTTAGATTTTGTCTAACAATGTCGATTTTTGGATGTATAGATTAAGAGTTATGGATTTTATGGGAAAAGACTATTTTAAAAGTAAACCCTTATAACTCCTTGTGGTTAACTCCAAAATTAGTGAAAATTTTATTGGGAGTACATGTATATAACAGGAGTATACCCTGTAAATTTCGGAATTTTTGGACAAAAGTACAATTTATGATAAATGTCTAAATATTCGGCAGTTTTAGCCATATAAAAAATAGTAAATGAATTTTAAAAATTCTGAGTAAAATATATGTTCAAGATGGAACTATATTATGCTAAATCTCAGAAAAGAAATATTTTTGGGACTGATTTGGTATTTTTCATGAAAATGAACTAGTTATGAGTAAATAAATTAAATATGTTATGTGAAGTAATAAAATTAGAAAATAGGATTTTATGGCATGAGAATCCTATATAGGGTATATGCAGATTTTTGATGAGGGATTTGATCATTGATTATGAAATCTTATGAGTATGGCATTTTTGAATGATTAAATGCATTATTTGATAAAGTGTAAACAATTGAAATAAATTGTTTATAAGTTTAAGAAATGATTAAAATATGGTTATAATATTAATGATATGAGATTATGAGATTATTAAGTGATTGATAACATTTGATTATTATTGAACGCTGGATAAATTGTATTATAAATATTTAATATTTATCCTTTATCTTATTTGATTAATTCTTATATCATTGTCGTCATCCTCATGCTTATATTGTGTTGAAAGTCATCTTTGGTCGTAGTGCATAGATGGACTTGGTATTATTATGACCAGGGATTATTCGGTATAATCATGACCGTAATGTTACAAATGATGTGAAAAAAGTACTCATTGGCCTGTAATACATTGATGGACAATTTTTGGTATGATTATGGCTATGGATTCTCTTCGGCCAAGGGTGCAACGATGAATTATTTTATGGCATGATCATGACCGTTGATGAAAACACGATTATCTTTAGCCCATAGTGCATGGATAATTCGTGGTCATGATATTAACGAATATCCTTAGCCATAGTGTAAGACCCCGAATTTTATGAAATAAAAGTATTCATTTTTTTATAATTACTATTCATGAGTTACTATTCACGAGTTACTATTTACAAGTTACTATTCACGAGTTACTATTCACGGGTTATTATTCATGAGTTACTATTCACGAGAACTATTCATGAAGCATGATAATTTTTTTCGTAAGAAGGCATTACTCAATAATTGTTACAGTAATTACTGTTCAGTATTTTATTTTATTGATTCAATAATTGCTGCGTTGATATTTTATATTACTGTTGTTTCAATAATTGTCACTACACAGTATTTTCCATTATCGAAGCAATAATTCATGTTATCTGAATAATATTATTAGATAACATTATTGGCAATGTATAGAAAGTTCTGTCTAAGGAGAGGTTTGGTCACCTAATTGCGCGCGAGTAAGGAGAAATTCTTATTGGAAAGCCCCTTCTTTCCTAGGAACAGTCTGGTTGTCAATATTGTGATTTTGTAATATTATTTGTGAATAATTAATTATTAATTTATATGAAGAGGAAAATATTCATTTTATGTGGATATAGATGGAAAAAAATTTTAAAGTGACAATTATTGAAAATCGATATTTTATCTTTTTTGATAAAATAATATTTTATTATATTATTATATTATAATAATGATGATATTTTTATAATGAATGTGTGATATATGAGTAAATGAGGAGGAAGAGTATTTTTGTTACTAAAAATATTTAAAACATGTTAAGCATGTTTTTGGGCCCGTTTCTTGACTGAAATTTTATTATAGCTTGTAAAATCGTCCGTTTGTGAATTTTGGTCAATTTCTGTTTAGAATTTGGAAAAACTTTCTTCTGCAAAGTTGTAGAGAATTGAATTTCCTATACAAATTCGTAAGATTCGAATTTTTTGATAAAAGGGCTATTTATTATGAATTATTGAAGTTCCGAAATAAATAATTTTTGAAAGTTTTAATTATTTTTAATAACAAAAACGTTTTTTTTATTTAGTTGACTATTGGTGGCTGATGTTTGGATCTGATTTGGTATACGTAAGAATTTTTATATAATATATTAATATTATATTAAATTTTCTACTTTGGTGTTCTAAGCATTTTTCTATAAATAAGGTGCTTAAGTTAGAATTGAAAATCACACCAGAAACTGAAGTTCTCTCTCTATATTATCGAGTGTATTCTTGTGAGTATTTTGATATCTTGAGTGTTGCTATACGGTGCAAGTTCGTTCAGCGTTATTCCAGTCAGAAGTACTGCTCTTTTGAGGTAAGGGATATTGTCGTTAGTATGTAAGGGTTATTATGTTTTTCAATTTTGAAATTTTCCTGAACATTCAAAAATTCTGGAAAAATTTGAAATGATATTTTGATGAGTTTTGTAGATTGTGTCCAAAAATGACGATTTTTGGATGTATAGATTAAGAGTTATGAATTTTATGAGAAAATACTATTGTAAAAGTAACCGCTTATAACTCCTTGTGGTTAACTCCAAAATTGATGAAATTTTTATTGGGAGTAAATCTATATAATATCAGTGTACTTTGTGAATTTCGAAATTTTTGGACAAAAGTACAATTTATGATAAATGTCTAAATATTCGATGATTTTGGCCATATGAAAAATAGTAAATGAATTTTAAAAATTTTGAGAAAAATATATGTTCAACATGGGACTATATTATGTAATATCCAAGAAAAGAAATATTTTTGGAACTGATTTGGTATTTTTCTTGAAAATGGACTAGTTATGAGTAAATGAATTAAATATGTTATGTGAAGTAAGAAAATTGGAAAATATGATTTTATGGCTTGAGAATCATATATGAGGTATATGCAGATTTTTTATGAGGGTTTTGGTTATTGGTGATGAAATCTTATGAGTTTGGCATTTTAGGATGATTAAATGCATTTATTAGTAAAGTGTAAACAATTAAAATAAATTGTTTATAAGTTTAAGAAATGATTAAAATATTGTGGTAGTATTAATAATATTAGATTATGAGATTATTAAGTGATTTATAATATTTTGATTAAGGTGTTATGAAATCAATGATTTATGAATCTTACTCTTGAGATTAAATCTATATGGTGATTATATTATTTTTATTATCATATATAACATTCTTATAACTCTAATGATGATATTTCTCTTTGACTTGAGTGTAAAGATGGGTAGATTATTGGTATGATCGTGACTATAGGTTCTCTTTGGCTAGTAGTGCAAAGATGAATTGTTGACTGATATGATCATGACCATTGAATTTATAATTGAATATCTTTAACTTAAGTGCAAAGGTGAATTAATCAACATGGTTATAATTATTGTTTATATAAATTCTAAAATGATTATATATTTCTTCAAGATATTAATATATTTGGCCTGTAGTGCAAAGATGATTTGTTGTTGAATATCTTTGGCTTATAGTATAAAGATGACCGGTTGTTGAATATCTTTGGCCAGTAGTGCAAAGTTGAACTGTTGATGAATATCTTTGGCCCGTAGTGCAAAGATGAATTTATTAGTATGATTATGAACAGGAACTGTGATTTGGTATAACCATGATCTTTGATGTTTCAGATAATGACATGTGATGGAAATTATCTTCGCCCTGGATGAGAAGAGGAATTTAGAGCCATAATTATGATTATGAGTTATTCATATGATTGTGAACCAGAACTATTTATTTATGTTACAGGGATAAAACATTGTTGGTGGACTTTTAACATGGAGAAGATAATAGACTTTATGGTCTATTTGACTCTTCTAATGAATTGCACGTTCCGCTGCAACTATGGTTCAAATTTTTTATCATCAACCATATGTTCTAAATCTCTGATTTATTATTGATGAAGGCTATTGATAATTTAGTTATCTTTAGTCATGATATTTTTTACTGAGCTAGTTGTGCTCACCCTTTTGCTTCACAATTCCTTTCAGGTAATAAGAGTGTAGGTGGTTCGAGCGAGGGTAGCAGGGGAATAGAATGGTGGTCATCATTTAGTAGTTATATTTGGTGAATCAAATAGGGTGAGGCGAACCCAACTTTGGAAGGGTGTTTTGTCACTATCATACAAGATGTCTAATGACATACAACCTCGCGTTATCATAAGACAGGGTTGTGCAAATCCACTCGCTGAGTATATCTACGAGCACTACCTATATGATCTTGGAGTTTATTTGAAACACAATGTTCAATTACAGACAGTGGAGATAGTTATATGTCAAGAGAAGACTCACCAATGGAAGGACCATGATAGTAACCTTCTCGTTTTTCTTTGGGGTCTATTGGGTCAACCAAGGATAATTCTGTGGGCATATGATATCTGTCATAACTTAGAATAAGTTGGATGGATTGGACCTATTTTGGGGGCGTCACACGTAGTGCACGGATAATTCAGTGATATGGATTGATTATCGAGCTGAGTCTCAGCGATGAAATATAAATCCATGGATATGATATTAACGAATATCCTTGGTCGTAGTGCAGGGGTGATTCGATGATGTGGATTATTTATTAAACTGAGTCTCAGAGATAAAATATTTATTATACACTTTTAATTCGTAGAAGATAGTAGATATCATGCTCTACTTGAATCTTCTAAAATACAGTTGTATGTCTTTGGCATGTAGTGCAAAGATGAATTGTTAATGAATATCTTTGGCCGTAGTGAAAAGATGAATTTATTAGTATGATTATGAACAAGAATTCTGATTTGGTATAACCATAATTTTTGATGTTTCAGGTGAAGATAGGTGATGAAAATTATCTTCGTCCTAGTTGCGAAGAAGAATTTAGAACCAAAATTATGATTATGAGTTATTCATATGATTATGGACAGAAACTTTTAATTTATTTTACATGGATAAAATATTATTGGTGGACTTTTAACATAGAGAAGATAATAGACCTTATGGTCTATTTGACTCTTCTAATGGATTGCTCATTCCGCTGCAACTATGGTTGAAAAGTTTTATCATCTACCATATGTTCTAAATCTCTGATTTATTATTGATGAAAGCTATTGATAATTTAATTATCTTTAGTCATGATATTCTTTACTAGGCTAGTTGTGCTCACCCTTTCTGCTTTACAATTCCTTTCAGGTAATAAGAGTGTTGCTGTAAGAGTGTTGTCGGGTCGAGCGGGGATAACAGGGGAATAGAACGGTGGTCTCTAGCTGTGGAGGTTCTCCCTAAATAGTATAAAAATGTGTGTTGTATTCTATACATCATTTAGTAGTTATATTTGGTGAATCAAATAGGGTGAGGCGAACCCAACTTTGGAAGGGTGTTTTGCCACTATCATACAAGATGTCTAATGACACACAACCTCGTGTTGTCATAAGACAGGGTTGTGCACATCCACTTGCTGAGTATATCTACGGGTACTACCTATATGATCTTCGAGTTTATTTGAAATATAATATTCACTTGGAGACAGTGTAGATAGTTATATGTCAAGAGAAAACTCACCATTGGAAAGAAGATGATAGTAATCTTCTCATTTTTCTTTGGGGTCTATTGGGTCAACCAAGGATAATTTTGTGGACATATGATATCTATTATAACCTAGACGCATGGCCTCCCTTGTACGAAGGTTTCCTTGAGCACTTCCCAAAGATTTTAATTTCTAAAATAATTTTTGACTATACTTTTATATAAAGTACCATTGTAAGGTTGTGGTCAAGGCACCATGAGAGTTACATGCATTTGTATTAAAACTCACATTTAACTGTGGTCGTATTCTATACGACAGTTCAACAGTTGTATAAATGAAGTTGTATTTAAATTTTGTACCATGTATCTGGCGACTCAGAATGGGTGATGTATACCTAATTTTGGGGGCGTCACAGTTGGTATCAGAGCTTAGGGATATGGTTGCTGGCGGAGATAAGAGTCTAGAACTAGGAGGGGAGAGATGAGTTATATACTTCGTTAGTGTGTGACTTACCTAAGCTGAAATTGTTTACTTGATAAATTGACAAATTATGATATGTTAATTAACCTTTGTTTTGAAGTTATATTCTAGAATGATATCTGAAATACAGGAGATGAGAAATGGAAAAATCATAATACAGAGGATATAACCGGGAAGGTACAATCCGAAAAGAAAGCAAGGTATTCTCATCTCTTCGAATATCAGATACGTACGTAAATTTTGAGGGCAAAATTTCATAAGGAGGGGAGATTGTGAGACCCCGGATTTTATGAAATAAAATTATTCAATTTTTCTATTTTGGTAAAAAGTAAAATTGATAAAAGTTTAAAGTTAAGGGTGATATGTGAAAATTTTTCAAAGTAGACAAGTTGTCATAAAATACCCGATTACTATTCACTCTAGTATTGTTCACTCGAGTATTTGGGGCACTTTTTGTGTCGGGGTACTATTCACGAGTTACTATTCATGGGTTATTATTTACCCAATTACTATTTACTCTAGTATTGTTCACTCGGGTATTTGAGACACTTTTTGTGTCGGGATACTATTCACATGGTACTATTCCTTAAGTACTATTCACAGGGTACTATTCACCCAAAAATATATTTTTTTCGGTCTAAATCATTTTTGAGTACAATATTATTCCATGAGGAAATGTACTAATTTTTCAGACCGTTGGTTGAAATTATAATAGTAAATCAATATGGATCGTTAGTTTAAAGTTTTAATAGTAAAATCTTTTTATATAAAACAAAATACTTTTATAAAGTTATTCTATAAATAGAATATATTATATTCTATTATGCATAGTATTTTGCATAGTAAAATATTTTTATATAAAATAGAATACTTTTATAAAGTTAATCTATAAATAGAATATATTATATTTTATTATGCATAGTATTGCATAGTGTATGCATAGTGTTTTGCATAGTAAAATCTTTTTATATAAAACAGAATAATTTTATAAAGTTATTCATTTTATTAGATTATAAATAGAATATATTATATTTTATTTAAAAGATTTTGCTTTAAATATGGACCGTCCGATTAAAAGTAAATCAATCTAGACCGTTCATGAATTAGTTACTATGCAGTCCATTCTTCTATAAATAGAAGCTCATTACTTCATTATTTCTTACGAATTCACTGAAACTCTAGAGAGATAAACTATAGAGAGAGTTCTTCTTCTATAATCTTGAGCGTATTTCTTTAAAGTTTAAGAAAGCTTTGAGCGTAGTACAAGTTTCTTCGAGTATATCCTCCCCCTACCAGTCGGAATACTCTTCTTTCAGAAGTAAGGGATATTATTTGTTGTACACGTACGGGGTATTATTTCTTTCTTATTCATGAAGAGAACTTCTGTTATTCCATTCTTTATTATTTTGTTGGAATAACTTGTATACGCGGACTACCCTATACTTGGTGAAATTCTTCTGTTATTCCATTCTTTATTATTCTGTTGGAATATCCTGTCCGTGCGTTTTACGCCGGACCTGGTTCCAGTCTTTATTATTCTGTCGGAATATCCTGTCTGTGCGTTTACACCGGACCTAGTTCTATTATTTATTATTATGTTGGAATAACATGTTTATGCGAAGTACCGCATACATGGTGAAATTCTTCTATTATTCCATTCTTTATTATTCTGTTGGAACATCCTGTCTATGCTTTACGCATGCCCTAGTTCCATTATTTATTATTCTGTTAGAATAACCTGTCTGTGCGGTCTATCGCATGCTTGGTGAATTCTTCTGTTATTTCATTATTTATTATTCTGTTAGAATATCCTGTCTGTGCGTTTACGCATGACCTGGTTCCATTCTTTATTATTCGGTTGAAATAACCTATCTATGTGGATTACCACATGCATTGTAAATGATCCTTCGTATTCATACGAATAGTATTTTCATTAAAAAAGGGGTTTCTGCCAGGGGTAGTTTCATAATTTTTCTGACCCTCAAAAATTCTGGAAAAATTTGAAATGATAATTTGATGAGTTTTTTAGATTGTGTCCAAAAATAGCGATTTTTGGATTTATAGATTAAGAGTTAATGATTTTATGGGAAAAGACTATTTTAAAAGTAACCCTTATAACTCCTTGTGGTTAACTCCAAAATTGGTGATATCATGCTCTACTTGACTCTTCTAAAATACAGTTGTATGTCTTTGGCATGTAGTACAAAGATGAATTGTTAATGAATATCTTTGGCCTTAGTGCAAAGATGAATTTATCAGTATGATTATGAGCAAGGAATTCTGATTTGGTATAACCATGATTTTTGATATTTCAGGTGAAGATAGGTGATGAAAATTATCTTCGTCCTAGTTGTGAAGAGGAATTTAGAACCACAATTGTGACGCCCCCAAAATAGGTCCATTCCATCCAACCCATTCTGAGTCGCCAAATACATGGTACCGAAAATAACTACAACTTTCTTACAAAAAATTGTCATGCAAAATACAACAACACATATGCTATGAGTTTGGATACAAATATATACCAACTGTAACTCTGGACACCAACTTTGGATAACACGTCACAATGACACCTTACATAAAGGTATAGTCAAAAACTGTTTTAGAAATTAGAATCTTTGGGAAGTGCTCAAGGAAACCTTCGTACATGGGAGGCCATGCTTCTAGGTTATGACATATATCATATGGCCACAGAATTATCCTTGGTTGACCCAATAGACCCCAAAGAAAAACGAGAAGATTACTATCATATTCTTTCCAATGGTGAGTCTTCTCTTGACATATAACTATCTCCACTGTCTTCAATTGAACATTATGTTTCAAATAAACTCTAAGATCATATAGGTAGTGCTCGTAAATATACTCAGCGAGTGGATTTGCACAACCCTGTCTTATGATAACGCGAGGTTTTATGTCATTAGACATCTTGTATGATAGTGGCAAAACACCCTTCCAAAGTTGGGTTCGCCTCACACTAGTTGATTCACCAAATATAACTACTAAATGATGACCACCATTCTATTCCCCTGTTACCCTCGCTCTACCCAGCTACACTCTTATTACCTAAAAGGAATTGTGAAGAAAAAGGGTGAGCACAACTAGCTCAATAAATAATATCATGACTAAAGATAAATAAATTATCAATAGCCTTCAACAGTAATAAATCAGAGATTTAGAACATATGGTAGATGATAAAACTTTTCGACCATAATTGCAGCGGAACGAGCAATCCATTAGAAGAGTCAAATAGACCATAAAATCTATTATCTTCTCCATGTTAAAAGTCCATCAACAATATTTTATCCCTGTAACATTAATCAACAATTCCTGTCCACAATCACGTGTATAACTCATAATCGTAATTGTAGTTCTAAATTCCTTTCCTCATCCAGGACAAAGTTAATTTTCATCACCTGAAACATCAAAGATCATGGTTATACAAAATCACAGTTCATGCCAAAGATATTCATCTTTGCACTACGGGCCAAAGATATTCATCAACAAGTCATCTTTGCACTACAGGCCAAAGATATTCATCAACAAGTCATCTTTGCACTACATGCTAAAGATATTCAACAACAGGTCATCTTTGCATTACGAGCCAAAGATATTCATCAGAAATCATTCATCTTTGCACTACAGGCCAAAGATATTCAGTTATATCATCATTTAGGACTGAGGATGATGCAAAATATTTTAAAGAAAACGAATCCAGTGAAACAAAAGAACAAATATTAAGGATTCGTACTTTAAACAACTCAAGTTGAAAAATACTTCATAAATAACCAGAGTGGAGTAAAATTCAAGAATGAAGACCAAAACATAGATCCAATCAAAGATAGGAATCATAACAGACAATCTTGGACACTGAGAAGAAAACTTAATTTTTCTGTGAATAATGTCGTATTTGTGAATAGTGCCATATACGTGAATAGTAACTCCGACACCAAAAGATAGAAATTTCATAAAAAAAAAACATCATCATGCTTCGTGAATAGTACTCGTGAATAGTAACTCATGAATAGTAACTCCTGAATAGTAACTCATGAATAGTAACTCATGAATAGTAACTCGTGAATAGTAACTCATGAATAGTAACCCCGACATGAAAAAGTTTCAAATTTGATAAAAAGTTCAAACCAATATTTTGGCATAATGATATTGAAGAAATAATATCATTTATGAAGAAAATAATCTCCTTTACCTCAGAAAGAATAGTACTTCTGACTGGAATACTGGATATAGTGCTAAAAGAACTTGCACCGTATAGCAATACTCAAAGTACTAAAATACTCACAAAAATACGCTCGATATATAGAGAGAGAAAGAGAGAGAAATCTTTAGTTTCTGGTGTGATTTTCAATTCTAACCTAAGCACCCTATTTATAGGAAAATGCTCAGAACACCAAAGCAGAAAATTTAATAAGATATTAATATATATATATATATATATATATATATATATATATATTAAATTTTCCTACGCACACTACACCAGACCCAAACATCAGCCACCAACTCACAAAAAATAAAAAAAAACGTTTTTGTTATTAAAAATAATTAAAACTTTCAAAAATCAATTATTTCGAAACTTCGGAACTTCAATAATTCATAATAAATAGCCCTTTATCAGAAAATTCAAATCTCGCGATTTTTTTTTATAGGAAATTCAATTATCTACAACTTTGCAGAAGAAAGTTTTTCAAAATTCCAAACAAAAATTGACCGAAATCTATAAACGGACGATTTTACAGGCTATAATCAAATTTCAGTCAAGAAATGGGCTCACAGACATGTTTAATTGTTTTAAACACATTTTACAACAAAATACTCTTCCTTCTCATATACTTATATATAACACATTCATTGTAAAACTATCACCATTATTATATTATTAAAATATAATAATAAATTATTTTATTAGAAAAGATAAAATATCATTTTCAACAATTGTCACTTTAAAAGTTTTCTCCATCTATATCCACATAAAATGAATATTTTTCTCATCATATAAATCAATAATTAATTATTCACAAATAATATTACAGAATCACAATACTGACAATCAGGCAGTTCCCAAGAAAGAGGGGGCTTTCCAATAAGGATTTCTCCTTACTGGCGCGCAATTAAGTGACCAAACCTCTCATTAGACAGAACTTTCTAGACATTGCCAATAATGTTATCTAATAATATTATTCAGATAATATGAATTATTGCTTCGATAATGGAAAATACTGTGTAGTGATAATTATTGAGCAACAATAATATAAAATATTAACGCAGCAATTATTGAATCAATAAAATAAAATATTGAACAGTAATTAATATAACAATTATTGAGTAGTGCCTTCTTACGTAAGAATCAATAATTCAAAAATACTGTGCAATAGCGTGTGCTACTGTGCACTAACGCATATTACTGTATTTTAACCACCGAATATTCCAACAGTGTTAACAGTAACAACTACGCCGTTATTTATAAAAACTCTTTTTTTGTCGTTTTCTTCATCCTACAGTTATTATGTTATGGGGTCCACCAATGGCTGCGCTGCCATACGAATATTCCCCGACAGAAATAATATTCCATGACCAAACGAATATTTTCCAACAACAATGAATATTTTATAACCACTTGCTTATTTTGAAAAAAAAATTCATATATCACCCTTAACTTTAACTTTTTATCAATTTAACCATTTACTGAATTGTAATTATAAGAAAAATTGAATACTTTTATTTCATAAAATTCAGGGTCTTACAACAATTATGATTATGAGTTATTCATATGATTGTGGACATGAACTGTTGATTTATTTTACATGGATAAAACATTATTGGTGGACTTTTAACATAGAGAAGATAATAGACCTTATGGTCTATTTGACTCTTCTAATGGATTGCTCGTTCCGCTGCAACTATGGTTGAAAAGTTTTATCATCTACCATATGTTCTAAATCTCTGATTTATTATTGATGAAAGTTATTGATAATTTAATTATCTTTAGTCATGATATTCTTTACTGGGGTAGTTGTGCTCACCCTTTCTGCTTCACAATTCTTTTTAGGTAATAAGAGTGTTTCCGTAAGAGTGTTGCCGGGTCGAGCGGGGATAACAAGGGAATAGAACGGTGGTCTTTAGCTGTGGAGGTTCTCCTTAAACAGTATAGAAAAGTATGTTGTATTCTATACATCATTTAGTAGTTATATTTGGTGAATCAAATAGGGTGAAGCGAATCCAACTTTGGAAGGGTGTTTTGCCACTATCATACAAGATGTCTAATGACACACAATCTCGTGTTATCATAAGACAGGGTTGTGCGCATCCACTTGCTGAGTATATCTACGGGCACTACAAACTTCATACAAAGTTGGTAAATAGTTAAATTGATAAAAGTTCAATTTTTCATAGTACAATTGGTAGTCAAACCTTCATACAAAAGGTAACCAATTCAGTTTTATTGGGTTATCAATTAATTATAAAAAATTTAAGAACAGTTTCCAAGTGTTACATGGATTTGTTTTCTTCAACATGTGCAACCATGAACAATTTTAATTTATTGGGTTCTGTAATGGTCGCCATCGGTACATTTTTTTTTCTTCTATAGTTCAGTTGGTAGCCAAACTTTTATACAAAGGTAACCAATTCAGTTTTATTAGGTTACCAATTAATTATAAAAAATTTAATTTCAAGTGTTACCCGGATTTGTTTTCTTCAACATGTGCAACCATGAACAGTTTTATTGGGTTCTGCAATGGTCGCTGTCGGTACATTTTTTTTCTTCTTCTATAGTGCAGTTGATAGCTAAACTTTCATACAAAGGTAACTAATTTAGTTTTATTGGGTTACCAATTAATTATAAAAAAAATTTAAAAACAGTTTCCAAGTGTTACAAATATTTCCTCCCTCCAACAGGAAATCTTGTAGTATGTTTATTTGAACCAATAAAATCTTGAACTAGAATTTATGGAGACGACCTTTCATAATCTGAACTGGAATCATCCTTCCGCCGCTCCTTGATAGCGGGAAATAGGCGTTGACGTTGAACACTTTAGTAAGTAATTTTAGCGGGAAAATACTATTATTATGATTCCTACCCTAATATCATTGAAATATCAAGAAAAGCATCAAATAAACATTCATCGATCCCTTTCATTCATTTAACAAATTACCATAAATTCATTCAACCAATTACAGCTAGCATATACTAGGCAGATCATATCCAATCAAAAACACTACCCTCTCTACTGCTTAGTGCAATCAGTTGGCCTGAACGAAACACTCTTGTTAACCAGATCATATCCAATCAAAAAGTCCATCTGTGACAAGTTCCCAAAAATGGCCAACTCATCCGATGGGTTAATCACTAGGCAGTAAACACCATTTTCCACCTCTAAAAACGTGCTCGAAGGTTTCAAATTCAAGTCCGCTCCTCTAAAATGAAACGTAATCGTAGGCAAAAGAAGCTCAAATCCCTCCACATATTTATAACAAAGGTTAAAAATTCCTTGTGGATCAGCTATTGTAGTAGCAGAAACTGCATTATCAACTTCTTGTTTAAATTCGCCGTAGAATTCACTAGGAAGAAACGTTATGGTTGTGCCTGAGTCTATGATAATGTTACCCTCTTGTTCCTCAGCAGCCTTCAAATCACCACCCGAATTAGGATTTGTCTTAAATTTCAAATTTGAGCCCCCAACACTAACACTATCCAAGGTTAAGTAGTAGTAAGTAACTGGCTCTTTATCAACCAAAGGAGTGGAAACAACCCCAGGGCCTGATACAATAGCATTACTCCCAAAACTAATTGTATTAGACACTTTTGAACCTTTACTACTCGGTATCAAACAATACGAAAATTTCCCATCAATTTTTTCACTTAGTTGATTAACAATTGAAAGCGGACCGCCTCCTAGTCCAACTATGCCTGATGTTAATTCATTAAAAGTTCCACCGTCATCGTGTCCACACCCAAAACCAACGCCTGGGAATGAAACCGGCTGTTTGGAGGATGATCCAAAGGTGAATGTATCGACGGCAAGATCACCGTTACTATATGAGTTGTCACCATAACTCGCTCTGTACTTGCAATAATTGTTGCTACAACTCGTGGATTCGAAATCTTGGCAAAGATTAGAAAGGCATGGCAAGTTTTTATAAGTGGAAGAGTTTTGGGGACTGAACAAGGGGAAATTTTGCTTGAAGCAATTCCCGCAAGGCTGACATTGTGTCCAAGTTATGTCACTGCCGGTGTCGGCAATGGCCACAACGGTAACGGGGGGAGTTCCGATGGAAATGTTCATGAGGTATTCTCCCGGAGTTGAGGTTACTGGTGCTTGGATTGTGCCTGAGGAACGAGATATTGAACGGAGAAAAGCATTGTGAAGATTGTCAAAATGGGTATTTGATGGGTTGTAGAATGGAGATAGGGGGGAATCGCGGTGTATAAGATCAATGCTGAATCCGAGTGCGTTAGCTTCTGGTAGGGGAGCAATGTAAAGAGAAATAAAAAGGAAAAAGAGACTGAAATTAAGTTCCATGGCTAAAATTTTGAAGGGGATTAGAGAATATGGGAAGGTGAGAAGAAGGTTTGAGGAATGTCAAGTTTATATAGGGAAAAGGGAATATGGAAGGTTAAATTTTGAGGATTTTGTGCATTTAAATTGTATCAAAATAGTGCAGAGAATATGGGAATGGCTTTGATTAATGCATGATGTTTGGCAAGTGTTTGAATGTTTAAAATCAAATCTGTTCATAGGTGGAAATTAATTAATTGGGTTAGATGTACGTAACTACTAAAAGAAAGAAATATTTATGTAGCGCGAGTATAAATATCATTTCCTATTCTACAAAAAGAAAAAATGAAAAAAAAAAATTAAATTTCCATTTTTCCTTTTTATACTTTATCCGTCTTTAAAAGAATGTCTTTAAATACAATAAAGTTTTTCTATCAAAAGATCTAAAATTATATAAATTTATAATAAATAAGTTGAAAGGACTAATTCACCCTCAAAAGTAGGATCCACTAGTTTAAAAAACAATTGATATATATTGTTTCTAAATGTTTAGGTCAATTTTTTTGAAACAATGTACTTATGTAGAAACAATTGATATACAGAATTAATCACAAGACCTCATACATCCTAAATCTTATAAGTAGCTTTTTTACCATTGAATCATGAGGGGTTTGATATTTGAAACTTATTTTATTCTCTTTCTACGACTTTAATTTTCTTAATATGCTTAAAAAATATACTTTAGTTATTATTTTAAGAACGGAAGGAGTAACAAATTGGTAAAATTTTAAATTTAAATTGAATTTAGACTATTTAGTTATTATCTTAAATTATCATTAGGCATGAGCTAAAATCAGATACTCATAAAGGTAGGAGATATTCTAGCCTGTCGTCCACTTATTTTTAGTTAAAATACATAAATCTAAACTACTTGAATAATATACAAATTTAATTAGCAATTTTAGAATTAAAAATCTTACTAATAAGTTAGTTTTGAAAGCGTAAACATTCATCTTCTAATTGATTTATGGTATTTAAATTATAAATATTTACCTCCAAAAGGGGAAAATGATTGTAGTTACTTTAGACAAAAAAAAAATCTATGTAGACATGAAAATTAGACACGAGTGTATTTTAATTTTACTTAATTATAATTTGACCTCTAATGGTGGGTAAAAATATAAAGGACATTGATTTTGTGATCAAAATGTCAGATACGTTTATTTCAAATCATAATCAGAAGATTTATATTCTAGTTGATTTGTTAATCTCTTAAAAATAGATTAAATTACCCTATTCAACCTGGTAGATTCAGGAACTAAAAAGAGATTAAGTTACACCGAAGGTTAAGGCAGTGGCGAAGCTAAGTGTTTCACTGTGGTGTCAATTGATCCCACTAAAAAAATAATTGTTTTATAATGTAAGAAAAATTTTAAAATTTTTAATTATTATATATAAATTGACCCTACTAAAATTTTATAAATTTTCTACTTACGGGGTCAAATTGAAAATTTATAACTTTGTCAATCAAATTTTAACCACATATGACTCATATCCTCTCAATATATGTATATCTCTCTATAATATTTTAAACTAAATAATAATCTAATTTATATTATTTTTAAAAAATAATTAATTAATTATGAACAGTTGTGATTAAAAAAAGTCTATTATTAGTCAATATAGTGTATATATACCATATATTATTACTTATTACATTGTCATTGTATTATAGTATGTGTGTGTGTGTGTGTATATATATATATATATATATATATATATGTGTGTGTGTGTGTGTGTGTGTGTGTGTGTGTGTGTGTGTGTGTGTGTGTGTGTGTGTGTGTGTGTCCAAAAAGTACACAAGTTTTTAAAAAAAATTTGGCTCGGGAGCACTGTCCCCGAACCCCTGTCAAATTATTTATAGCTTAGTAATAATTTTAACGCCACTGAATATTATTTCTGGCTTCACTACTGGGTGAATGTAAATTATGATACTTCAATCAGGGGAACGGGTGTTGAAAAATGTCAGGTAAATTCTCTGTTAATTGTGCGGAAGCCCATATTGTTCGTCAGGCAATGAGATTTACTATAGAGTTTGGCCTCATCAACATTGTGATAGAAAGTGATAGTAATTTTGTCATTTTATCCTCTTTCTTAATATACGCAAAAAGTCAACCATAACTTTTATCCTGGGACGGATGGAGTACTATCTTAGATGACTGTCTATCATTACGAGTGAATTTTATTGTGTTATCATTTAGTCATGTCTGACGTCAGGCGAATAGGGTAGCACGTGGATTAACTAATTTAGCTCAATCTGATATCCTTTCTTTTTCAATGTTTTGCTTAGATTCACTCTAGTATTTCTCCTTCGAGTGTACAAGACATTCAAATTTGAATAAAATTAAGGAGAGTTTATTTAATGGAATTCAATTCATGGCAACCGATTGTCAATGGCAGATCTATTTAAGGGGCAGCATAGACAACTATCCCTGCTGGAATTTTTTTTATATGTATAGGGGTAGGGTAAAAATATAAATTAATAAATTTAAGGGGGCAAATTAATGAAATAGTTAAATTTGGAGGGGGCAAAAAAAAGCCATAATCTAATTCTAAATACAAGTACAAAAATATTCTTAGTTTTAAAGCTTGGTGAAATCTTAGAAGTACTTTTTGTATAGTTTTTGATTTTGAATGTTCATTAGCATGTGAACTGTGAAGGATTGTTTGATTCAAGTTTAAATTTTTTGTTATTGATTTGGTTGACTGTGGTTACTGTTTGTTTGGTCTGAATAGGTTTTTGTTTTTGGGTAGTTTGATCTTCAATTGAATATTTTGGTTGAGTAGTTTCTGTCTTTTATTGTTAAAGTTTAACAATGATTTCGCCTTATTTTAAATGGGAAATGAAAAATGGAAAATGACTATGAGCCTTTAGCATCCCCTTATTTCTAGTTGTTATAATTATTTTATTTTTCTACATCTAACTAATGGACCTTGTATAATTTTTGGTGTTCTGAGTATAAATTTTGGTTGATTTGTTTTTCTTATTACAAGTACTACTTATTTGAAACTTATAAAAATATACCAAAACTAGTTTATACTTTGAAATTAATTCAAGAATGATCGATATTCAAGATTCATATTTCAAAAATAATGATTAACATTCAAAAAGAAGATTGAGGTAAATAAAAAGTTCAAGTGAAATGATAATAGATGAAGCGCAAACCTCCAAGTAATTTCTAATCATTTATGGAATTATAGAAGCTATAATTACCATGGTAAGTTTAGATTTAGGAGTATTAAAGAAAGTGATATCCCTTACAAATATGAAAGAAATGATATCACTTTACGAATATGAAAGAAATGATATCCCTTACCTTAGTACGAGACTAGATCTGACTGGTATAAAGAAGATTATCTTGAGGAAATCTTGCACTACTAACTACACTTAAAGTATCACTATACTCAAAAGAAAAATGCACAATATTATAGAAGAAGAATTTTGTGATCCTGATGTGAGTTTCATACCTCAACTAAGCAACCTATTTATAGGAGAATGCTTAGAACACCACGTTTGACAAACGTGCATGCTTCGCCCACTGATTTCTAAAGTTTTAGTCTGATTTTTTTTATTCAATAAAATATTCTAATAAAACAGATAACTTTATATATAATATAATATATTCTAATAAAACAATTAACTTTATAAAAGTTTTTTGTTTAATATAAAAAGTTTTCTATTTTATTACTATTATTATAATAATAAAATAAATACTAATTAAAAAGAAAACTTTGCCGAGAGTCATTACACCAAAAATGGCATCTAGTGACGAACAAATTATTCACAAGACATAATATATCACTCATAAGACATCTATTGCGAATAAATGTTTCTTTCACACGATTGCTCGCATACGACCTTCTCGCAATTGTGTATGTGAAGGATATATTGTAAATAACTTTTCCTTCACAAATTATATTTGGTAATGGAATATTCTTATTTAGTGAAAAATTTGTTTCCTTCATGAATAATATTTTAAGAATGACTATTTGAAATTAGTGAATAACTTTATTCTCTCACAAATAATATATTGTGAAGAACAAATTTATTTAATGAGAGAATATTTTTCTTCACTAATTATAAATTGAGAATCTTTCTTCAATTTAGAGCAAGAAAAATTCCTTCATTAATAACTAACTAACTAGCTAGAAAAGATTTAGTGATGGAAATAATCCTTCATTAATGTCCATTTCTCAAGTAAAATCCTTCACAAATTATAAATTTGTAAATAATCAAAATTCATTGCAAATTATAATTAATTTTTTAAATTAGTGATTTCATATTTATTATTATTATTATTATTATTATTAATTGATATAATAAATATTAAATTTAATATTTCAAGTTAATATAAATGTTATACTTGTTTCAAACTAATTGATAAACTTATGCATAAAGAGCCAATAATTAAAACTAATACTCCATATATAAATAGGTAATGCTCAAGTCACGATAAGTACATAATTTGTTATTGTATCTTGATCTCCCAAAGTTCATAGTACTTACAATATTTAATAACTAACATTAGAAAATTGAAAGAATAACAACGAACTAAAATGAATGAAACACCAAAATTCATATTAGGTTTACTTCATCATCATTTTCCTCAAGGAAATTAAGGTTGGGCCTGTAAAATTCATGCTGCAAAAGAAACACCAAAATTCAATTTCAATAAGATGAGGAATAAGAAAAAAATGAACATGGTGAACTTAAATTAATAGGGAGAGAAAGATTAATGAAGGGAAAAGATAAAAATATAGCTATTAGTAAATACCTCAACTGATTCATAGTTGGTAAATGTTTGAAGGAAGTTGGTAAACTCTGTCTCTCCAATTTAGCTATATGCTCATTAATACTACCAATGGACGGTTAGGGTGTACTATCATCAGTAGAAGTGTAAGACCCCAACTTGTATGAATAAAGAATATTTTTCTCGAAATATATTTTTGAATATTATGGTATGGATTTGATATAATGTTATAGTTGTGGGTAATATTTACAAATTTTGTAAAATAAGCAAGTGGTTATATAATATTCGATTGGTCGGGGAATATTCGTTTTAACAGGAAATATTCGTACGACGACACAATCATTGGTGGACCTCACAACGGAAGTATTGTCGTAGTTAGAAAATGACATAATTATCTTTTTATAAAAATAACGACGGAAGTGTTACTGTTAAACTGTTGAACTACCCGGTGGTAAAAGTAAAGTAATACGCATGGTTGTATAGTAGCACAGAGTATTAATTATTGATGCTTACGTGAGAAGTCACTCAGTTATACTCAATTATTGCTACAGTAATTGCTGCACATATCTCTCATATTATTAATTGATTCAATTATTGTCACAGTATCATCTGCATAATATTTATTATTATTAAATCAATAATTGAGACGACAAAATTATTCATATTATTATTTGTAATATTGACATTGTCTAGAAGTTCTGTCAATGAGAGGTTTGGTCACCTAATTGCGCGCCAATAAGGAGAAATCCTTATCGGAAAGCCCTCTCTTTCCTAGGAACGACCTGGTTGTTAAATATTGTAAATTATAATATTAATGATGAATAAGTTCGTGTTGATTAAAGATGAAATAGATAGTTCCATTGTGTTGGAATTATTAATATTAGTGAAAATTGACATTTATTTCGATAATAATTGATGTCTGGAGGTTATGTTGACCAATTGGGTAATTAACCGGATAAATGAGCAATTAATTGCTATTAATTCACATGATTATAACTATTTGTTCACATGTGTGTACTATTAATTCACATTATTGTACTATTAGGGGAGGTGATGCAAGATTGATAATACTTGCATGACTAAGTTAAAAATGAAGGTATAGTTGAAGGTATTATACTGTGATTAGTTTTTTCACATGATTATACTATTAAGTCACATGAATGAACTATTAATTCACATTATTTACTATTAGGGGAGGTGGTGCAAGTTTCATAATACTTGCAAGACTAAATTAAAAATGAAGAAATAGAGGAAGGTATTATACTGTAATATTTCGAGCCCCAAAACGTGTAATTATCAAAACTATATTTTTCTATAAATAGAAGTTCATTCTTCCTTTATTTCTCACCAATTCAGTAAAGCTATAGAGCAATTATTATAGAGAGAAATTATAGAGAGAAAGAAGAAGAGAAGTCTGCTACCTCACTATTCCAGTATCCAGTCTTCTTCTAAGGTAAGGGTTATTATTCTTTCGTATTCATGAAGAGAGTTATTTTCTTTCAATACTCGTAAGGGTTGTTATTCCATTCTTTATTATTATGTTGGAATAACCTGTCTATACGAAGTACCGCATATAGGGTGAAATTCTTCTGTTATTCCATTCTTTATTATTCTGTTGGAATAACCTGTCTGTGCAGTCTATCGCATGCCTGGTGAATTCTGTTGTTATTTCATTCTTTATTATTCTATTGGAATATCTTGTATGTGCGGATTACGCATGACCTGGTTCTATTCTTTATTATTTTATTAGAATATCCTGTCTGTGTGGGTTACACATGACCTGATTCCATTCTTTATTATTTTGTTGGAATAACCTGTCTGTGCGGATTACGCACGCCTGGTGAATTCTTCTGTTATTCCATTCTTTATTATTCTGTTAGAATAACATGTCTATGTGGATTACCGCATGTATCGTGAATGATACTTCGTATTCATTCCTTATTAAATTATGAAAATGATCTGTCTATGTGAATTACAGCATGGCGGGCAAAAATCCATTTGCGGTTTCATATATTCTATTATACTCAGTTGGTTAAAGTTTTGGCTTCTATGCTCCATGAAATTAGTGGAATATCCTTGATATTTGCTCTTCATCCAGTATCTTTTCATGGAAATATTCTTGTGAGCATTCTTGAATTTTACTCCACGAAGAAGTATCATGTTGACAATTTGGACGTTATTGATTTTTGGATAAATTAAAATTATAAATCTTTAAAATTTATCCTTGAAATTGTTTTATTTAATTATTATGTCATTGTCATCATCTTATATTGTGATTAAAGTCATCTTTGGCTTACGTGCATAGATGGACTTGGTATGATTATGACCAGGGATTATTCGGTGTAATCATGACCGTAATGTGACGAATAATGTGGTAAAAGTCCTCATGGGTCTGTAGTTCATTGATGGATAGTTGTTGGTATGATTATGACCAGAGATAATTCGGTATAATCATGATCATTGATGATTACATGAATATCCTTGGCCGTGATGCAGGGATAATTTGATATTATTTATTAAGTTGAGTCTCATCGATAAAGTTGATGAAAAACTTTTTAAATCATAGAAGATAGTATATTTTATGCTCTACTTGACTCTTCTAATGAATTACTTGTTCCTCTGCAGTTAAACTTGTTGTCTATTATATTCTATCAGTTTAACATTGTTGAAGGCTAATGATAATTTATTCTGCATTATCTTATTCATAATATTTTTTACTGGGCTAGTTGAGCTCACCCTTTCTTTCACTGTTCTCTTCAGGAAATGAGAACATAGCCGGGACTAGTCGGAAAACGGAATAACGGTCCAGATGATAGCATTAGTAGTCCTCACTATTCTGTTAAACAGTGTGACAATAAATGTAATGAGGACTCCATTGAGTGTGGATATTGTCTAGATGACAATATTCTTATTAAAACTCTTAGATTATGTTTTGTCGTATTTTACACGACTGTTGTATAATTAAGTTGTATTTGAATTTTGTACCATGTATTTGGCGACTCAAGATGGGTGATGTATACCTGTTTTGGGGGCGTCACAAGAAGCATCGTTCATAGACTCTATACCCAATCAACGAAGGACAATCTTATCAATCATACTCTCTAATACCTTAGGATCAATAGATTGTTGCGGTGAGGAACATATACTCAGAGGCACCATAGGAGGATAAGCAAGCAAGTCTCGTGCATTATATTTTGAAAAACCAAGTATCTACTTTTTTTAGTCCCGCCAGTTATCTCACTACTCCAAATGGCCAAGTCATCTATCTCTGGTGTACAGTCTTCTGCAAGTTATAAAATGCATGATATATTAGTTAAAAAATTGTTTACATATGTAAGGTACACTAAAAAAATCATGGCATATCCGACGAGACCATTGTCGACAGGCGCCAAACCATCGAGAATGACCTCACTAGCGATGACACAGACGTCGCTAATGACTCCTGTAGCATAAACCCCCATTTACAAGCCCCACGTTACACTGAACCACTTTACTTGCTCCTTTCTTTCGAGTATGTTGATTTAGCACCTTATATGGTTTTAAATCTGCAATATATTTAGTATAACATGTTATATTTTTTACTATATCAAATATGCAAATATATATATATATATATATATATATATATATATATATATATATATATATTTGAAAATGTTTTCATGCCATTGTATTTGGGAGTTAGTATACAGATGAATATGTATTAATACACATTAGTTAATGATGAAATAGCCATCAATTAGAAATTGAAACTGTAAATATTGGCTGGCTAAACTGAAAATCTCTAGCAAATGCAGTAACAGAAGATGTTTCTAGCATTGTCAAAGAATTCACAAGAGATCCAATCATTCCCAGGTCCCGCATCTATAAAGAAGTAAACAACAAACTCATTCTTGTGGAGTCAGGACTGAAACCTGGTTGATGAAACTGCTATGTCAATGAACCTCTACGTAATCGAGTTCTATCATGTTGCACAACTTTTAAAAATTTCCATGACACAAATGGTGATTCTAAACTCATATCAGTAAGAATTTTTGAGTAAGGTATATATACATCTTGGCATATAAAAAATTCTTATACTGCTACTCTACATGATATAAATTAGCAGCAGCAAATTAATTGGATTTCAAAATCTACCATAGTTATTAAAGAAAATACTATCATACTGTACCCATTCATATATGAGCATCAAAAAGAAAGAGCATTGGAAACATATATATTCATCAACAACAAAAAATTAACTGAGAAGAGCTAGAAAAACTTATATAACCTCCTTCATTGCTTTTGAAATTATTCAATCACTTTACTCTGATTTTAAATTATTCGTCTTTAATTGTTGCCCTATCTAAACCTAGCTATAATTTATTTTGCTACCCATTCATGTCCCTCTAATCCATTAAGCATAGGCATTCTGTACCCATTTATAGTATAATGCAACATTAAATTTATAATACAGTATGACATTTTATATAAATATACATTTAAATAATTTGTGATTTATTTAGAGCTTCTCTATTAACTATTAATAGTTCACAAGTTTGAAATTTAATAATGTATATGTGCAAATTATATGAAAAATTATAAATTATAAAATTGTACCTACTAAACGAGTAGCATGTAAGTTGTAACGGGTGACCTAAATGTAAATCCCACTACCCATCCCAAACCATATATGGTTTTACAAAGTGGTTGCTGTTAGGTTTTGTCACTTCGTGTACCTAAAACTATCATCCCTAGTTTACACATTAACTACCAGTCATTAAAATATGTTCCAAGTTGGTTTTGTAACAAGTATGTTGTACTTCATCACTAATTTTCACTATTTTATAGCATCTAGAATATTTGCAGCATATACATTCTACAATTATTGGCAATCAATAATACTAAAACCCAAGCATATCCACTTCAGTTTAAAATGTATAGAATAAACTACAATATATTAGTTGCTGTCGAGTCAAGCAAATTCATTTCTACTCAGACTTTTGATTTTCCTTCTGATATGTGCACATCTTATATATTTTATTCAGGATAGTTCATGCTTATGCATTTGGGACAATTGCTTTATTATTTTGAAAACTATTTGATGCTTTCGTTAGAGGCAATTAAAGTTGTACAAAAGGTGTTAGATCTTACTAAAGATAAAAAATATATTGCCTACTTATTAGAGAGGATGATTATTGTGACGCCCCCAAAATAGGTATACATCACCCATTCTGAGTCGCCAAATATATGGTACAGAAATAAATACAACCTCAGTAATACAATTGTCGTGCAAAATACGATAACACGTATACTGTGAGTTTGAATACAAATATAGTCTAATAGACAGTATACAAACTCAAAAGGAGTCTTCATTACAATTATTGATACATTATTTTACAAAATAGTGAGGACTACTAAATCAACTATCCTGAACCATCACTCTATACCCCGGCTAGTTCCTGCTATGTTCTCATCTCCTGAGAAGAAAAATGGAACAAAAAGAAAAAAGGGTGAGCTCAACTAGCCTAGTAAAGAATATTATGACTAAGATAATATACAACAAATTATCAATAGTCTTCAACAGAGAAAAATCTGATAGAATGTCATAGACAACAAGTTTTAGATCAACAACTGCAGCGGAAACAATAATCCATTAGAAGAGTAAAGTAGAGAATGAATTCTACTATCTTCTAAGATTTAAAAGTCCCTCATCAATATTTTATCCCTATAACATCAATCAATATACATCTTGAATCAAATATTCATCTTTGCAATACATGTAAGACCCCAAATTTTATGAAATAAAAGTATTCAATTCACTACAAAAAAATAGCTCATAGACGACGGCATCATTAGCGACGGGCATACTGCCGTCGCTAATACTATCATTCTCGACGGCGTAGCCGTCACCAATGAGGCCCGTCGCTAATGACCTCCCACCGGGTCTAAATTTGGTGGGAATTTTTCGCGGGCGTGGGAAAAGGGTATAGGCGACGGCGTATGCCGTCGGTATTGCTTGCCGTCGAGAATGAGCTTAGATTTAATTACAGTACCGTAATTTTTTTTTCATTTCTGCTTTCTTCTTTCCCCCTTCTTCCTCGCATCATTTTCTTCTCTATTGCCGTCGCCCACTGACCGTCGCCGTCCTCTCTTGCCGTCGGCGTCCTCTCCTGCCGTCGCCCTCCTCTCTTGCCGTCGCCGTCCTCTCTCCCCCTGTTGTCACTCTCGAGTACTATAAGTAAGTATTCCCAATTCCCCCAAATATAACCTAAATCCCTTCTTCTACAATTTCACTATATTTTCCCCAAATATCAATTGCAGTGTATTACTATTTCAAATATTTGCAAGTTTACATGGAAATTTTAATGTGTACAAATATCCAACTATATTGCAGTGTACTATATATTGCAGTGTATAAATTTCTTAAACTTCATTGATAGTAATCTGTTGAGCTTAGAGATAGTGTATAAATGTATATTTATTGCAGTGTATAAATTGTTGTTGTGGGGTGGGGTGGGGTGGGGTGGGGGTGGGTTTTAAAAAAGTTCAAATTGGAAATATATGGTTGTGTGAAAGGAAACACTTGATTACTAAAGATTACAAATATAATAATTAGTGTACTGCTAGTGTATCAATGAGAGTACTGTCAAAATTTATAGCTAATTGTATTGGTTTAAACAATGACCCTAATTGTCAATTTTATTTTTATTTTCATAGACTATTATGAACACATACATTTCAAGGAAGGTTGGGAAGGAAAGGCAAGTATTGAACCCTAACTATAAAATATTACTAATCATAGATGTGCAATCTTTGTAACATTTTTTCTTTCCATTTTAGGTTTGTGTCACTACTTTGTTCTTGCTTTTGTTAATGTGACTTGTGAGAATCATGCGAGTTAATGACTGAACTGTGCTTATTATTATTTTTAATAAATTGGTCAATATCCTAATTTTACCATCAAAAAAAAGTTTCATATGCCTCTTTTTAATAATTTTTTATTGTATTAATAGTTTGTGACCTGATAAAAAGCTAGTATTCTTTCTGTTATACAAAAATAATCCTTACTTTCACATGTGCATACTTTCACATCTTTATGTTGCATTCTTTTAATTGTATTTGTATGTAGGTTACTATTTATGTTGCATTCTTTTAATTGTATCTGTATGTTATCCTCTATGTTATCCCTCTTTTACTGTATGTTGCATTCTTTTAGTTGACAATATACATACATAAGGCGCGCACACCACACGGCGATCGTGGTGGGCGTGCAGGTCGTGGGGGCCGTGGAGATTCTACGCGTGATGATCAGGCGGGATCGTCAGGTATAATTATATATGTTATTGGGATACACCTTATTATTTTTTATTTTATATTGTATTGACATTATATTCGTTTATATAAATATTGATGTATTTCAATACATAGGTGATCGATGTAGGCCTCCGCGGGAACTAGCACGTGGCTTGCTAGGGAATCCCCCCCAGGCGCCTCTTATATGTCGTATTGGGACTCATAGGTAATTTCATAATCCTATATAATATTATTATAATATAAGTATTTAGTTCTTATATATTCTTTGTAATTTGCAATTTCAACTGTAGTATCCTTGACGCCACGCCAAGGAACACGTTGCTTGGGATCGTTCGCAACCGATTCTCAAGCCCGTGGATGAGGTGGGCAGATGTGGATGATCGTACACGTCAGTTGATTATTGCTGAATTTAAGGTAGGATGTCAATCATTCATATGCTAGTTTTATTAGACATTTGAATATTGATGTTACCTCTTTGATTTATGTAATCTCTTTGATTTATGTTGTCTACTAAACTTCTTAATGTGTAATGTGCAGAGATATTATCGTTTTGAGGACGGGCAGGAAGCCCATGGCATGACTGTTCTGCACAGACACCTAGAGATGAATTGGCACAAGTGGGTCTACGATTGGAAGAAAAAGGCCCAGACGAAGATGGCTGATGGACAGACAATTAAGGATGTCCGGCCAGATTTCATATCTACTGCAGTGTGGGACCAGATGTGCAGCATTTGGGACGGCGAGGCCTTCAAGAAGATGTCGGCACATCGTTCAGCTGCCCGACAGCAGAGTCGTCTCCCACACTGCACTGGGTCTCAGTCGTACGACCAATACCGGGAAGAGACTTGAGGTGAGTTTAAAGCATGCACCCTCCCGCTTGGAGCTTTTTGGTGGCACGCCCACCAAAAGAAAGGTGACGGTGGTTATATCTCACCTGAGGCAGAACGCATTGCTGTAAGTTATTTAATTCTCTTATTTATTATGTATTTAAAATTCAGATATTCTTTTATATTATTTCATTTTATACTTTACGTAACATCCCATCCACTACTGTGTTTTTTTTCAGCGACGGTTCGAAGATCTTGCAGTGGCCCGGAGCAGCCAGAGAGGTGACACTCCAGTAGACGAGTCTACGCGTGCAGACGAGGAGATAGAGGACTGGCTGCAGGCTACAGGGGGGACCGAAGAAGGGTAGAGTTGTGGGCATTCCCCATGTCCCAGCTTACACCCTAGTCCCTGCTGCGAGATCTCGACGACGCCCACCCACTGGAGGTAGTGGTGCGAGTGGGTCGGGCGCCGGCCCTTCATTATCCGACGACTTCTTCCGGCGGATCATAGAGGGGTGCATGTCAAGCGGTGTTGTGCAGTCAGGCGCACCATCACGCGAGCGGATCTATCAGCTGGCTCAGGAGGTTGTCCACGGCTCTATCGATCCTACAGCTGCCGTTGACGATCTCATGGGTGTAGTACGGGAGGAGGCCATCCGCGTGTGTGCAGTTGTCTTGGCCAACATCTTCCCACCACATATTCGACAGGTAAAAATAATTAAATTATGTATTTCCTTATTTAATTTATGTAATTTGTAATTGTATTGCTTAGATAAACATAAGATAAAACCCTAACACCATTATACACACACAGAACGCCACACAAACACACACACACAGCACCGCGTAGGTATTAGACACGCGTTACAACTGACGGTACTCGATTCCGACATACGAAGACCGAGTTATCGCCTAGTTTGCGAAACTGAACCACACTTAGCCAAAAAGCCGAAACAGAGCCCGAAACCCGCATCGTCCGTCCGAACGCCACGCAAACACACACACAGCACCGCGTAGGTATTAGACACGCGTTACAACTGACGGTACTCGATTCCAACATACGAGACCGAGTTATCGCCTAGTTTGCGAAACTGAACCACACTTAGCCAAAAAGCCGAAAAAGAGCCCGAAACCCACATCGTCCGTCCGAACGCAACGCAAACACACACACACAGCACCGTGTAGGTATTCGGCACGCGTTACAACTGACGGTACTAGATTCTGACATACGGAGGCCGAGTTATCGCTTAGTTTGCGAAATTGAACCACACTTAGCTAAAAAGCTGAAAAAGAGCCCGAAACCCGTATCGTCCGTCCGAACGCCACGCAAACACACACATAGCACCGCGTAGGTATTCGGCACGCGTTACAACTGACTGTACTCGATTCCGACATACGGAGACCGAGTTATCGCCTAGTTTGCGAAACTGAACCACACTTAGCCAAAAAGCCGAAAAAGAGCCCGAAACCCGCATCGTCCGTCCGAACGCCACCCAAACACACACACAGCACCGCGTAGGTATTAGACACGCGTTACAACTGACGGTACTTGATTCTGACATACGGAGACCGAGTTATCGCCTAGTTTGCGAAACTGAACCACACTTAGCCAAAAAGCCGAAAAAGAGCCTGAAACCCGCATCATCCGTCCGAACGCCACGCAAATACACATACATGCACCGCGTAGGTATTCGGCATGCGTTACAACTGACGGTACTCGATTCTGACATACGGAGGCCGAGTTATCGCCTAGTTTGCGAAACTGAACCACACTTAGCTAAAAAGCCAAAAAAGAGCCCGAAACCCGCATCGTCCGTCCGAACGCCACGTAAACACATACACACAGCACCGCGTAGGTATTCGGCACGTGTTACAACTGACGGTACTCGATTCTGACATACGGAGACCGAGTTATCGCCTAGTTTGCGAAACTGAACCACACCTAGCCAAAAAGCCGAAAAAGAGCCCGAAACCCGAATCGTCCGTCCGAACGCCACGCAAACACACACACAACACCGTGTAGGTATTCGGCACGCGTTAAAACTGACGGTACTCGATTCTGACATATGGAGACCGAGTTATCGCCTAGTTTGCGAAACTGAACCACACTTAGCCAAAAAGCCGAAAAAGAGCCCGAAACCCGTATCGTCCATCCGAACGCCACGCAAACACACACACAGCACCGCGTAGGTATTCAACATGTGTTACAACTGACGGTACTCGATTCTGACATACGGAGACCGAGTTATCGCCTAGTTTGCGAAACTGAACCACACTTAGCCAAAAAGCTGAAAAAGAGCCCGAAACCCGCATCGTCCGTCCGAACGCCACGCAAATACACACACAGCACCGCGTAGGTATTAGACACGCGTTACAACTGACGGTACTCGATTCCGACATACGGAGACCGAGTTATCGCCTAGTTTGCGAAACTGAACCACACTTAGCAAAAAAGCCGAAAAAGAGCCCGAAACCCGCATCGTCCGTCCGAACGCCACGCAAACACACACACACACACCACCGCGTAGGTATTAGACACGCGTTACAACTGACGGTACTCGATTCTGACATACGGAGACCGAGTTATCGCCTAGTTTGCGAAACTGAACAACACTTGTAGAACACAAACTAAAATAATATAAATATGATCTATTTTGGGGACTCCGTTATTAATATTTTAATTTTGTAGGGTCTTGTTGATGAGACTCGTGGAGGTGGAGATGGCGGCACAGGTGATGCTCGTGGAGGAGATGGTGATGATCTCCGAGCTGATGCTGATGAGACTGTGGAGGATGGGACCGGCGATGGGACAAAGATTCCTGATCTTGGGTAGTAGTTGTTTATATTTATATTTTTACTTTCTTGTATGTATTTAGCTTTTGAGTTGTATAGATTTGAGTTTGGTATCTAATTATATTAATTGTTGATAGTAAAAGATATGATTGTTATTGATATGCGTATATTGTCATTATTTATTTTTCTTAGTTTATAACAGGTACAATGTATATGTAAATGAACAGGGGAATTTTGCAATTTTATTATTTTTTTTAAAGTGGGTCATTGGCGACGGGACCATTGGTTACGGCTGTGCCGTCGGCAATGACTCATTGGCGACGGCACATCGTCGGCAATGACCCCCGTCGCCAATGACACACTTGCTGACGGCGAGCGATGGGAGACCGGGGCGACGACCCATACGGCGACGGTAAGGGCGACGGACAATGCCGTCGCCAATGCCCTCATTGCCGACGACAATAGGGTCATTGGCTTATTGTCGACGGCACATGCCGTCGGCAATGACCTTATTTCTTGTATTGATTTTTCTTATAATTACAATTCAGTAAATGGTTAAATTGATAGAAAGTTAAAGTTAAGGGTGATATATGAAATTTTTTCAAAATAAGCAAGTGATTATAAAATACTCATTGTTGTCGGGGAATATTCGTTTGGTCGTGGAATATTCTTTCTGTTGGGGAATATTCGTACGACGACGCATCCTTTTGTGGGCCCCGTAACAAAATAACTGTCGGATGAAGAAAACGACAAATTAAAGTTTTTTTATAAATAACGGCGTAATCGTTACTGTTAACACTGTTGGAATACCCGGTGGGTAAAGTAAAGTAATACGCGTTGTTGCACAGTAGCACACGGTATTGCACCAATTATTGACTTTTACGTAAGAAGGCACTACTCAATAATGGTTACAGTAATTATTTTTCAGTATTTTATTTTATTGGTTCAATAATTGTTGCGTTGATATTTTATATTGCTTTTGTTTCAATAATTGTCATTACACAGTATTTTTCATTATCGAAGCAATAATTCATATTATATGAATAATATTATTAGATAACATTATTGGCAATATCTAGAAAGTTCTGTCTAAGGAGAGGTTTGGTCATTTAATTGCGCGCCAATAAGGAGAAATTCTTATTGGAAAGCCCCCTCTTTCCTTGGAACTGCCTGATTGTCAATATTGTGATTCTGTAATATTATTTGTGAATAATTACTTATTGATTTATATGATGAGGAAAATATTGATTTTATGTGGATATAGATGGAGAAAATTTTTAATGTGACAATTGTTGAAAATTAATATTTTATCTTTTTCTGTTAAAATAATTCATTTAAATATATTATTATATTTTAATAATATAATAATGATGATATTTTTACGATGAATGTGGGATATATGAGTATATGTGGAAGAGGAGTATTTTTGTTACCAAAAATATTTAAAGCATGTTTTATGTGTCGGTGGACCCCATTTCTTGACTGAAATTTGATTATAGCTTGTAAAATCGTCCGTTTGTGGATTTCGGTCCATTTCTGTTTGAAATTTGGAAAAACTTTCTTCTGCAAAGTTGTAGAGAATTGAATTTCCTATAAAAACTCGCGAGATTTGAATTTTCTGATAAAAGGGCTATTTATTATGAATTATTGAAGTTTCGAAGCTCCGAAATAATTGATTTTTGGAAGTTTAAAATATTTTTAATATGAAAAATATTTTTTACAATTTGTTTCCCTCATGTAACATGTGTTAGGGGCTGAGTTCTGATGTTGAGAGCATACGTATGAAGTATTGGGAAAAAAAATTATAATATTATTATTTTAATAAATTTTCTGCTTTGGTGTTCTAAGCAATTTCCTATAAATAGGGTGCTTAGGTTATAATTGAAAATCACACCAGACACTGAAATTTTCTCTCTCTATATTATCGAGCCTATTCTTGTGAGTATTTTAAGTATACTTTGAGTATTGCTATACGGTGCAAGTTCGTTCAGCGTTATTCTAGTCAGAGGTACTGTTCTTTTGAGGTTAGGGATTTTAAGGGTTATTATTTCGAAACTCTTCTGAACCTTCAAAAATTCTGGAAAAATTTGAAATGATATTTTGATGAGTTTTGTAGATTGTGTCCAAAAATGGCGATTTTTGGATGTATAGATTAAGAGTTATGAATTTTATGAGGAAAGACTATTTTAAAAGTAATCGCTTATAACTCCTTGTTGTTAAGTCCAAAATTGATGAAATTTTTATTGGGAGTACATCTATATGATATCAGTATACCCTGTAAATTTCAGAATTTTTGGATAAAAGTACAATTTATGATAAATGTTTAAATATTCGGTGGTTTTGGCCATGTGAAAAATAGTAAATAACTTTTAAAAATTATGAGAAAAATATATGTTCAATATAGGACTATATTCTGCTAAATCCCAGAAAAGAAATATTTTTGGAACTGATTTAGTATTTTTCATGAAATATTCTAGTTATGGGTAAATGAATTAAATATGTTATGTGAAGTAAGAAAATTGGAAAATATAATTTTATGGCTTAAGAATCATATATGAGGTATATGCAGATTTTTGATGAGGGTTTTGGTTATTAGTGATGAAATCTTATGAGTTTGGCATTTTAGAATGATTAAATGCATTATTTAATAAAGTGTAAACAATAAAAATAAATTGTTTATAAGCTTAAAAAAAATATTATTCTTTCAATATCATTATACCGAAATATTGGTATGAATTTTATTATGGGATTTCTACCTTTTTGAGTCGGGTTTACTATTCATGAGTTACTATTCACGAGTTACTATTCATGAGTTACTATTCACGAGTTACTATTCATGACAAAATTGGTTTCTTTTTCTAACCAAATTATAGTTGATTTATGAATATTACTCTGGAGATTAAAACTATATATTGATTTTATTATCATATATAACATTTTTATAACCCTGATGTTGAAATTCTCTTTCACTAGAGTGTAAAGATGGGTAGATTATTGGTATGATCATGACTAGGGTTCTCTTTGGCCAGTAGTGAAAAGTTGAATTGTGACTGGTATGATCATGACCATTGAATTTATAATTGAATATCTTTGGCCTGTAGTGCAAAGATGAATTGTTGATGAATATCTTTGGCCTGTAGTGCAAAGATGACTTGTTGATGAATATCTTTGTCCTGTAGTGCAAAGATGACTTATTGATGTATATCTTTGGCCGTAGTGCAAAGATAAATTTATTAGTATGATTATGAACATGAACTGTGATTTGGTATAACCATGATCTTTGATGTTTCAGGTGATAAAAATTATCTTTGTCCTGGATGAGAAAAGGAATTTAGAACAACAATTACGATTATGAGTTATATATGTGATTGTGGACATGAATTGTTGATTGATGTTATAGGGATAAAACATTTTGGTGAACTTTTAACATGGAGAAGATAATAGACTTTATAGTCTATTTGACTCTTCTAATGGATTGCTCGTTCCGCTGCAACTATGGTTGAAATTTTTTATCATCTACCACATGTTCTAAATCTCTGATTTATTATTGATGAAGGCTATTGATAATTTAATTATCTTTAGTCATGACATTCTTTACTAAGCTAGTTGTGCTCACCCTTTTGCTTCACAATTCCTTTCAGGTAATACGAGTGTAGCTGGGTCGAGCGGGAAATAACAGGGGAATAGAACGGTGGTCATCATTTAGTAGTTATATTTGGCGAATCAACTAGGGTGAAGCGAACCCAACGTTGGAAGGGTGTTTTGCCGCTGTCATAAGAGATGTCTAATGACATACCACCTCGTGTCATCATAAGACATGGATGTGCTCATCCACTTGCTGAGTATATCTACCAGCACTATCTATATGATCTTGGAGTCTATTTGAAATATAAATCTCAATTAGAGACAGTGGAGATAATGATATGTCAGGAGAAAACTTGCCATTGGGAAGAATATGATAGTAATCTTCTTGTTTTTCTTTGGGGTCTATTGGGGGTCACCAAGGATAATTCTGTGGCCATATGATATCTATAATAACCTAGACGCATGGCCTCCCATGTACGAAGGTTTCCTTGAGCACTTCCCAAAGATTCTAATTTCTAAAACAGTTTTCTACTATACCTTTATGTAAGGTGTCATTATGAGGTGCTATTCACGGTTGGGACATGAGTCACAGTTGATATATATTTGTATACAAACTCACAGCATATGTATTGTTGTATTTTGCACGACAATTGTTGTAATAAAGTTGTAGTTATTTTTTGTACCATGTATTTGGCGACTCAGAATGGGTTGGATGGAATGGACCTATTTTGGGGTCGTCATAGTTGGTATCAGAGCTTAGGTATATGATCTCTGGCGGAGATCGAGATTAGAACTAGGAGGGGAGAGATGAGTAAATCCTTCGCTAGTATGTCCTACCTAAGCTTAATTATTGGTCGGTCATAATATACGGATATTATGTGATATGTTAATTTGCTTAATTAACCCTTGTTTTATGGCAGTATTTGAGAATGGCAGCTGAGAATGCTAACAATGGAGTGAATGAGACTGTTGGGATACCTCTAATCACTAATGTGATGACAGACGAAGAAGGAATTAGAGATATCCACGTGGTGAGTGAAGAATTGATAGTTGCACCCGAGATAATCGCAGAGGTAACAGCTGAGAATGAGGAAGAATAGGAATAAGAGGTACCCGAGGAGAGTTTATTAGAGGTATTTTATGATCAAAATGTAGAATTGCAAAATCGTATTCATGAGTTAGAAGAGCAGGCTGAAGAATTGCAGGCAGTCGTTGAGCAAAAGGATGCAACAATTCAAGCTTGTGTTACCCGATATGTGATGCTTGAACAGAAGCATTCTTTGGCAGAGTATAAGATGATAAAGATGGAATCTGAGTTGAAAGAAGAAAAAACTGAACGAGTGAGAATAAGTGATGCATGGGTAAAAGCCACACGACACGTGGATATTGTGGAAAGAGATGTTCGATCTAAGAAGGCTAAAATAGATGATATGAATTTCTTTTTTTGGAAAGCAATTGGTAGAACTCAACATCGAGTTTTGAATTACCCTGTACAGAGCGGTCAACCTGAATTTGATATGGATCGAAGATTGATGATTCAGATCATGAATCAGGAGTACGAAGAGGTAGTTGAGGGAGGAATATGCCCTATAGAAAAGTATGTTCCAACAGTAGTGATGACGCCAAATGCTGCCCCAGACAAGTCAAAACCGGGTAGTTCTAGGGATAGCGGTTGTCATGACTTTCCAACAAGTGAGGAACCCAAATGAAGTTATCACAGGAGATGAGCAATGAAGAAATCATAATGACCCGGGAGATAGAATCTGAAATGAAAGCAAGGTATTCTCAACTTTTCGAAATACCAGGTACGTAAATTTCGGGGACGAAATTTCATAAGGAGGGGAGATTGTAAGACCCCAAATTTTATGAAATAAAAGTATTCAATTTTTCTTATAATTACAATTCAGTAAATGGTTAAATTGATAGAAAGTTAAAGATAAGGGTGATATATGAAATTTTTTCAAAATAAGCAAGTGATTATAAAATACTCATTGTTGTCGGGGAATATTCGTTTGGTCGTGGAATATTCTTTCTGTCGGGGAATATTCGTACGACGGCGCAGCCTTTTGTGGGCCTCGTAACAAAATAACTGTCGGATGAAGAAAACGACAAATTAAAGTTCTTTTATAAATAACGGCGTAATCGTTACTGTTAACACTGTTGGAATACCCGGTGGGTAAAATAAAGTAATACGCGTTGTTGCACAGTAGCACACGGTATTGCACCAATTATTGACTCTTACGTAAGAAGGCACTACTCAATAATGGTTACAGTAATTATTGTTCAGTATTTTATTTTATTGGTTCAATAATTGTTGCGTTGATATTTTATATTGCTTTTGTTTCAATAATTGTCATTACACAGTATTTTTCATTATCGAAGCAATAATTCATATTATCTGAATAATATTATTAGGTAACATTATTGGCAATGTCTAGAAAGTTCTGTCTAAGGAGAGGTTTGGTCATCTAATTTCGCGCCAGTAAGGAGAAATTCTTATTGGAAAGCTCACTCTTTCCTGGAAACTGCCTGATTGTCAATATTGTGATTTTGTAATATTATTTGTGAATAATTACTTATTGATTTATATGATGAAGAAAATATTGATTTTATGTGGATATAGATGGATAAAATTTTTAATGTGACAATTGTTGAAAATTAATATTTTATCTTTTTCTGATAAAATAATTCATTTAAATATATTATTATATTTTAATAATATAATAATGATGATACTTTTACGATGAATGTGGGATATATGAGTATATGTGGAAGAGGAGTATTTTTGTTACCAAAAATATTTAAAGCATGTTTTATGTGTCGGTGGACCCCATTTCTTGACTAAAATTTGATTATAGCTTGTAAAATCGTCCGTTTGTGGATTTCGGTCCATTTCTGTTTGGAATTTAGAAAAACTTTCTTCTGCAAAGTTGTAGAGAATTGAATTTCCTATAAAAACACGCAAGATTTGAATTTTCTGATAAAATGGCTATTTATTATGAATTATTGAAGTTTCGAAGCTCCGAAATAATTGATTTTTGGAAGTTTAAAATATTTTTTATATGAAAAATGTTTTTTACAATTTGTTTCCCTCATGTAACATGTGTTAGGGGCTGAGTTCTGATGTTGAGAGCATACATATGAAGTATTGGAAAAAAAATTATAATATTATTATTTTAATAAATTTTCTGCTTTGGTGTTCTAAGCAATTTCCTATAAATAGGGTGCTTAGGTTATAATTGAAAATCACACTAGAAACTAAAGTTTTCTCTCTCTATATTATCGAGCGTATTCTTGTGAGTATTTTGAGTATACTTTGAGTATTGTTATACGGTGCAAGTTCGTTCAGCGTTATTCCAGTCAGAGGTACTGTTCTTTTGAGGTAAGGGATAATAAGGGATTTTAAGGGTTATTATTTCGAAACTCTTCTGAACCTTCAAAAATTCTGGAAAAATTTGAAATGATATTTTGATGAGTTTTGTAGATTGTGTCCAAAAATGGCGATTTTTGGATGTATAGATTAAGAGTTATGAATTTTATGAAGAAAGACTATTTTAAAAGTAATCGCTTATAAATCCTTGTTGTTAAGTCCAAAATTGATGAAATTTTTATTGGGAGTACATCTATATGATATCAGTATACCCTGTGAATTTCGGAATTTTTTGATAAAAGTACAATTTATGATAAATATTTAAATATTCGGTGGTTTTGGCCATGTGAAAAATAGTAAATGACTTTTAAAAATTCTGAGAAAAATATATGTTCAATATAGGACTATATTCTGCTAAATCCCAGAAAAGAAATATTTTTGGAACTGATTTAGTATTTTTCATGAAATATTCTAGTTATGAGTAAATGAATTAAATATGTTATGTGAAGTAAGAAAATTGGAAAATATAATTTTATGGCTTGAGAATCATATATGAGGTATATGCAGATTTTTGATGAGGGTTTTGGTTATTGGTGATGAAATCTTATGAGTTTGGCATTTTAGAATGATTAAATGCATTATTTAGTAAAGTGTAAACAATTAAAATAAATTGTTTATAAGCTTAAAAAAAATATTATTCTTTCAATATCATTATACCGAAATATTGGTATGAATTTTATTATGGGATTTCTACCTTTTTGAGTCGGATTTACTATTCATGAGTTACTATTCACGAGTTACTATTCACGAGTTACTATTCATGACAAAATTGGTTTCTTTTTCTAACCAAATTATAGTTGATTTATGAATATTACCCTGGAGATTAAAACTATATATTGATTATATTGATTTTATTATCATATATAACATTTTTATAACCCTGAAGTTGAAATTCTCTTTCACTAGAGTGTAAAGATGGGTAGATTATTGGTATGATCATGACTAGGGTTCTCTTTGGCCAGTAGTGAAAAGTTGAATTGTGACTGGTATGATCATGACCATTGAATTTATAATTGAATATCTTTGGCCTGTAGTGCAAAGATGAATTGTTGATGAATATCTTTGGCCTGTAGTGCAAAGATGACTTGTTGATGAATATCTTTGGCCTGTAGTGCAAAGATGACTTATTGATGTATATCTTTGGCCGTAGTGCAAAGATAAATTTATTAGTATGATTATGAACATGAACTGTGATTTGGTATAACCATGATCTTTGATGTTTCAGGTGATAAAAATTATCTTTGTCCTGGATGAGAAAAGGAATTTAGAACAACAATTACGATTATGAGTTATATATGTGATTGTGGACATGAATTGTTGATTGATGTTATAGGGATAAAACATTGTTGGTGGACTTTTAACATGGAGAAGATAATAGACTTTATAGTCTATTTGACTCTTCTAATGGATTGCTCGTTCCGCTGCAACTATGGTTGAAATTTTTTATCATCTACCATATGTTCTAAATCTCTGATTTATTATTGATGAAGGCTATTGATAATTTAATTATCTTTAGTCATGAAATTCTTTACTGAGCTAGTTGTGCTCACCCTTTTGCTTCACAATTCCTTTCAGGTAATACGAGTGTAGCTGGGTCGAGCGGGGAATAACAGGGGAATAGAACGGTGGTCATCATTTAGTAGTTATATTTGGCGAATCAACTAGGGTGAAGCGAACCCAACGTTGGAAGGGTGTTTTGCCACTGTCATAAGAGATGTCTAATGACATACCACCTCGTGTCATCATAAGACATGGATGTGCTCATCCACTTGCTGAGTATATCTACCAGCACTATCTATATGATCTTGGAGTCTATTTGAAATATAAATCTCAATTAGAGACAGTGGAGATAATGATATGTCAGGAGAAAACTTGCCATTGGGAAGAATATGATAGTAATCTTCTTGTTTTTCTTTGGGGTCTATTAGGTCAACCAAGGATAATTCCGTGGCCATATGATATCTATAATAACCTAGACGCATGGCCTCCCATGTACGAAGGTTTCCTTGAGCACTTCCCAAAGATTCTAATTTCTAAAACAGTTTTCGACTATACCTTTATGTAAGGTGTCATTATGAGGTGCTTTTCACGGTTGGTACATGAGTCACAGTTGATATATGTTTGTATACAAACTCACAGCATATGTGTTGTTGTATTTTGCACGACAATTGTTGTAATAAAGTTGTAGTTATTTTTTGTACCATGTATTTGGCGACTCAGAATGGGTTGGATGGAATGGACCTATTTTGGGGTCGTCACAGTTGGTATCAGAGCTTAGGGATATGATCTCTGGCGGAGATCGGGATTAGAACTAGGAGGGGAGAGATGAGTAAATCCTTCGCTAGTATGTCCTAACTAAGCTTAATTATTGGTCGGTCATAATATACAGATATTATGTGATATGTTAATTTGCTTAATTAACCCTTGTTTTATGGCAGTATTTGAGAATGGCAGCTGAGAATGCTAACAATGGAGTGAATGAGACTGTTGGGATACCTCTAATCACTAATGTGATGACAGACGAAGAAGGAATTAGAGATATCCACGTGGTGAGTGAAGAATTGATAGTTGCACCCGAGATAGTCGCAGAGGTAACAGCTGAGAGTGAGGAAGAATAGGAATAAGAGGTACCCGAGGAGAGTTTATTAGAGGTATTTTATGATCAAAATGTAGAATTGCAAAATCGTATTCATGAGTTAGAAGAGCAGGCTGAAGAATTGCAGGCAGTCGTGGAGCAAAAGGATACAACAATTCAAGCTTGTGTTACCCGATATGTGATGCTTGAACAGAAGCATTCTTTGGCAGAGTATAAGATGATAAAGATGGAATCTGAGTTGAAAGAAGAAAAAACTGAACGAGTGAGAATAAGTGATGCATGGGTAAAAGCCACACGACACGTGGATATTGTGGAAAGAGATGTTCGATCTAAGAAGGCTAAAATAGATGATATGAATTTCTTTTTTTGGAAAGCAATTGGTAGAACTCAACATCGAGTTTTGAATTACTCTGTACAGAGCGGTCAACCTGAATTTGATATGGATCGAAGATTGATGATTCAGATCATGAATCAGGAGTACGAAGAGGTAGTTGAGGGAGGAATATGCCCTATAGAAAAGTATGTTCCAACAGTAGTGATGACGCCAAATGCTGCCCCAGACAAGTCAAAACCGGGTAGTTCTAGGGATAGCGGTTGTCATGACTTCCCAACAAGTGAGGAACCCAAATGAAGTTATCACAGGAGATGAGCAATGGAGAAATCATAATGACCCGGGAGATAGAATCTGAAATGAAAGCAAGGTATTCTCAACTTTTCGAAATACCAGGTACGTAAATTTCGGGGACGAAATTTCATAAGGAGGGGAGATTGTAAGACCCCGAATTTTATGAAATAAAAGTATTCTATTTTTCTTATAATTACAATTCAGTAAATGGTTAAATTGATAGAAAGTTAAAGTTAAGGGTGATATATGAAATTTTTTCAAAATAAGCAAGTGATTATAAAATACTCATTGTTGTCGGGGAATATTCGTTTGGTCGTGGAATATTCTTTCTGTCGGGGAATATTCGTACGACGGCGCAGCCTTTTGTGGGCCTCGTAACAAAATAACTGTCGGATGAAGAAAACGACAAATTAAAGTTCTTTTATAAATAACGGCGTAATCGTTACTGTTAACACTGTTGGAATACCCGGTGGGTAAAATAAAGTAATACGCATTGTTGCACAGTAGCACACGGTATAGCACCAATTATTGACTCTTACGTAAGAAGGCACTACTCAATAATGGTTACAGTAATTATTGTTCAGTATTTTATTTTATTGGTTCAATAATTGTTGCGTTGATATTTTATATTGCTTTTGTTTCAATAATTGTCATTACACAGTATTTTTCATTATCGAAGCAATAATTCATATTATCTGAATAATATTATTAGATAACATTATTGGCAATGTCTAGAAAGTTCTGTCTAAGGAGAGGTTTGGTCATCTAATTTCGCGCTAGTAAGGAGAAATTCTTATTGGAAAGCTCCCTCTTTCCTGGGAACTGCCTGATTGTCAATATTGTGATTTTGTAATATTATTTGTGAATAATTACTTATTGATTTATATGATGAAGAAAATATTGATTTTATGTGGATATAGATGGATAAAATTTTTAATGTGACAATTGTTGAAAATTAATATTTTATCTTTTTCTGATAAAATAATTCATTTAAATATATTATTATATTTTAATAATATAATAATGATGATACTTTTACGATGAATGTGGGATATATGAGTATATGTGGAAGAGGAGTATTTTTGTTACCAAAAATATTTAAAGCATGTTTTATGTGTCGGTGGACCCCATTTCTTGACTAAAATTTGATTATAGCTTGTAAAATCGCCCGTTTGTGGATTTCGGTCCATTTCTGTTTGGAATTTAGAAAAACTTTCTTCTGCAAAGTTGTAGAGAATTGAATTTCTTATAAAAACTTGCAAGATTTGAATTTTCTGATAAAAGGGCTATTTATTATGAATTATTGAAGTTTTGAAGCTCCGAAATAATTGATTTTTGGAAGTTTAAAATATTTTTAATATGAAAAATGTTTTTTACAATTTGTTTCCCTCATGTAACATGTGTTAGGGGCTGAGTTCTGATGTTGAGAGCATACATATGAAGTATTGGAAAAAAAATTATAATATTATTATTTTAATAAATTTTCTGCTTTGGTGTTCTAAGCAATTTCCTATAAATAGGGTGCTTAGGTTATAATTGAAAATCACACCAGAAACTGAAGTTTTCTCTCTCTATATATTATCGAGCGTATTCTTGTGAGTATTTTGAGTATACTTTGAGTGTTGTTATACGGTGCAATTTCGTTCAGCGTTATTCCAGTCAGAGGTACTGTTCTTTTTAGGTAAGGGATAATAAGGGATTTTAAGGGTTATTATTTCGAAACTCTTCTGAACCTTCAAAAATTCTGGAAAAATTTGAAATGATATTTTGATGAGTTTTGTAGATTGTGTTAAAAAATGGCGATTTTTGGATGTATAGATTAAGAGTTATAAATTTTATGAGGAAAGACTATTTTAAAAGTAATCGCTTATAACTCCTTGTTGTTAAGTCCAAAATTGATGAAATTTTTATTGGGAGTACATCTATATGATATCAGTATACCCTGTGAATTTCGGAATTTTTGGATAAAAGTACAATTTATGATAAATGTTTAAATATTCGGTGGTTTTGGCCATGTGAAAAATAGTAAATGACTTTTAAAAATTCTGAGAAAAATATATGTTCAATATAGGACTATATTCTGCTAAATCCCAGAAAAGAAATATTTTTGGAACTGATTTAGTATTTTTCATGAAATATTCTAGTTATGAGTAAATGAATTAAATATGTTATGTGAAGTAAGAAAATTGGAAAATATAATTTTATGGCTTGAGAATCATATATGAGGTATATGCAGATTTTTGATGAGGGCTTTGGTTATTGGTGAAGAAATCTTATGAGTTTGGCATTTTAGAATGATTAAATGCATTATTTAGTAAAGTGTAAACAATTAAAATAAATTGTTTATAAGCTTAAAAAAATATTATTCTTTCAATATCATTATACCGAAATATTGGTATGAATTTTATTGTGGAATTTCTACCTTTTTGAGTCGGGTTTACTATTCATGAGTTACTATTCACGAGTTACTATTCATGAGTTACTATTCAGGAGTTACTATTCATGACAAAATTGGTTTCTTTTTCTAACCAAATTATAGTTGATTTATGAATATTACTCTGGAGATTAAAACTATATATTGATTATATTGATTTTATTATCATATATAACATTTTTATAACCCTGATGTTGAAATTCTCTTTCACTAGAGTGTAATGATGGGTAGATTATTGGTATGATCATGACTAGGGTTCTCTTTGGCCAGTAGTGAAAAGTTGAATTGTGACTGGTATGATCATGACCATTGAATTTATAATTGAATATCTTTGGCCTGTAGTGCAAAGATGAATTGTTGATGAATATCTTTGGCCTGTAGTGCAAAGATGACTTGTTGATGAATATCTTTGGTCCTGTAGTGCAAAGATGACTTATTGATGTATATCTTTGGCCGTAGTGCAAAGATAAATTTATTAGTATGATTATGAACATGAACTGTGATTTGGTATGACCATGATCTTTGATGTTTCAGGTAATAAAAATTATCTTTGTCCTGGATGAGAAAAGGAATTTAGAACAACAATTACGATTATGGGTTATATATGTGATTGTGGACATGAATTGTTGATTGATGTTATAGGGATAAAACATTGTTGGAGGACTTTTAACATGGAGAAGATAATAGACTTCTCCATGTTAAAAGATAATTTAAAATATTTTAAAGAAAATGAATCCAGTGAAACAAAATGACAAATATTAGGGATTCATATTACAGTTTATCCAAGTTCAATAATACTCCATAATAACCAATTGTGAAGCAGAATTCAAAAATAAAGATCAAAACATGGATACAATCAAAGATAGTAACCATAATAGACATCTTGGACAAAAAAAGAAAATTTTCTTTTTTGGTGAATAGTGCCGTATACGTGAATAGTAACCCCGACACAAAAAGGTAGAATTTCCATAATAAAATTTATATCAATATTTCGGCATAATGATATTGAAGATAATAATATCATTTACGAAGAAAATAACATCCCTTACCTCAAAAGAACAGTACTTCCGACTGAAATATCAGGTATAAGGCTGAAGGAAACTTGCACTGATGAATAGCAACTCACAAAGTATCTAAATACTCATAAAATACGCTCGATAATATAGAGAGAGAAAGAGAGAAAACTTATTTCTGGTGTGATTTTCAATTATAACTAAGAACCCTATTTATAGGAAAATGCTTAGAACGCCATAACAGACTAACCTGCTACCTGATGGCTTTACCTGCTACTATCCACGCCCACCACTTTTGAAAATAAATTCCAGCACATTTCATTTCTCACCGACCAAAAGTGGGCCCACCATGTTTTTAATAAAAACATTTATTTCTGAAACATTCAATAATTCATAATAAATAGCCCTTTTATCAAAAAAATACGAATTTTATGTCCATTTCATAGGAAATTATATTCTCTACAACTTTGTAGAAGAATGTTTTTCAAAATTCCAAACAGAAAATGCCCGAAATCCACATGCGGACGATTTTTAATACCTCCATTCTGACAAAATACTGATAAAACACCTCAACATTAATTCTTTCATTTATATCCACATAAAATAAATATACCCATCATTTATATCCACAATATATATTTTCTTATCATATAAATCAATAATTAATTATTCACAAATAATATTACATAATCACAATTATGAAAACTAGGTCGTTCCCAGGAAAGATGGGGCTTTCCGATAAAGATTTCTCCTTATTGGCGCGCAATTAGGTGACTCAACCCCTTTCCTAGAGAGAAATTTCTTAAACATTGCCAATAATGCTATCTAACAATATTATTCAAATAATATAAATTATTAATTTGATAATGGAAAATACTGTGCAGTGACAATTATTAAAACGACAATAATATAAAATATTAACGTAGCAATTATTGAATTAATAAAATAAAATATTGAACAGTAATTACTATAACAATTATTGAGTAGTGCCTTTTTACGTAAGAATCAATAATTCAAAAATACTGTGCAATACCGTGTGCTACTGTACAACCACGTGTATTACTGTATTTTAACCACCGAGTATTCCAACAATGTTAACAGTAACAACTACGTCATTATTTATAAAAACTCAAACTTGTCGTTATCTTCATCCGACCGTTTTTCGTTATGGGGCCCACAAATAGCTGCGCCGACGTACGAATATTCCCCGACAACAAGAATATTCCACGACCAAACGAATATTCCCTGACAAAATGAATATTCTATAACCACTTGTTTATTTTGCAAAATTTGCACATTTCACCCATAACCAAAGCATTATATTAAATTAACACCTTATTATTCACAATAATAATTAGAGGAAATTCGATTTTATTTATAAAAAGTTGGGGTCTTACAACCTCCCCTCCTTATGAAATTTCATCATCAAAATTAACGTACGTACCTGGTGTTTCGAAAAGGTGAGGATACCTCGCTTTCATTTCTAATTCCAACTCCCAGGTCATTTCTTCAATAGCATGGTTTCTCCACAAAACCTTAATTTATGGTATAACCTTGGTGCATATGACATGCTCTTTCCTATCCAAGATCTTAACAGGTACCTCCTCGTACGTTAAATCTTCGGCTATCTCGTCTGGTTCTAACTCAATAATGTGGTTCAGGTCTTTCACATATTTACGAAGCATAGATATGTGAAAAACATTATGAACACGGGACATGCTTGGAGGTAATGCGAGTTTATAGGCCACATTTCCTATTCGGTCAAGAATCTAAAATGGACCAACAAATCTTGGATTGAGCTTTCCTTTCTTCCCAAATCTTGTAACTCCCTTCCATGGAGTAATACGTATAAATACATGATCCCTAATATTACATTTCACTTCTTTTCGATGAAGATCCGCATAACTCTTTTATCGATCTTGTGTCATTTGTATACGTTGTCGAATCGTTTGGATCTTTTCTATAGTTATGCATACCAATTCTGGTCCTAACAATTTTGATTCTCACACCTTATCCCAGCATACTGGAGAGCGACACTTTCGTCCATACAATGCTTCAAATGGAGCCACACCTATACTTGCCTGATAACTGTTGTTGTAGGAGAATTCCACCAATGATAGGTACTTATCCCAACTCCCTTTGAAATCTAGGACGCAGAATCTTAATAGATCTTCAAGAGTTTGAATAGTCTTCTCTGATTGCCTATCCGTTTGAGGATGGTATGCCGAACTGAATCGTAAATTCGTGCCCATAGCTTTCTGCAAGCTAACCCAAAATCGTGAAGTGAATCTTGGGTCACGATCCAAAACTATGGATACTAGCATGCCATGCAATATGACAATCTCATTTACGTACATACTATCAAGATACTCAAGGGAATAAGTCTCACGTATAGGCAAGAAATGGGCAGACTTGGTTAATCTATCAACAATGACCTAAATCGCATCTATTCCTTGAGATACCTTGGGAAGACCTGTAACGAAATCCATAGTAATGTGTTCTCACTTCCATTTTGGAATCTCAAGTGGTTGCAATGGACCCTTTGGCACTTGATGCTCCGCCTTTACACATTGACAAGTTAAACACCTCGAGATAAACTCCGCGATCTCTCTCTTCATATTGTTCCACCAAAATGTATGTCGAAGATCATGATATATTTTAGTTCTACCAGGATGGATTGCAAATGGTGTGTTGTGTGCCTCCACCATGATTCTATGCTTCAAGTCAGAATCGTTAGGAACACAAAGTCTGCAGTTGACTCGAAGTATTTCTTCTTCATCGATTCTTGCTTCTGGAATAGCACCTACTTGCACTTTCTTCTTCATACGCATCAACTTCATATCTGTAGCTTGAACAACTTTAACTTTATAGATTAAAGTCGGTTCTACTCGTATGCTTGATATCATCACGTGGGTACTTGGAGCCTTTAACTCTATCTCCATCCTTTGTAAGTCATACAAAATAGGCCTTTGTGTTAACAACATTGCACTCGTACCCGCATATAATCTTCTACTCAATGCGTCAGCTACCACATTTTCTTTTCTAGGATGATATTATTATATGATCGTAATCTTTCAACAGCTCAAGACAACTTCGTTGCCGCATGTTGAGTTCCTTTTGGGTGAAGAAATATTTGAGGCTTTTATGATTTATATAGATCTCCACTTTCTCCCCATACAGGTAGTGTCTCCAGATCTTCAACTCAAAAACGACTGCTGCCAACTCCAGATCATGAGTAGGATAATTCCTCTCATATTCTTTGAGTTGTCGCGAGGCATAGGCTATGACTTTCCTATGTTGTATGAGAACACATCCTAACCCTTTGCTTGAAGCATCGTTGTAGATAACAAATCCATCTGAACCAGATGGTATTGTCAGGACAGGTGCCGAAATGAGTCTCCTCTTAAGCTCTTGGAAAATCTTCTCTCAATCCTCGCTCCAACCGAATTTTGTATATTTACGAGTTAGCTGAGTTAACGGAGTAGCGATTCGAGAAAATCCTTCCACGAATCTCCGATAATAACCAGCTTAAGCCCAGAAAGCTACGTACTTCGGTCACCGACTTCGGTTGCTCCCAACTTTGAATTGCTTCAATTTTAGCCGGGTCGATAGATACTCCATGTTTTGACACCACGTGCCCAAGGAATGCTACTTCCTCAAGCCAGAACTCGAATTTCTTCAGCTTGGCATATAGCTTGTTATCACGAAGCCTTTGCAGTACCAGCTTCAAATGGTGCTCATGATCTTCACGGCTTTTAGAATAGATGAGGATGTCATTAATAAAGACAACAACGAACTGATCCAAATATTCTTTGAACACATGGTTCATCATATCCATGAAAGCAGCAGGAACATTAGTCAATCCAAAAGACATGACTAAGAATTCATAATGCCCGTACCGAGTTCTGAAGGCAGTTTTTGGAATATCCTCAGTTTTAATCTTCAGCTGATGATATCCAGAATGAAGATCGATCTTTGAAAAGAATTATGCTCCTTGCAACTGGTCGAACAAGTCATCAATGCGAGGTAGCGGATACCTATTCTTGATGGTGACATGGTTCAATTCTCGGTAGTAAAAACAAAGTCGCATACTCCCGTCTTTCTTCTTTACGAATAAAACCGATGTCCAACAACTCCTGTAGTTGGACCTTTAAATCCTGAAGTTCAATAGGAGCCATTTGATATGGGGTTTTAGAAATGGGCTTTGTACTAGGTTCAAGGTCAATAAAGAATTCAACTTCACGTTCTGGGGGTAGACCGGGAAGTTCTTTAGGAAATACGTCAGGAAATTCACTAACAATAGAAATTTTATTCAAATCTGACATGTTTTTGTTCAATTACGTGATATGGGCTAAGAAAGCTTGACATTTATTTTTCAATAAACGAATAGCTTTATGGCTCGATATGACAGTGATTGTTTTTAGTGGTTTGGTTGTTTTAATTCGCATAACAGGTTGGTTAGGAATATGAAAACTAACAACCTTACGAAAACAATCAATTTTGGCATGATGAATGGTTAACTAATCAATCCCTAAAATCACATCAAATGCAAGTATTTTCAATGAAATAAGATCGACAGGTAATGTGAGGGTACCAACTTGAATCAAGAAAGATTTATAAATAGTAGATGTAATGAAAGTTTCTCTTAACGTAGTCTCAACAGATAAGTTAAGGTCTAATTTCTCCAGAGTCAAGTTCAAACGTTGAGCACAAGCAGGAGAGATAAAAGAATGGGTAGAACCGGTATCTAATAAGGTATAACCTTCACAAAAGTTTATGATTAGCTTACCCGTGATCACCTTGTTCGGGTTCCTTGCGTTTTGGGCAGTCACGACAAATGCCCTTCCAGGAATCACCGACTTTGACTTGTCCGGGACAGCCTTTGGAGCTACCATCCCCGTTGAACTTGGTTTCACAAAAAGACAATCTCTAGATATATGACCTTCCTTTCTACAGTTATAACATACCTTGGATTGTTGTGGGCAGTTTGGGCTGATGTGTCCCTCTTTCCCGCATTTATAACAAACGACCGGTGCTCGCTCTCCTCCCCTAGAAACTATTGATGTTTGTACTGACGTCTTCACATTGTCATTGTTGTACCTTCTCTTCTTGAAATCTCCTCCCGACTCACTTCTTCTATTTTTATGGCCACGATTACCACCAGAGTGGTTATCACTTTTGTCCGAATGTTTTCCTCCCCGCTGGTTGTCATTACTCCGATGACTGCTGCCACCGGTATGATCCTGGTTGTGGTCCCTCGGTTGAACATACTCATTATCTCACTCTAATATTTGAGCCTTGTTTACAATATCTGAATATAAATAAAATTTATGAGAGATAAGATATTGCCAAATCTCGGGTTTTAGACCTCTCAAAAACATCCTCATCATCCGTTCCTCATTTTCAACCAAATGAGGTGCAAACCTGGATAACTCTGCAAAATTCACCTCGTACTGGGACACCGTCATGTTGTTTTGTTCTAGACTAATAAACTCTACCTCCTTCATATGACGAATACTTTAAGGAAAGTACTTGTCGTTAAATAATTTTTGAAACGTTTCCCAAGACATGTTGAGTGCGGCAGCCTGGGTACGCTTCAGAGATTCCCACCAGTAATCTGCCTCACCATGAAACATCGAATATCTTGGTAATTTGCTTGACCCACATTTCTGCCTTGATCGGATCTGGCTTTCCTACAAATTCTGGTGATCCCAACTCTTTGAATTGCATGGCTGTGACAAGCTGCGCATTTCTATCATTTCCACCCGTATTTTGTACACGAGTTTCCCTCTTCTGGTTTTTCATGAACTGCAAAAAGCTTCTAAACATTCCATCATTCATCATTTGTTCGGTAGTGTTTGTTTACAGGAGTAATATTGCCTTCCTATTGTACGTTCCCCTGGGTGGTGATTAAAGGTGTTTCTACGGTCTCATTCAATCCACTGTTAATATTTGCAGCTGCCATTCTCAAATAATGCCACAAACAAGGGTTAATTGATATGTCACATATTATCCCTATACTCTGACTGACCAAATAAATACCAAATAAACTTAGTCAGGTCATACTAGCGAAGGAATTCCCCATCTCTCCCCTCCTAGTTCTTGTCTCACATCTCAGCCAAGGATATTCCTAAGCTTTGATACCAACTGTGACGCCCCCAAAATAGGTATATATTGATAAGTGGATTTAACATACACGAATTGATATTCATTTCAAGTTTAAATTCGTAGTTATCTTTTTGTTTTGTGTTCGTTTTCACTTGTTTCATGTCATTTTATGTGTAGGGTGGTTATGGATGCAAGTGGTGAAGAAAGACAGAGTTTTGGAGCGAAAGTGGAAAAACTCATGAAGTTGGAATTTTTCTTTAGCAGTAGCCATACCCCGGGGCTGGCCTTTTTAAGCTTGTACCCCCCGCCGGGGCTAAGGGTCTCGATTCCTGAAGTGTCATGCTGCTGTTTGAACTCTGTTGGGGCTTGGTTTGTGGGACTTTGTTGAGGCGCTTAGACTCTACAAAAGGCAGACTTCGTCTGAAACAGAGGGAGAGCTAGAGATTACATTACAACACGACAAATCACAGAACATAAGAAGCATAATTCAGAGATAAATTCCAGGGTTCAAGTGCGAGCTTTGGAGGAGTACTTTGAAGAGATTATCGTGATGGTTACAATTCTAGGCTACGTGAAAGGGTTTTCATTATTCTTCTTCCCTTTAGCCTTTTATTTGTAGGTGAAAGGATGTTTGCATTAGAGTATTCAGTTTTAATTCATTCGTTATAAACTAATTCGCTCATTAGACTTGGAGCCTTGGGTGAAACGATGATTCTATAACTTTGATTTCCAATTCAATAAAATATTTTTAGTTTATCTATGTTAATTCGAGCATGAATTTATGAATTGCTTGATCACCAATTCCTTGTGGATTTGAATGGAATCGAGAGAAGATATTCAAATCTAGACCTAGTTAATATAGCATGTGTCATGAATTTTGTGAATAGCAGATTTTCTATTATTGTTAAGGTAGAGATATGCTTGACATCACATGTAATCAGATAGAGAACTTAAGCTTAAACCTTCTTTAATTGCAGTTCACATAGAGATATAGTGAGTTGGTTGATTTAGGTGTTTAACTTGTTTCTATCTTAATTGTGGATTTAAGTTAATATGGTATTAGTGCATCAAGAGGTGGCTAGTATTACATTTGTGTTCTTGATTAATAAACTTGGATATTAAATTGAGTTGGAATAAAGGTTTGAAAATCATAGTGAAGCTCAGGGTGAAATCATAAGTCTAATTCTCCATTAATTGTTTGAAATTCCGGAATTTGATATTAGTGATTGTTTTGTGATATTTTATTTATTAATTTAGTTTCTATAATTTTAAACCATTGATTTGAATAGTTTAATAGAATTAGGATTAATAGAAAATTGATAATTATGAAGTTAAAATTCTTGCTAATTTGCCTAGTGGGAACGATACTTTATTCACTACTATATTACTTGTTATCCACGTACACTTGCGTGTTTTGTGCGTATCGATTTTACCCAACAAGTTTTTGGCGCCTTTGCTGAGGAATGGAATCGATAGAGGATATTCAAATCTAGACCTAGTTAATATAGCATGTGTCATGAATTTTGTGAATAGCAGATTTTATATTATTGTTAAGGTAGAGATATGCTTGACATCACATGTAATCGGATAGAGAACTTAAGCTTAAACCTTCTTTAATTGCAGTTCACATAGAGATATAGTGAGTTGGTTGATTTAGGTGTTTAACTCGTTTCTATCTTAATTGTGGATTTAAGTTAATATGGTATTAGTGCATCAAGAAGTGGCTAGTATTACATTTGTGTTCTTGATTAATAAACTTGGATATTAAATTGAGTTGGAATAAAGGTTTGAAAATCATAGTGAAGCTCAGGGTGAAATCATAAGTCTAATTCTCCATTAATTGTTTGAAATTCCGGAATTTGATATTAGTGATTGTTTTGTGATATTTTATTTATTAATTTAGTTTCTATAATTTTAAACCATTGATTTGAATAGTTTAATAGAATTAGGATCAATAGAAAATTGATAATTGTGAAGTTAAAATTCTTGCTAATTTGCCTCGTGGGAACGATACTTTATTCGCTACTATATTACTTGTTATCCACGTACACTTGCGTGTTTTGTGCGTATCGAATTTACCCAACAAGTTTTTGGCGCCTTTGCTGAGGAATGGAATCGAGAGAGGATATTCAAATCTAGACCTAGTTAATATAGCATGTGTCATGAATTTTGTGAATAACAGATTTTTGATTATTGTTAAGGTAGAGACATACTTGACATCACATGTAATCGGATAGAGAACTTAAGCTTAAACCTTCTTTAATTGCAGTTCAAATAGAGATATATTGAGTTGGTTAATTTAGGTGTTTAACTTGTTTCTATCTTAATTGTGGATTTAAGTTAATATGGTATTAGTGCATCGAGAGGTGGCTAGTATTACATTCGTGTTCTTGATTAATAAACTTGGATATTAAATTGAGTTGGAATAAAGGTTTGAAAATCATAGTGAAGCTCAGGGTGAAATCATAAGTCTAATTCTCCATTAATTGTTTGAAATTCCGGAATTTGATATTAGTGATTGTTTTGTGATATTTTATTTATTAATTTAGTTTCTATAATTTTAAACCATTGATTTGAATAGTTTAATAGAATTAGGATTAATAGAAAATTGATAATTGTGAAGTTAAAATTCTTGCTAATTTATCCTCGTGGGAACGATACTTTATTCACTACTATATTATTTGTTGATTACGTACACTTACGTGTTTTGTGCATATCGATTTTACCCAACAAGTTTTTGGCGTCTTTGCCAGGGACAATTTAGCCGAGATTTTAATATTTTTACGACATCAGTTTAATTAGTCTAGTTTTACTTAACAGTTTATGTTTTTGTTTTTTCTATTTCAGGTTTTTGACATCGGTTTATGCAAACATGATCCAAACATCCAGAATTGCTTCCTTTTGAGGACGACATTGAAAGTAAATTTCAGAGGTTAAGTAAGTGGATTGAAAAAATGAGGAACAAATTCGAAAATTTTGATAAGGAAGAAACAATGGCTGCCGAAGACCAGAAAGCGTTGAGGGATTTTGCAACACTTAAGGTGACTGATCTACAGTCGAGCATCACTAGGCATGCAATAGCTGTGAATATTTTTGAAATCAAGCCTGGGACCATTCAGATGATGCAGAATTCAGTTCAGTTTGGGGGAATGGAAAATGACAATCCGAATGAGCATTTAATCAGGTTTCTGGAAATGTGGGACACGTTCAAGTACAATGGGGTGTCGGATGAGGCAGTGAGACTTCGCTTGTTCCCATTCACCTTACGGGACAAGGCGAAGAGTTGGTTACATTCTCTGCTGCCGGGGACGATTACTACATGGGAAGACTTGGCGCAGAAATTTCTTGCCAAATTTTTCCACCGGCGAAAACTGTTAAAATGAGGAATGACATAACGATGTTTGAGCAACAGAATGGGGAGTCGCTATATGAGGCATGGGAGTGTTACAAGGAATTACTTAGAAAGTGCCCACATCATGGATTGCCTAAGTGGTTGCAAATGAACACCTTTTATAACGGACTAAATGGGAATGTCAGAACCAGTATTGATGCAACATCGGGCGGTGCATTCATGGCTAAGAGTTACGAGGAAGCCTGCAATTTGATCGAAACCATGTCGGCAAATAACTACCAGTGGCCCACAGCAAGAATGACACAAGCAAAGGCGGCTGGGATTTTGGAAATAGATGGGGTGATAGCTATACAAGCACAGATTCTTGCGCTGTCCAAGGAGTTTGATACTATGACAGGGGCTCAAGTTCAGCAGGTTGTGGTAGTATGTGAATTGTGTGTGGGTGATCATCCTACAGATCAGTGCGCAATTAATCCAGCATCCGTCCAGTTCATAGGTAACTACAACAGAATTTTGCAAAATACATATCAAGACACCTACAACCAGGGAAATAGGAACCACCCAAACTTCTCATGGAGAAATAACCGGCAAACTCAAGCTCCACGACCATCATATCCCCCTGGTTTTCAGAGTCACCAATAACCGGTTCAATATCAGGAAAGGAAATCATATTTCGAGGAAATGGTGTCGAAGTTCAAAACTAGCAGTGAGGCAACAATAAAAAATCAAGCAATGATAATGAAAAATCAAGAGATGGCGATCATGAATTTGGAGAATCAGATTGGACAGCTGGCGTTAGCAGTGAATAATAAACCACAAGGAACATTACCTAGCGACACTGAGATAAATTCGAAGGGTAGTCATGAGCAATGTCAAGCAGTTATGTTAAGAAGTGGAAAACATGTCGGGGGTAATAATGTAGAAAATTCAGCGACACAGGAGGAAAAAGTTGATGATAGTAACGTGGTGGAAGGTAACAAGGACGAGGAAATAAAGTTAACCAATAAGCCAATTGTTTATCCTCCACCACCGCTTCAGTACAAGGTTCAAAAATAGAAGTCAGATAAGCAGTTCGCAAGGTTTTTAGACGTGTTCAAGAAACTCCAGATTAACATCCCATTCGCAGAGGCCCTAGAGCAAATTCCAAGTAATGCGAAGTTTATGAAAGGAATTTTGTCGAGGAAAAAGAAATGGGAAGAATTTGAAACAGTGGCACTAACAGAGGAGTGTAGTGCGATGTTACAGTAGAAGCTACCACCAAAACTTAAAGACCCGGGGAGCTTTACTATCCCATGCACGATCGGGAAAATGTCGTTTAACAAATGTTTATGTGATTTGGGGGCGAGTGTGAACCTCATGCCATTGTCAGTATACACAGAATTAGGTTTGCCCGCGCCAAAGCCTACAAATATTTCACTACAGTTGACGGATAGGTTAGTCACTTATCCGAGAGTCATAGTAAAGGACATTTTGGTTAAAGTGGATAAGTTTATATTCCCTGCGGACTTTATCATTCTGGATTTTGAGGAGGATAAGAACATACTGATTATTCTAGGGAGACCTTTTTTGGCTATGGGAAGGACACTCATAGACGTGCAAAAAGGTGAACTTACTATGAGAGTCCAAGATCAAGAAATCAAATTTAATGTGTTCAAGGCCATGAAATTCCCTACGGATGAGGAAGATTGTTTTCGGATGGATTTAATTGAGCAAATCATCAGTGAAGATATGAGCAAGAGTTTGGTCATCGATCCATTAGAAAAAACCTTACTGGGGGATGAAGAAAAGGACGACCCAGAATTTGTGGACCTCTTACAGATGCTAGACTCATTGCCACAAGTTAGCCAATTCAGAGCACTGTTTGAACCTTTTCACACTGAGGATATAGCTGCAGAAAAACTGAAACCGTCTTTGGAGGAGCCACCAACATTGGAACTTAAACCACTCCCTAAACATCTCATGGTATGCGTACTTAGGCAATTCAAATTCTTTACCTGTAATTATTTCTGCTGCACTTAACGAATTGCAGGAAGAAAAGTTGCTACGGGTGCTTAGGGATTACAAATCAGCGATTGGTTGGACGATTGCAGATATAAAGGGAATTAGCCCTTCATTTTGCATGCACAAGATTCTGATGGAGGATGATGCGAGACCGTCGATGGAGCATCAACTTTGACTTAACCCAATTATGAAGGAAGTGGTAAAGAAGGAAATTTTGAAATTATTGGATGTCGGTATCATATATTCAATTTCCGATAGTAAATGGGTTAGTCCGGTTCATTGTGTGACGAAAAAGGGGTAATGAATGTTGTATAGAATGAGGACAATGAGTTAATTCCAACAAGAACAGTTACAGGATAGAGGGTGTGCATCGATTATAAGAGATTAAATAAGGCAACCCAAAAAGATCATTTCCCGCTGCCCTTTATTGATCAAATGTTAGACAGATTAGCGGGACATGAGTACTACTGTTTATTGGATAGATACTCAGGCTATAACCCGATCTCCATCGCTCCTGTGGATCAAGAGAAGACAACATTTACATGCCCTTACGGCATATTTGCATTCAGAAGGATGTCATTCGGGTTATGCAATGCACCTGCAACTTTCTAACGGTGTGTGATGACCATTTTTTCAGACATAGTGGAGAAAAATGTTGAAGTCTTCATGGACGATTTCTTGGTCTATGGAGACAACTTTGATACTTGCCTAGGGAATCCGGTCATGGTATTGCAGTGATGTAAGGATACAAACCTCATACTCAACTGGGAAAAATGCCACTTCATGGTTGAAGAAGGCATAATTTTGGGCCATAAGGTGTTGGCTCAAGGATTGGAGGTGGACAAAGCAAAGCTGGATACGATCGAGAAACTGCCTCCACCGAGTTCCGTTAAGGGTATTAGAAGTTTTCTGGGACATGTTGGGTTCTATAGGAGGTTCATAAAAGACTTCTCTAAAATTGCAAAACATCTATGAAGTCTTTTAGAGAAGGATGCAACTTTCAGTTTTACCGCGGAATGCAAGTCAGCGTTTGAATTGTTGAAGAAGAAATTAACTACAGCCCGTGTGATAGTCGCAACGGACTGGAATATGCCATTTGAGCTTATGTATGATGCGAGTGACTATGCGGTTGAGGCTATTTTGGGACAAAGATGAGACAAAGTGTTTCACGCCATATACTATGTAAACAAAACACTTAAAGAGACTTAAATGAATTACACTACCACGAAAAAGGAATTGCTTGTAGTGGTGTACGCGTTTGACAAATTTCGTGCATACTTGATTGGGACTAAGGTGATAGTCTACACGGACCATTCGACAATTCGGTACCTAATAGCGAAAAAAGATGCTAAGCGACGCCTTATCCGATGGATTCTCTTACTTCAAGAGTTTGACTTAGAAATTAAAGATAGAAAGGGGATGGAGAATCAAGTTGCCGACCATTTATCAAGGCTGGAAAATCCAAAGAAAAAGGATGAAGATAGATACGCAATCAACGAGTCATGATTCATGGATGAGCAACTATTTGGGTTACATGCAGAATTTCCTTGGTATACAGACTTTTTGAATTATCTGGTGAGCAACATGCTTCCCCTGATCTTACACGACAACAAAAAAAGAAGTTTCTTCATGATGTCAAGTGGTACATGTGGGATGAGCCTTATCTATTGGTCATGTTGGTCATGTTCATTTAAAACACCTATTCATCTTTGCACTACGAGCCAAAGATATTCATCAGAAATCATTCATCTTTGCACTACAGACCAAAGATATTCAGTAATATCATCATTTAGGACTAAGGATGATGAAAAATATTTTAAAGAAAACTAATCCAGTGAAACAAAATAACAAATATTAAGGATTCGTATTTCAGCTTATCCATGTCCAAAAATACCTCATAAATAATCATAATGGAGTAAAATTCAAGAATGATCAAAACATGGATACAATCAAAGCTAGTATCCATAATAGATATTTTGGACAAAAAGAAGAAAATTTCATTTTTTTCGGTGAATAGTGCCGTATTCGTGAATAGTGCTGTATACGTGAATAGTGTCGTATATGTGAATAGTAACCCTGACCCAAAAAGTTCCAAATCTGATAAAAAGTTCAAACCAGTATTTCGGCATAATGATATTGAAGAAAATAATATCATTTAAGAAGAAAATAACATCTTTTACCTCGAAAAGACAGTACTTCTGACTGGAATATTGAATATAATGTTGAAGGGAACTCGCACCGTATAGCAACACTCAAAGTCTTAAAATACTAACAAGAATACGCTCGATAATATAGAGAGATAAAGAGAGAGAAAACTTCAGTTTCTGGTGTGATTTTCAATTCTAACCTAAGCACCCTATTTATAGGAAATTGCTTAGAACACCAAAACAGAAAATTTAATAAATTAATAATATTTATTAACCAAATTCCTATGCACACTTTTGCCAACTGAATTCAGCCCCTAGAACATGTTAATGATGCCCACCAAATGGGAAAAACGTTTTTATTAATAAAAATAAATAAAACTTCCAAAAATCAATTATTTCAGAACTTCAGAACTTCAATAATTCATAATAAATAGCCCTTTGTCAGAAAAATTCAAACCACGTGTCTTTTCCATAGAAAATTTCATTATTTACAACTTTCCAGAAGAAAGTTTTTCCAAATTCTAAACAGAAATTGACCGAAATCAACAAATGTGCGATTCTACAGGCTATAATCAAATTTCAGTCAAGAAATGGGCCCACAGACATGTTTAACATATTTTAAACAACTTTTGCAACAAAAATACTCTTTTTCCTCATATACTCATATATTCCACATTCATTGTAAAAGAATATCATCATTATTATATTATAATAATATAATAAAATATTATTTTATCAGAAAAGATAAAATATCGATTTTCAACAATTGTCACTTTAAAAATTTTCTCTACCTATATCCACATTGTAAAACCCCAACTTTTTGAATAAAGATGAATTTTCTATAAATATTATTTTTGAATATTATGGAGTGAAATTGATATAATGTTATAGTTGTGGGTAATATTTAAAAAATTTGCAAAGTACGCAAGTTGTTATATAATATTCGATTGGTCGGGGAATATTCGTTTTAACAAGGAATATTCGTACAACGGCACAATCATTGGTGGATCCCACAACGGAATTATTGTCGGATTGAGAAAACGACAAAAATACTTTATGAAAATAACGGCGGAAGTTTTACCATTAACTGTTGAAACACCCGGTGTTAAAAGTACAGTAATGCGCGTGGTTGCATAGTAGCACACGGTATTAATTATTGATACTTACGTGATAAGTCACTCAATTTTGTTAGTATTATTAATGTAATAATATAGAAAATCTTTTTATATAAAATAGAATACTTTTATAAAGTTATTCTATAAATAGAATATATTATATTCTATTATGCATAGTATTGCATAGTGTCTGCATAGTATTTTGCATAGTAAAATCTTTTTATATAAAACAGAATACTTTTATAAAGTTACCTGTTTTATTAGACAATAATTAGAATATATTATATTTTATTATGCATAGTATTTGCATAGTGCCTGTATAGTGTTTTTATAGTAAAATCTTTTATAAAGTTATTCGTTTTATTAAATTATAAATAGAATATATTATATTTTATTTAAAAGATTTTTCTTTAAATATGGACCGTCAAATTAAAGTAAATCAATCTTGACCGTTCATGAGTTTGTTACTATGCAGTCCATTTTTCTATAAATAGAAGCTCATTCCTTCATTATTTTCTTTTGAATTCACTGAAACTCTAGAGAGATAAACTATAGAGAGAAAAAAGAAAGTATTCTGCTACATCACTACTTATATATCCAGTACTCTTCTTCTTAAGGTAGGGAATATTATTTGTTGTACTCGTAAGGGGTGTTATTCTTTTGTATTCATTAAGAGAACTTATGTTATTCCATTCTTTATTATTCTGTTGGAATAACATGTATACGCGGGCTACCCTATACTTGGTGACATTCTTCTATTATTTCATCTTTATTATTCTGTTGGAATATCCTGTCTGTGCGTTTTACGCCGGACCTGATTTCGTCTTTATTATTTTGTTGGAATGTACTGTCTGTGCGTTTTACGCCGGACCTAGTTCCGTCTTTATTATTATTCTGTTGGAATATCATGTCTGTGCATTTTACGCCGGACCTGATTCCGTCCTTATTAGTATTCTGTTGGAATAACCTGTCTATGCGAAGTACCGCATGCATGATGATTTCTTTTGTTATTCCATTCTTTATTATACTAAGTTGGTTAAAGTTTTAACTTCTATACTCCATGAAATTAGTGGAATATCCTTGATATTTGCGCTTCATCCAGTATCTTTTTATTATAATATTCTTCTGAGCATTCTTGAATTTTACTCTACAAAGCAGTATCATGTTGACAATTTAGACATTATTAGTTCCTGGATAAATTAATTCTTGAACTTGTTTTTATTGAATTCTTATATCATTGTCATCATCCTCATGTTTATTTTTTTTGAAAGTCATCTTTGGCCTGTAGTTCATAGATGGACTTGGTATGATTATGACCAATGATTATTCAGTGTAATTATGACCGTAATGTTATAAATGATGTGGTAAAAGTCCTCATTGGCTCGTAGTGCATTGATGGACAGTTGTTGGCATGATCATGACCATTAATGAATACATAAATATTCTTGGCCCGTAGTGCATGGATAATTGTGGCCGTGATACTAAAGAATATCCTTGACCGTAGTGCAGGGGTGATTCGATGATGTGAATTATTTATTAAGTTGAGTCTCAGCGATAAAAGTCATGAAAAACCTTTTAAATCATAGAAGATAGTAGATTTTATTCTCTACTTGACTCTTCTAATGGATTGCTTGTTCCACTACAGTTAAACTTGATGTTTGTTATATTTTATCAGTTTAACACTGTTGAAGGCTAATGATAATGTATTCTGCATTATCTTAGTCATAATATTTCTTACTGGGCTAGTTGACCTCACCCTTTCTTTCATTGTTCTCTTTAGGAAATGAGAACGTAGCTGGGATGAGTCGGGGAACGGAGTGATGGTCCGGATGATAGTATTAGCAAGTAGTCCTCACTATTCTGTTAAATAGTGTGACAATAAATGTAATGAGGACTTATTCTGAGAGTGGATATTGTCTAGAAGACAGTATTTGTATTAAAAGTCATAGATCTCTTGTTGTATATTGAAGATTGTATTTGTATTCTGTACCATGTATTTAGCGACTCAGAATAGGTGATGTATACCTATTTTGGAGGCTTCACAGTTGGTATCAAAGCTTAGGGATATGATCCCTGGCTAAGATGTGAGACTAGAACTAGGAGGGGAGAGACGGGGAATTTCTTCGCTAGTATGACCTACCTAAGTTTATTTGGTATTTAATTGGTCGGTCAAAGTATAGGGATAATATGTTATGTGTTAATTAACGTTTGTTTTGTGGCAGTATCTAAAAATGACATCCGAGAATTTTGAGAATAGCAATGGAGCACAAGAGATCGTTGAGTCTCCATATATCAATAATCAGGAGAATGTGCATCAGGAAGGCGACGATCCTCATGCAAACAACACCACTGACCAAATGATGAATGATGGATTGTTCAGAGGCTTTATGCAATTCATGCAACATCAGGCGAGAGCGGCTCCTGTCCAAAATATAGGTAGAAACACTGGAAACTCTCGGACGGTCACCGCTAAATAGTTCAAGGAGCTGGGACCACCGGAGTTTATTGGAGAGCCAAAACCACTTAAGGCGGAAGCATGGTTAAAGCAGAAAACCAAGATATTTGATGTCTTGAGATGCTCTGAGGAGCAAAAGGTTCCCTTCGCCACCTTCATATTGCGTGAAGAGGCAGATTACTAGTGGAAATCTGTAAAACGTAACCAGCCTGACGCACTCAAGATGTCTTGGGAGAAGTTCTAAGAGCTATTCAACGACAAGTACTTTCTCGAGAGTATTCGTCACATGAAAGAAGTGAAGTTTATCAAATTGGAACAAAATAATATGACCGTGTCACAATACGAGGCTAAATTTGCGGAGTTATCCCGGTTTGCATCCCATTCGGTCGATAATGAAGAGCGAATGACGCGAATGTTTTTAAGAGGACTGAAACCAGAGATACGTCAATATCTTATTTCTCATAAACTGTGTTTGTACTCAGATGTTGTAAATAGGGCTCAGTTATTGGAGCGCGGTAACGAGTCAACGCAACCTAGAGAAATCAGCCGGCAGCATGAAAATACCAGTGGTATCAGTCATCGAAATAGTGACAACAAACGTGGAGGGAATCAACATGCCAAAAATGGTAACCACTTCAGTGGTAATCATAGCCAAGACAGTAAAAATGGACATTTCAAGAAAAGGAGATTCAAAAATGATGGAAGCACGTCAGCACCAGCACCTGTTGTTAAGGAAGGAGAACGACCACATATCATATGCTTAAAATGCGGAGGGGAGGGACACATCAGTCCAAACTGCACGATGCCGTCCAAAGCATGTTATAATTATGGAAGATAAGGTCACTTAGCCCGATTTTGTCGTTCACCGAAGACAAGTTCAGCCAGGATGGAGGCACCAAAGGCCGTCCCAGAAAAGTCAAAACCGGTAGTGCAAGGGTGAGTGTTTGTTGTGACCTCCCACAAAGCAAGGAACCCGAATGAGGTCATCACGGGTAAGCTTATCATAAACTCTAGCGAAGTCTATACCTTATTTGATACCGGTTCTACCCATTCTTTTATTTCTCCTACTTACGCTCAACAATTAAATTTGACACCGGAGAAATTAGACTTTGACTTATCTGTAGAAACTCCGTTGGGAGAAACCTTCATTACATCCACTCTTTATAAGTCTTGTTTGGTTCAGATCGGTACCCTCACATTACCTGTCGATCTTATTTCATTAAAAATACTTACATTTGATGTGATTTTAGGGATTGATTGGTTAACTACTCATCATGCTAAAATTGATTATTTTCGTAAGGTTGTTAGCTTTCATATTCCTAATCAACCTATTATGCGAATTCAAGCGACCAAACCATTAAAATCAATCACGGTCATCTCAAGCCATAAAGCTATTCGTTTATTAAAAAACGGATGTCAAGCTTTCTTAGCCCACGTCACAGATCTAAACAAAAATACGTCAGTTTTGAATGATATTTCTATTGTTAATGAATTTCCTGACGTATTCCCTGAAGAACTTCCTGGCCTACCCCCAGAGCGTGAAATTGAATTTTGTATTGACCTTAAACCTGGTACAAAACCCATTTCCAAAGCCCCATATCAAATGGCTCCTATTGAACTTCAGGAGTTAAAGACTTGACTGCAGGAATAGTTAGACATTGGCTTTATTCGTCCTAGTACTTCTCCTTGGGGTTCTCCTGTTCTATTCATGAAGAAGAAAGATGGGAGTATGCGACTTTGTATTGATTTTAGGGAGTTGAATCATGTCACCATCAAAAATAGGTACCCATTGCCACGTATTGATGATGTGTTTGACCAGTTGCAAGGAGCAAAATTCTTTTCAAAGATTGATCTTCGTTCCGGATATCACCGATTGAAGATTATTAACGATGACATTCCAAAGACGGCTTTCAGAACTCGGTACGGGCATTGTAAATTCCTAGTCATGTCCTTTGGATTGACTAATGCTTCTGCTGCCTTCATGGATATGATGAACCGAGTATTCAAATAATATTTGGATCACTTTGTGGTCGTCTTTATTGATGACATCCTTATTTATTCCAAAAGCCGTGAAGATCATGAGCAACACTTGAGGCTGATACTCCAAAAGTTTTGTGACTACAAGCTTTATGCCAAGTTGAAGAAATGCTAGTTCTGGCTTGAGGAAGTAGCATTCCTTGGGCACATGGTATCAAGTCATGGAATATCTGTTGACCCAACAAAGATTGAAGCTATTCAAAGTTGGGAGCAACCTAAATCAGTGACCGAAGTACGTAACTTTCTCGGCTTAGCTGGTTATTATCGGAGATTCGTAGAAGGGTTTTCTCGAATCACTACTCCACTAACTCAGCTAACTCGGAAAGATACAAATTTCGGTTGGAGTGAGGAATGTGAGAAGAGTTTTCAAGAACTCAAGAGGAGACTCATTTCAGCACCTGTTCTGACAATACCATCTGGTTCGGAGGGATTTGTCATCTACAGTGATGCTTCGGGAAAAGGGTTAGGATGTGTTCTCATGCAACATGGGAAAGTCATAGCCTATGCCTCACGACAACTCAAAGAATATGAGAGGAATTATCCTACTCATGACCTAGAGTTAGCAGTTGTTGTCTTCGCACTTAAAATTTAGAGGCATTACTTGTATGGGGAGAAGGTGGAGATCTTTACGGATCATAAAAGCCTCAAATATTTCTTCACTCAAAAGGAACTCAACATGCGACAATGACGTTGGCTTAAACTGTTGAAAGATTATGATCATACCATCAATACCATCCTAGAAAAGCGAACGTGGTAGCTGACGCATTGAGTAGAAGATCATATGCAAGTACGAGTACGATATTGTCAACACAAAGGCCCATTTTGTGTGACTTGCAAACGATGGAGATAGAGTTAAAGACTCCAGGGACCCATGTGATGATGGCGAATATACGAGTATAATCTACTTTAATTGATAAAGTTAAAGCTGCTCAAGCTACAGACCTGGAGCTGATGCGTATGAGGAAGAAAGTGCAAGAAGGTGCTATGCCGGAAGCAAGAATCGATGAAGAAGGAATACTTCGAGTCAACTCCAGACTTTGTGTTCCTAATGACCCTGATTTAAAGTATAAAATCATGATGGAGTCGCACAACACACCGTTTTCAATCCATCATGGGAGTACCAAAATGTGTCATGATCTTCGACATACATTTTGGTGGGGCAATATGAAGAGAGAGATAGCGCTATTTATCTCAAGGTGTCTAACGTGTCAATGAGTCAAGGCGGAGCATCAAGTACCAAAAGGTCCATTGCAACCACTTGAAATTCTAGAATGGAAGTGGGAGCACATTACCATGGATTTCGTTACCGGTCTTCCTAAGGTTTCTCAAGATATATATGCGATTTTGGTCATTGTTGATAGATTGACCAAGTCTGCTCATTTCTTACTGATACGAGAAACTTATACACTTGAACGTCTTGCTCGTATGTACATAAACGAGATTGTAAGACTGCATGGTATGCCAGTATCCATAGTTTCTGATCGAGACCCAAGATTCACTTCATGATTTTGGGTTAGTTTGCAGAAAGCTATGGGCACAGATTTAAGATTTAGCTCGGCATATCATCTTCAGATGGACGGACAGTCGGAGAGGACTATTTAAAATCTTGAAGATCTATTAAGACTCCGTGTCCTTGATTTCAAGGGAATTTGGGATAAGTTCTTACCATTGGTGGAGTTTTCCTGCAACAACAGTTATCAATCAAGTATTGGCATTGGCTCCATTCGAAGCGTTGTATGGAAGAAAGTGTCGTTCTCCAGTATGCTGGGATGAGGTGGGAGAAGGAACGTTGTTGGGACCGGAGTTGGTACGTATGAATACAGAAAAGATTCAAACAATCTGGCAACGTATAAAAACCTAAGAAGATCGACAAAAGAGTTATGCTGATCTTCATCGAAAGGATGTGGAATTCGATATATGATATCATGTGTTGTTACATGTTGCTCCATTGAAAGGAGTTACGAGATTTGGAAAGAGAGGAAAGGCTCAATCCTTGATTCATCGGCCCATTTTTAATCCTCAAACGAGTAGGAACTGTGGCCTATAGACTTGCTTTACCGCCAAGTATGTCTCGTGTTCATAACGTTTTTCATATATCCATACTACGTAAATATGTGGAAGACCCGAACCACATTATTGAGTTAGAACCGAACGAAATAGCGGAAGATTTGACGTATGAAGAGGTTCCTGTTCAAATCTTGGATAAGAATGAACATATTCTACGCACCAAGGTTATGCCTCAAGTCAAAGTTTTGTGGAGAAACCACGATGTTGAGAAAATGACTTGAGAGTAAGAATCTGAAATGAAATCAAGGTATCCTTACCTCTTCGACATACCAGGTATGTACCCTAATTTTGAGGGCGAAATTTCATAAGAAGGGAAGATTGTAAAACCCAAACTTTTTGAATAAAGATGAATTTTCTATAAATATTATTTTTGAATATTATGGAGTGAAATTGATATAATGTTATAGTTGTGGGTAATATTTATAAATTTTGCAAAGTACGCAAGTTGTTATATAATATTCGATTGGTCGGGGAATATTCGTTTTAACAGGGAATATTCGTACAATGGCACAATCATTGGTGGACCCCACAACAGAATTATTATCGGATTGAGAAAATGACAAAAATACTTTATGAAAATAACGGCGGAAGTTTTACCGTTAACAGTTGAAACACCCGGTGTTAAAAGTACAGTAATACGCGTGGTTGCATAGTAGAACACGGTATTAATTATTGATGCTTATGTGATAAGTCACTCGGTTTTGTTGGTATTATTAATGTAATAATACAGAAAATCTTTTTATATAAAATAGAATACTTTTATAAAGTTATTCTATAAATAGAATATATTATATTCTATTATGCATAGTGTTGCATAGTGTCTATATAATGTTTTGTATAGTAAAATCTTTTTATATAAAACAGAATACTTTTATAAAGTTTTCTGTTTTATTAGAAAATAATTAGAATATATTATATTTTATTATGCATAGTATTTGCATAGTGCCTGCATAGTGTTTTCATAGTAAAATCTTTTATAAAATTATTTGTTTTATTAGATTATAAATAGAATATATTATATTTTATTTGAAAGATTTTGCTTTAAATATGGACCGTCAGATTAAAGTAAATTAATCTAGACTGTTCATGAGTTGGTTACTATGCAGTCCATTTTTCTATAAATAGAAGCTCATTCCTTCATTATTTTCTTATGAATTCACTGAAACTCTAGAGAGATAAATTATAGAGAGAAAGAAGAAAGTATTATGCTACATCACTACTTATATATCTAGTACTCTTCTTCTTAAGGTAGGGAATATTATTTGTTGTACTCGTAAGGGGTGTTATTCTTTTGTATTCATGAATAGAACTTATGTTATTCCATTCTTTAATATTCTGTTGGAATAACCTGTATACGCGGGCTACCCTATACTTGGTGACATTCTTCTATTATTTCATCTTTATTATTCTATTGAATATCCTGTCTGTGCATTTTACGTCGGACCTGATTCCGTCTTTATTATTTTGTTGGAATATACTGTATGTACGTTTTACACCGGACCTGGTTCCGTCTTTATTATTATTATTCTGTTGGAATATCATGTCTGTGCGTTTTACGCCGGACCTGATTCCAGTCCTTATTAGTATTCTGTTGGAATAACCTGTCTATGCGAAGTACCGCATGCATGATGATTTCTTTTGTTATTCCATTCTTTATTATTCTGTTGGAACATCCTGTCGGTGCAAATTTCGCCTGACCTAGTTCCGTTATTTAGTATTCTGTTGGAACAACCTGTCTATGCGAAGTACTGCATGCATGGTGATTTCTTTTGTTATTCCATTCTTTATTATACTCAGTTGGTTAAAGTTTAGACTTTTATACTCCATGAAATTAGTGGAATATTCTTGATATTTGCGCTTCATCCAGTATCTTTTCATGGAAATATTCTTCTGAGCATTCTTGAATTTTACTCTACAAAGAAGTATCATGTTGACAATTTGGACATTATTAGTTCCTGGATAAATTAATTCTTGAACTTGGTTTTATTGAATTCTTATATTATTGTCATCATCCTCATGTTTATTTTTTTTGAAAGTCATCTGTGGCCTGTAGTGCATAGATGGACTTGGTATGATTATGACCAGGGATTATTCGGTGTAATCATGACCGTAATGTTACAAATGATGTGGTAAAAGTCCTCATTGGCCCGTAGTGCATTGATGGACAGTAGTTGGCATGATCATGACCATTAATGAATACACAAATATTCTTGGCCCGTAATGCATGGATAATTATGGTTATGATACTAAAGAATATCTTTGGCCGTAGTGCAGGGGTGATTCGATGATGTGAATTATTTATTAAGTTGAGTCTCAGCGATAAAAGTCATGAAAAAACTTTTAAATCATAGAAGATAATAGATTTTATTCTCTACTTGACTCTTCTAATGGATTGCTTGTTCCGCTGCAGTTAAACTTGATATTTGCTATATTTTATCAGTTTAACACTGTTGAAGGCTAATGATAACTTATTCTGCATTATCTTAGTCATAATATTTCTTACTGGACTAGTTGAGCTCGCCCTTTCTTTCACTTTTCTCTTCAGAAAATGAGAATGTAGCTGGGACGAGTCGGGGAACGGAGTGATGGTCCGGATGATAGTATTAGCTAGTAGTCCTCACTATTCTATTAAATAGTGTGACAATAAATATAATGAGGACTTATTTTGAGAGTGGATATTGTCTAGAAGACAGTATTTGTATTAAAACTCACAGCTCTCTTGTTGTATATTAAAGATTATATTTGTATTCTGTACCATGTATTTGGAGACTCAGAATAGGTGATGTATACCTATTTTGGGGGCGTCACACACATAAAATGAATATTTTCCTCATCATATAAATCAATAATTAATTATTCACAAAAAATAAGGGGGCTTTCCAATAAGGATTTCTCCTTACTAGCGCGCAATTAGGTGACCAAACCTCTCCTTAGACAGAACTTTCTAGACATTGCCAATAATGTTATCTAATAATATTATTTAGATAATATGAATTATTGCTTCGATAATGGAAAATACTGTGTAGTGACAATTATTGAAACAACAGTAATATCAATGCAATAATTATTGAATCAATAAAATAAAATACTGAACAGTAATTACTGTAACAATTATTGAGTAGCGCCTTCTTACGTAAGAATCAATAATTGGTGCAATATCGTGTGCTGTTGTGCAACAACACGTATTACTGTGTTTTAACCACCGGGTATTCCAACAGTATTAACGGTAATAACTATGCTGTTATTTATAAACAACTTATACTTGTCGTTTTCTTCATCGAATCGCTTTCCGTTATGGGGCCCACACAAGGTTGCGCCGTCGTACGAATATTCCTCGACAGTAAGAATATTCCACGATCAAACGAATATTCTCTGATAAAAATGAATATTTTATAACCACTTGCTTATTTGAAATATTTGCGCATTTTACCCATCACTAACCACATTAATCAAATTAACCCTTACTATTTCAAAATAATAAATAAAGAAAATTCAATTTTATTTATAATAAGTTGGGGTCTTACAAAGGTAGTCACTTCTGCAATAAGTCTTTTACAGCTCTGTTGGCTAAGGATGGGGTTAACCACAAGGTGGCTACAGCGTATCACCCTCAAACAAATGGACAGGCTGAGGTATCAAACAGAGAAGTTAAGAAGATATTGGAAAAAGTCGTAAATCCGAGTCGGAAAGATTAGTCACTTCGGTTGGATGTCGCATTATGGGCTTACCGGACTGCATACAAAACACCAATCGGGATGTCACCATATCAACTCCTGTACGAAAAAGCATGTCACTTACCAGTGGAGCTACAACACAAAGCCTACTGGGCAATACAGAAATTGAATTTTGATCAATCCGCCGTAGGAGAAAATAGGCTACTCCAACTAAATGAGCTCGACGAATTTCGACTTCATGCATACGAGAACGACAAGTTTTACAAGGAAAAGGTTAAAAGATGGCACGACCAGAAGATTGTGCTTCGAACATTCGAGCCGGGACAATCAGTCCTCTTGTTCAACTCACGGCTGCGATTGTTCCCAGGAAAGCTTAAGTCGAGATGGTCAGGACCATTCACTATAAAACGAGTATTCCCTCATGGCGTCGTCGAACTCTACAGTCGTAATCCATTAGAGACGTTCAAGATCAATGGTCAACGGATAAAGCATTAATGGGGTGGCGAGTCAAACTAGGATGTCGTCAACATCACCATAGACGATACATAGTAAAACAGGGAGCAGTCAGGCTGAACGACTTAAAATCAAGCGCTAATTGGGAGGCAACCCAATATTTCATTATTTTTCGTATTTTTATTTATAATTGTTAGGATGTAGTTTTTATTAAGCACTAGGTAGGTATTCTCAAGTAAAAGTTTTGCTGAAACTCTCAATCATACTCCAAGTCGTCAATAATCTAACATCTTGCATGTTTATGGTTGCAGGAGGGGTCAAAAGTGAGTAGGAGCAACAACGGGCAAAAAAATAAAGAAAATAGGAGAATTTTGCATCACCAAATTTGAGGCTAAAAATCTGAAGTCAGTGGGCATGCCCCCAAACTTAAACCTTTGCTTGTCCTCAAGCAAAAACACAAAACAATAATGCAATGCAATACAACTAATTTACATGTCTACGAATCCAGCAGTAATGACAGAAACAAGTCTATTCAACCGGCCTTAGAAAAATCAAGTAAACACGATAATACATCATATCAAAACAAATTAATAATTTCTCAATCAATCATTAAATCTTAAACTGTTATCACTAATATAGTGCGTGTGTGCTCCACAACAATGTTAATTGATATAAAATCAAATTTAACACATAACAAGTCTCTTCGAAGGCATCATACAATGTAAACTCAAGAAATCCAAAAATAAGATAGATCCAACTAAAATCAAATAATTACCAATATCAAGGGTCAACATGAGATACTTATGCTTTATTTTTCATCTACGGGGGCTTTTTGATCTTATTTCCTGTTTTATTCTCTCTCTTTTTCTTTTGGTTTATATACACATAGCTATGCAATGTCTTATTCCCTTAGGCTTTTCAATGCTACCTTAACGAGCTTTCGACCAACGACTTCCAGGCCATTAAGACCTTAGGGCGCTAGGTGTAGAGACAATCCCCTCGGGCTTACTTACTCAAGTAACAAAGGCCACAAAACTAGACAAGCACGCCACAGTGTTTATTCATACTTTTTTTATAGCTTATATATCTCACATATTCCCCCAAACTTAGGTTCTTGTTTAACTTTAGCCATCACTACTTGTTCTTGTCATTCTTTCATTCAAACTAGCATTAACTTTAGAATTCCATTATGTATCAATTTAAACTCAATCAATCAACAAGGTTGTTTATAATGTGCTAACCTTGATTATACCAGTTTGAAATAGGAAAAGATTCAATTCATAACAAGAAATCACATCAAAGCTCTAATAGTCAGTACTATACTTTTCTACCCAATTCTAATCTCATCATTGGCCAAAACAAACTATAAACTATCTAACAACTGGATTCACGCAAATGAACATAGTAACTAACTAAATTTTTTTTTTTTGAATTTTTGATTTTTGATTTTTTTTAGTTATAAATAAAAATAATTATGCAACTACTTTACTATGCAAACTATTATGCAATTACACTACATGAATGCAAACATAAATAAACCTAAATTATTTAACTCCCCCAAACTTAACAATTACAATGTCCTCATTATAAAATATAGCATGAAGTGGACGAGAACTTCCCTGTAATCATTTAAGCTTGTGGTGATGGTGGCGCTGGCGGCGACGATCATTTTTCTATCCATTGAACCTCCAATACCTGCAATGAATAGAGACAACATGGATTAGAATAACACTTGTATTCCTATCTACTAAATAAACTAGGAAAGCATATAAATAAATAAATAAATAAATAATTCATGGGTTGCCTCCCAGTTAGCGCTTGAATTATAGTCTTTCAACCTGACTTTGTCTGGTCAACGCTATATAATTCCTCTTCGGTAATTGAGGAACCCTCCATCCATCGGAAATAATGTAGCTTTTGGTAGGTTCCCATTTGTGATAGCCATTGCATTAAAGTCACCTAGCATGCTCTGATTTAGTATGCTCTCAATCGAGAACGTCCCACAGCTAGGTGTTTTCTCCATTGTGTATGTGATCACTTTGGGGCATGGAAGCTTGTCACACACAATGGGCTCTTCGTCTATCTTCTCTCTCTTGTCCCACCATGGATTCAAAATTGTATTCACTCTTATGTCATCAAGAGCTTCGCCGACGACATGACTACCAAGTGGGCATGATTTTGAAAATCTGATTGACTCTTTGATCGTTGGTGGAGACCCATTTATATCTTCGTCGACCTCTATTTCATTATCCCTAATTGTCTCCACACTTTTGATATCTTGTGGCTCATCCAGTCGTAGATTTGGTTCGGGTTCTCCATCAATTTTGGAATCCTCGTCATAACACCAATTGTTATGAGGACAGTTGTTCAAGGCTTTGAGCATTTAATCTATCTGGTTCTACAGATTGTGACGTGATATCTCTTAATTTATCCTCCTCTCCTCATTTTATGCTATGAACTTGGACAGCAATTCCTCCAACTTTGACTTTTCTGCTTTTAATGGAGGTTGATATGAGAAATCTGGTGTATATGTTGGATCTGGAATAGAGTATTGGTCTTGATAGTTGTAGCTCCATGAAGAATCCGGGTGATACCCCCAAACTTGATTATAATTATCATATGCATAATGATTGAGGTAGTTACCACCATACTGTACCTGCCCAAGATTGATGGTGCATTGATTACCCGGGTGATTGCCAGCACAATAGTCACAAATAACTGCAATCCTTCGACTCCTTTGGGCTGCAAAAAGTCCAACTTCCTCAAAAGTTCTTCAATCTGTGCTGACATTGCGGAAAGTGTTGTGAGTTTGTCAATCTCCGCTCCCCTTGGCTGAGTCATTCTTGCCATCCTTCGACTCCGTTGGGCTCGAATAACCTCCAACGTCTTTGAATTTGCCTCAATTTGTATTGGCTCTATAGAAAATGTATTAAGTCCATCAATCCTTGTTTCCCTTGGTTGAGTCATGTTCGTGTATGGCCATTGATACGCAAAGTCATCCATAGTACCTGAAAAGAGAGAAATATAGGAAGAGAATTAAAAATAAAAATAAAAATAAAAATGTTTAAATTAAGACTACTCTGATTGAAATTAATATTGGTAAAAAATATTAAACTAATTCCCCGGCAACGACGCCAAAAACTTATTGGGTAAAATCTAATTACGCACAACATGCAAGTATACGTGGTCAACAAGTAATAAAGTGATGAGTAGAGTATCGTTCCCACAGAGAATTATTTAACAAAAATCATCAAGTACTAACCCGTAACCAACTCAATCTTATTTAAACAAATGAATTTCAAATTATATAAATTAAAATACTATTAAATTCCACTAGTTAAATTAAGATAACGGATATTTAAGATCATAACTTCACTTATTGCTTCATTTAAGTTAACACACTTTTCATCAATTATTCTCTATCCTGAATTGTTAATCAAGAACACTAAAACATATAAAACCACCTCTCGATGCATAATACCCATATTAACGTCAATCCACAATTAAGATAGAAATCCGTTAAACACCTTAATCAACTAACCCACTATATCTCTGTGTGAATTACAATTGAAGAAGGTTTAAGAATAAGTTCTCTATCAAATTAGATGTGGTGTCAAGCATATCTCTACCTTATCACTCATCAAGTTTAAGCTACTAACAAAATCCTGAACACATGTTATCATGATAAGATCTAAATCAATACTTCATCTTTCGAGTTCATATAGATTATCATGGTAATTGATGGCCAATCAATTAAATAATTAAGTCCAAATCACAATAGACAATCCTCACAATAGAACATAATAATTGATAGTGAAATATATTAAAATAAACTACACAATAAGATCCATTGTAATCTCAAACAAAGAATTAGTTCATTAAATTAAAACTAAGAATCAACACTTGAAATAACATTAAAAGATAAAAATAAGATTAGAGTAAAGAATAAATCTGTTTTCAGCAAATATCCAACTTCCTCAAGCTCCTGCTCTTGATCTTCAATGGTCTTCAAGTTGCTTCAATCTCCAAATCTAATTAGAACTAGTGTTTTGATCTAATTTACTCTAATCTAATATAATGGAATCCTCTATCTAGTCTCTCATTTCCTCTAATCCTTGTGATTCTTCTCCTTTTATAAGTCTATTTATATGTCTTTAAGTCCTCTTGAAAGTCTTCCTAGAAGTCCTTGTGTCAATCGGATCGAAACAATCCTTTCTGAACTCAAATTGGACCAAAATTCGCATTTTCGCGCATTTTCTAGGCAGGCTTGTTTTGGGCCCGCCCCGGCGGGCTAGGGGCCTATCTTGTGACTTGCATACCCACCCCGGCGGCGGTTTTTTGAAGGAAAATTTTCTGCTCTGACGTCCTTTGGGAAAACAGCCATAACCTTTGACCCGGGAAGAGTTACGAGGCCTGTCACGTATCAAATCGAAGATATCGATGAAATCTACAACTTTCAGTCTTTGAGATTTCAGAAATAACGAATGGATGAAGGTCTAAATTGAGCTAGAAGTGACTGCTATGCAAATGGCCACCCAAAACAGTGACGTTCGACGTCCGTTGGTACAAATGTCATAACTCTTGCATCCGAACTCCGATTGGGATGATTCAAGATGTTCCAGAAAGCTAATAAGAAGATCTACAATGTAATCCAAGTTCCAAACCAAGAACATGAAATAAACATAAAAGCCTAAATGATGTTCGGATTGCTTTTCTTTGCGATTTCATACCATTTCTATGCGATTTCAACTCCCAAGCATATAATCTACAAAACGAACACAAAATGCATGAAAAGCAACTAAGAAACATGAGATTAAGCAAATAATTCAAGTAACACCTCCCATATTCGTCACCATAAATTTCGAATTCATCAAGAAATTGGGGAACACATAGCACACTTGAGAGTAAGTTACCTTCTTATTGAGTTTTCATCTGCTCTCCACTGAAGTACCATAGAAACAATCAAGTTTTGGGAGAAGAACGGACTGTGCACACCAAGTGTTTGTGAATTTGAGTGAACCAAGTGTAAGGGGAAGGTAGTGTGTGATAGCAAGTTCTAACATCCGAAATTCAATGGCTTCACAACCGACATCCAAACGCCAAAGGGGAGAGAGTTCAGGATCCGCTCAACCGACACGAACATATGATCGATGAAAATTTGTGAGTGTCGCCTGTGACGCCCCCAAATCCTTGTTCTCAAACCTCGGGTTTGGCACTCACGATTCATCATCATCATAAGCATTCTATAAACTATTGCGGAATAATAAACATACATTGTTCATTATAATCAAGTCTTATACAATATCCCAAGGTCTATTAACCTTAACTTGTACATACCTTAATTAGGTCACATAAAGTAACACAAAAGGTTTACATCATCATTAAACATATTATATCCTAATACTTAAACATTTACATTATTTATTCCTGGACCTTTCCCTTGACTTTGTCCTTCTTACTTGAACTCTCTGGCTTAGCTGAAATAATTGTCATGATATAGCAAGGGTAAGTAACTAATTTGCTTAGCGAGTTTAAATACAAGAAAGATATATCATGATTAACAAGAAAATTTATCGTTCGATGTTCAACAGTATAAATTAATTGTGAAAGAACATGAATTAAGTCTTGATAACTGAAAATTTGAATAATTGAGTATCAAAAGCTGAGTGGTCATAATGACCATGAACATATATGCTAAGGTTGTCAGTACTTAAACTGGTCCTTTTAATAAGTTTGGTAATCAAGGGGATCAGCCTTTCATACCCGGTGTATTATGCATAAACACTTAATGTACGAGCAATAATTATTTTTCAATAATGCTTTAATCAAATTGTTCTTTTTCTCAGTCTGGAGTCCTTACCAAGTCAATTGGTGAAGAATAGCTTTTAACAACATATTTGATTTAATAAATTTAAACATACTTGATCTAGCTGATACAATAAGCATAGATCCATACCTTAAACAGTTCATGAATAAAAGAACTTTAACAAATTCATAGTTCAATAATAATAGAACATGAATTTAATTGCACCAAGTGCGAGTATCAATAATCATTATAGATGTGAATAACCAACAATAATTATTCACTAACATGCTTTGAAAATAATAACTCAAGTTTGAGTTAGAGAACTTGCCTGATCGATGAGCTACAACTAACTAGCTTTAATTAAAACTCTTTGAACGACCTAGCATTAACAATGGTGATCTATTAATTAGTACTGCGTATAATTGCATATCTATACGCTTACTTGTACTATTATCTAGCAAATAATTTAATCACGAGGTACACGTCATATAATATACTATCATTAGCTCATAAGATATTTAATAAATCTTAGGTTAATGATTTACAATATTTTTCTTAAGTAATAAATACTTATTAGCTCTTTAAACAATTTATAATAATTGTTTAATTAATGAGTTACTTAAATTCTCTTTATTTATTAACTCTATCTTCATTTAATTTACTATTTAATATTAGTTAAATAGTAATTAATTAGTTATCTTTAGTTATTATTTAATAATAAATAATAGCTAATTACATCTACTTTATATTTACTTAATAAATAATTAAATTGTTAATATTATTTATCTTTAATTATTATTTAATAATAACTAAATAATAATTAATTTATTTATTTACTTCATTAATCTTTAATTATTCATTACTATTAATAAATGAATAATTAATTAACATTTGTCCTTATTTATTATTAGTAAATAATAATTACTTAATTATTTATTTTTAATTCACTTCAAAAATCTTTAATTATTCCTTTTTATTAATCTAAGAATAATTAATTATCACTGATTCATTATTTTTTTTAATTAAATAATAAATAATAATTTATAAATGTAATTAAGTAATTATATTATGATAACATAACCTTACTTAAATATTCTTTAATCATTATTTAATATTAAATAATAATTAATCAATAGTTTAACTCTATTTATTATTTAATTTGAATTAAATAATCAATAGTTAGCTTATTACCACTAACTCTACTTAATTATCACTTAATTAATAATTAAGTAGTTAATTACACATATATTATATGTAATTAGCTTAATAATTATTTAGTGGTACTATTAATTATTAATTAGTAAGTTTTAAATGATTTAAATGGGTTTAAACCATTAATTACTTAATAATTACATAATTGTCCAGAAAAATTTGGAATTAAATATTTTAATATTCTTCACAATTTTAGAAAACTTTTGGTCCCGGACCCACCACCAGAACCGGCCGGAAACTTGGTGAACCGGTCGCCGGAAAGTCAGTCCGGTCCGCCGGAAAACTGAACCGGCAGTTAAAAATATATATTTTTTTTCTATTTTTTTCCAGATTTGGGGTCCTTTACTAAAACATTCATAAAATGAAATCTACAACTCCGATTTAGGTCCAGTCGGTCTCGTTGGATTCGTATCTTCCTGAACTACAATTTTCATTTATCAAATATCAAATTTGGACATGTTTCAGTTACCGAAAATGGCCAGAAACCGGACTGTTCTGCACAGTCTTTCACCAGTGAAGTGTTTTTAGAAAAAAAATCATATCTTGCTCATTTTAAAACATTTTTGCATGCTACAAAAGTGATTTTGTCCTTAACTTACATATCTAGCATATCAAGAAAGAAAATCACAAAAACTATTAGTAGGTTTCAAAATAAAAATCCTCAAGGTGAAGCTTTCCGGTAAAATTCATTTTCATGCATTTTACTAAACTTTTCAACACAAACACATATCAATACACAAGTTAAATACATTAAACTCTATTTCCATCATTCAAGCATGCTTCTAGCTATTTAAAGCATTAACTCCATGTATCTAACATAAAATACACAAAACATGCAAGATTAGGGTTTTTCTAACATATTTGAACCTAGTTTATTTTCTTTCCTCTTGGATCAACTTTTAAACATCAAAAAGTATAAGATCCAAACATGTTACACTAAAAAGAAATAAATTAAGAGTTTTGAAATCTCTTGAACATAGGTTCTTTATTTTTATAAAATCAACAAAATACAAGAAATTAAAACTTGTGATTCAATATATATATATTTTTATTTTTTTTATTTTTTTACCTTGATCTTGAAGCTACTCTTCTTGTTTTGCCAAAGTATGAGATGAATTTGGGTGGCATCAAGAAAATTCTTCCTCCTTTCCTTCAAGCTTCTCACTTTAGCTCTCTTTATTTCTTTCTCTCTCTTTTTTTTTTCTTTGCTAGATGAAATGGGAAAGTTTCTTATAAAAATTGTGGGGGTATATATATAGACAATTAATATATAGAGATATAACTTGTATATATCAATTGATCATCCAAGAACTTGCTTGCCATGTATGGAAATATTAATTACCCTAAAAAGGCTAGGCTAATATTAGGTGATTTGGTGACCAACTTTTGACTACTAAAATGTTAGATACATTAAATGGACCATGTGCTCAATTTGCTCCTTGCCTTGGCCGGATTTCTCTACCATTTTGGCCAACTTTATTTGTTGTTTTATTTGTTTAATAAACATCTAGAAGATCCATACAAATTGGGTCATCACTTGGGCCAATTATTTTATTGTTTGGGCTCTCCAATTAAATTGCTTGGGCTATGTAAAAGAATAGCATGATCCATAGATAAATTTTATTCTATCCTAATCATTTAATTAGGATTTTCATTCCACTCATTTTGAAATTAAATAATTATTTGTATACATTCAATTTTATAACCTAATTAAACTTACTTTAATTAGGTTTAAATTGAATAATAAATTGAGATAATCAAATCAATCTCTTAGGTGAGTATAATATTAAATACTATTATTCTACAATGCCATAACTCTTGGGTTATTTACTTACCATACCTAATGATTAATTAGGTTATGCCACTTTTTCGATTAATACTCTTTATATCAATCATACACACATATATATATTTTTTTAACCAAAAACATCTTCCACATAAATAATAACATATTCATTCCCTATATGTCACAAAGTTTTCTATATCATTAATATTTAATTAATATATTTAATTACTGCGTGACTTAAAAATTCTTGGTTATTACATCGCCGCCGCCGACCGGTATGACTACATGCTAACCAAAGCCCTTACGCCAGAGCGTGGATTGGCCCCCGCGGGAAATGATGGGGAAATGATGTCTCAAATCTATCAAAAGGGATGGATCAAACTCACCGAAATCCCTGCACCCGCCGTTGTCAACATTGTTAAGGAGTTTTATGTAAACGCCGAAGACAAAGCCCCATTCAATGCGTTTGTGCGGGGTCGCATGGTCTCGTTCAGTGATGATGCCATTAATGCATATTATCAGTTGCGGGTGCCATGACAGTGTCAGTATGAACAATTGAGGGATTTTGACCTTGAATATGAGGAGGTTATCACGAACATGACAAAGTCAGGAACATCATGGATTAAAGGCCGAAAGGGAGGTACAGTGTTCCATAGTAAGGACCTTAGATGGTATGGTAAAATATGGTATGCCTTCTTATGCGCTAAATTGCTTTCGTCCCAACACACTTCGGACGTCACCAAAGAGAAGGCATTACTGTTGTATGCAATTGTGCAAGATTTCATTATTAACGTCAGGGCAATTATCAGTTTCTCCATCCGCCGGTGCCTACGTGGAAATTTTTCGGGCGGCTTGCCACACCCATCACTCATCTATGCGTTGTGTCGCAATGCAGGGGTGAGATGGTCCGATGATGAGCCTACTCAAATGCCGCTCGTTTTGATTGATTCTAGAATGATAGCACGGTATTCTGTATGGGCAGGAGGCGAATCACATCCACGAGGTCTTTTTATTTTTCCATCGGCGTCGGAAGACGAAGTCGATGCAGAAGATACCTTAGAGGATGAGGATGAAGCTATGGGAGATCAAGGAACCGAGCAGGTACCGCAGACTAAGGAAATATCCAGTCCTTAGTTCCTTGAGTTCCAAAATCAGATGACTGCGTACGATAGGGCAGCACACCGGGAAATGCGATGTTTGGAGATGCGACAAGATCACATGTTTGATGCTATGAACGCATCTTTCGCCTCACTCAACACAACACTCCAAAGCTTCAACCTGGTGGCTCAATATCCATATCAACAATCCGGACCACTGCCTCGATCTCCTCCAAGTGATTCAGATGATGAAGAGCACCAACCACCTCCCCAGACTTAGGCGATTGTAGGGAAGTCCTCATGCACTTAATTTAATTTTTATCCAATGAGGGCATTGTGTTACTTAAGTTTGGGGGATTTAATTGTTTATGTGCATGCATTTGTTATTTTTGTTTTCATTTTTAGTTTGAATAGTAGTCTAGGATTTTGCATTGTTTTCAATTCTGTTATTTTCATAATAATAAAAAAAATTAGTTTAATATTGTGTTTGCATATGTCCAATAGTGCTGCAGTTTACGTTATTTGTGGGCCAATGATGAGATTGTGAACAAGTTAACCAATATAGTATTGATTATTAGAACTGTGATACAATTTCTATTATGAATCAACTCTTGAACTTGTTTGAAACTGTTATAAAAAGGTTAACACTAATAACATCTTTGTTGACCGATCAGTTCCAATTAATACATAAATAAGTTCTAAAGGATTATGCTAGATTAAATGAGAAAAAGACAAGGATAGGCAGTAAAGGCTAAAATTAGGCAAGAACCTAAGTTTGGGGGGGAAATTGGGCTATATAAGCTTCTAAATAAAAAAAAGAGTTGAATAAATTGCGTCCTGTGGTGGATCGAGAAGAAGCGTGAAATGCACTCCTCATAAACACAGGCGTGAGATGGAGTGTAAAACGCACTCACTATCCAAAAAGAAAAAAAAATGAAACAATAGAACGGGAAAAGAGCAAAAGGCCCCCGTGAAAAAAAAGAGAGAAAAAAAAAATGAAATAAAAGAAGTATCAGTACCTTGCATGAACCCTTGAATTTAGTATTGTGCAGTTTTAGTTTTAATTGTAATATGCCTATTTTTGACATTTTTTAGTTTGCTTAGTATGAGTCCTTCTAAGAAATTACTTATGTGTTGAATTGGAGTCAGTGTCAGTTTTCATATTGAACACACACGCACACTATATCAGTGAAAATGGTTCAAGATTTGAGAAGTAAGATGAAACTGTGGATTGATTTTGGTAATTCATAGTGTAGGGTTTCTTATTTTCTTTGAGGCCGATGAGATAATTTAGTTTCTGCAATATTGTTTGAGTCTAAGGCATTTAGATTTTATTTATTCCATCTTATTGCATTGCATAGCATGTAGTTTGTTTTGTTCTCGAGGACTAGCACGGTTTAAGTTTGGGGGATTTTGATAAGTGGATTTAATATACACGAATCGATATTCATTTCAAGTTTAAATTCGTAGTTATCTTTTTGTTTTGCGTTCGTTTTCACTTGTTTCATGTCATTTTATGTGTAGGGTGGTTATGGATGCAAGTGGTGAAGAAAGACAGAGTTTTGGAGCGAAAGCAGTAGCCATGCCCGCCGGGGCGGGCCTTTTTAATCTTCTACCCCCCGCCGGGGCGGGGGTCTCGATTCCTGAAGTGTCCTACTGCTGTTTGAACTCTGTTGGGGATTGGTTTGTGGGACTTTATTGAGGCACTTGGACTTTACAAAAGGCAAACTTCGTTCGAAACAGAGGGAGAGCTAGAGATTACGTTATAACACGACAAATCACAGAACACAAGAAGCATAATTCAGAGATAAATTCCAGGATTGAAGTGCGAGCTTTGGAGGAGTACTTTGAAGAGATTATCGTGACTGTTACAATTCTAGGCTACGTGAAGGGGTTTTCATTATTCTTCTTCTCTTTAGTCTTTTATTTTTAGCTGAAAGGATGTTTCCATTAGAGTATTCAGTTTTTAATTCATTCATTATGAACTAATTCGCTTATTAGACTTGTGATGGAGCCTTGGGTGAAACGATGATTCTATAACTTTGATTTCCAATTCAATAAAATATTTTCAGTTTATCTATGTTAATTCGAGCGTGAATTTACGAATTGCTTGATCACCAATTCTTTGTGGATTTGAATGGAATCGAGAGAGGATATTCAAATCTAGACCTAGTTAATATAACACGTGTCATGAATTTTGTGAATAGAAGATTTTTGATTATTGTTAAGGTAGAGATATGCTGGACATCACATGTAATCGGATAGAGAAATTAAGTTTAAACCTTCTTTAATTGCAGTTCACATAGAGATATAGTGAGTTGGTTGATTTAGGTGTTTAACTTGTTTCTATCTTAATTGTGGATTTAAGTTAACATGGTATTAGTGCATCGAGAGGTGGCTAGTATTACATTCGTGTTCTTGATTAATAAACTTGGATATTAAATTGAGTTGGAATAAAGGTTTGAAAATCATAGCGAAGCTTAGGGTGAAATCATAAGTCTAATTCTCCATTAATTATTTGAAATTCTGGAATTTGATATTAGTGATTGTTTTGTGATATTTTATTTATTAATTTAGTTTTTATAATTTTAAACCATTGATTTGAATAGTTTAATAGAATTTGGATTAATAGAAAATTGATAATTGTGAAGTTAAAATTCTTGTTAATTTGTCCTCGTTGGAACGATACTTTATTCACTACTATATTACTTGTTGACCACGTACACTTGCATGTTTTGTACGTATCAATTTTACCCAACATATATCTACTATTCTGAGTCACCAAGTACATGGTACAGAAACAAATACAACCTCAGTAATACAATTGTCGTGTAAAATACGACAACACATATACAGTGAGTTTGAATACAAATATTGTCTAATGGACAGTATACAAAGTCAAAAGGAGTCCTCATTACAATTATTGATACACTATTTTACAAAATAGTGAGGACTACTAAAACAACTATCTTGAATCATCACTCCATACCCCGGCTAGTTCCTGCTATGTTCTCACCTCCTGAGAAGAAAAATGGAACAAAAAAAAAAGGGTGAGCTCAACTAGCCCAATAAAGAATATTATAACTAAGATAATATAGAATAAATTATCAATAGTCTTCAACAGGGAAAAATCTGATAGAATATAGTAGACAACAAGTTTTAGATTAACAACTGCAGCGGAAACAACAATCCATTAGAAGAGTCAAGTAAAGAATGAATTCTACTATCTTCTAAGATTTGAAGTCCATCATCAATATCTTATCCCTGTAACATCAATCAATATACATCTTGAATCAAATATTCATCTTTGCACTACATGCCAAAGATATTTATTTGTATCACCAGTTGGTCATGTCCATCTCAATACATGTTCATCTTTGCACTATGGGTCAAAGATATTCATCAGTTAATCATTCATCTTTGCACTACAGGCCCAAGATATTCAGTAATATCATCATTTATGACTGAGGATGATGAAAAATATCTTAAAAAAAGAATATAGTGAGACAAAAGGATAAATATTAGGGATTCATATTACAGTTTATCCAAGTTCAATAATATTCCATAATAACCAATTGTGAAGCAGAATTCAAAAATAAAGATCAAAACATGGATACAATCAAAGTTAGTAACCATAATAGACATCTTGGATAAAAAGAAGAAAATTTTATTTTTCGATGAATAGTGTCGTATACGTGAATAGTAACCCTGACACAAAAAGATAGAATTTCCACAATAAAATTCATATCAATATTTCGGCATAATGATATTAAAGATAATAATATCATTTACGAAGAAAATAACTTCGCTTACCTCAAAAGAATAGTACTTCCGGCTGAAATATCAGGTATAAGGCTGAAGGAAACTTGCACTGATGAATAGCAACTCACAAAGTATCTAAATACTCACAAAATACGCTCGATAATATAGAGAGAGAAAGAGAGAAAATTTGTTTCTGATGTGATTTTCAATTCTAACTAAGCACCTTATTTATAGGAAAATACTTAGAATGTCATAGCAGACTAACCTGCTACCTGATGGTTTTACCTACTACTATTCATGCCCACCACTTTTGAAAATAATTTCCAGCACATTTCATTTTTCACCAAGCAAAAGTGGAGCCCACCGTGTTTTTAATAAAAACATTTATTTCTGGAGCTTCAATAATTCATAAGAAATAGCCCTTTTATCAGAAAAATACAAATTTTATGTCCATTTCATAGGAAATTAAATTCTCTACAACTTTGTAGAAGAAATATTTTCCAAATTCCAAACAGAAAATGCCCGAAATCCACATACGGACGATTTTTAACACCTCCATTCCGACAAAATACTTATAAAACACCTCAGCATTAATTCTTTCATTTATATCCACATAAAATAAATATATCCATCATTTATATCCATAATAAATATTTTCTTATCATATAAATTAATAATTAATTATTCACAAATAATATTACATAATCACAATTATGAAAATCAGGTCGTTCCCAGGAAAGAAGGGGCTTTCCGATAAAGATTTCTCCTTATTGGCGCGCAATTAGGTGACCAAACCCCTTTCCTAGATAGAACTTCCTTAGACATTGTCAATAATGCTATCTAACAATATTATTAAAATAATATGAATTATTAATCTGATAATGGAAAATATTGTGTAGTGACAATTATTGAAACAATAATAATATAAAATATCAACTTAGCAATTATTGAATCAATAAAATAAAATTTTGAACCGTAATTACGGTAACAATTATTGAGTAGTGCCTTCGTACGTAAGAATCAATAATTTAAAAATACTGTGCAATACCGTTTGCTACTGTGCAACCACGCGTATTACTGTATTTTAACCACCGGGTATTCCAACAATGTTAACGGTAACAACTACGTCGTTATTTATAAAAACTTAAACTTGTTGTTATCTTTATCCGACCATTTTTCGTTATGGGGCCCACAAATAGTTGCGCCGTCGTATGAATATTTCCCGACATCAAGAATATTCCACGACCAAACGAATATTCCCCGAAAAAATGAATATTTTATAACCACTTGCTTATTTTGCAAAATTTGCACATTTCACCCATAACCAAAGCATTATATCAAATTAACACCTTATTATTCACAATAATAATTAGAGGAAATTCGATTTTATTTATAAAAAGTTGGGGTCATATAATTATAGATATTGAAAGAATAGTTTTAGCAAGTCGTTGCCATTCTCCTGTGGCCAATGACTAGGACGACTGTACCAATCACATTCATTGTGATTCTGATGTTAATTGTGTTGCTGATTTGTGTTAAAAATTGAAACTGAACTCATAAATTACAAATCGAGCTATAGTATCACAAATACAAATCAATTGGTCAATACTAAAAATACAAATTAACTGGTCAATACTAGAATTGAAAATTCTGACCATATAATCTACATAAATTCTTAAAGTTCAAGTCATTCCACATAACATTAAAAAATAAAGAGTATATTAACTCACAAAGAGTGTAGACCATTATGCAATAGATCATCATCATCCTTTTGTCCTTCTGCATCCCCAATTTGGCAAGTTTGAGTTAATTTTTCTGCCAAAGGTTCAATTTTGCATTTGTCAATCAATTCATCAATCTTGGAGGTCAAGGAAAAAAATCGCTCCAACGCGTCCTTAGCTCTCTCCATGGCTAGAATAACTTCTTTAGCTCTCCGTTCGACTTTAACCCGAGCCAAATCTACCGCTTTATTCAGTGAAAACGAAACAAATTAACCGCAACAAGGACTTACTTCCCTAAACTCGAATCTCCTCCGTCACGGTTGTCACAGCTTTTGAATATCTTATTAGATTGGGAAATTCAAAAGAAATACAAATTAGGGTTAGAACATGGAGGACATCGAAAGGAAGGGAGACACGGATAGGCCAGAGACGGAGGTGCAATTTGGGGTTTGGGGTTTGAGCAGGCAAAGAGTGAGAAGCAATTTGGGTTTTGGCTTTGGGTTATGGTAGACTGCAGAGAGCAAGTACATAACTTCTTATTAAATTAGGGACTCTATTTCAAAAAAGAGTTTGATTTTATAAAAACAATTAATATTGTAAACTCTTTAAAAAAATATTGTAAATAAAACTATTTTTTCAAAATTTTAAATAGATTTAAATTTAAATCTTAGGATGTCATAAATTAATTAATAACAAACTGAAATATATATAACTCTTTTGTGGAACAAAAAAGTAATAATTTCCACATTTTTAATCTGTTCCACAAAAAAGCCCTAATTATTATAATTTTATTATTGTCAATTTACAATATTTTAAAATTTGAATTATTATTACTTAATATTTTGATTAATAAAACATTTAATATTATAAATCATTTAAAAAGTATTATTAAGAATAAGATTCTCTTTTAAAAAAACTAATTACATTACAATTTGAGTTGTAGGATACCATAAATTAACTAACAATAAACTCAAACTTATCTCTATTTGCAGAATAGATGAGTAATTTTTTTAGCATTTGTGGTCTATTCCATAGAAGAGCCTTATCTTTTTTAAAAAAAATATTTCATGGCCAATGTATGAAATTTTAAAGTTTAAATTATTGTAAATTTATTTAATTCTCTTAAAGAAATAGTCGATATTGTATGTTACTTATAAAGTATTATTAAAAATAAACTTGTTACTATAACAAATTAAATGTATTTATATTACAATTTTTATTCACCAGAGATGAGTAATTATTTAGCATTTATAATCTATTCCACAAAAGAGCCTTATTTTTTCCCCATTTTTTCAGGTCAATGTATGAAATTTTAAAGTTTAAATTATTGTAAATTTATTTACTTTGATTAAAGAAATAGTCAAAATTGTAAGTTACTTAAAAAGTATTACTAAAAATAAATTTGTTATTGTAAAAAATTAAATGCATTTATATTCACCAAAATTAATTTTAAAAAATTTATTTAGAACAAAATAGTGACCAATTTTATCTCTCACAAAAAATCTCTGAACAATAAAATATAGTGAGCAATAATTTCTTCATTAATAGTTTTTTTCCTCGCAAATTTTAATCATAAATTGGCGCCAAATATCGTTCTACCACCTCAATTTAGCGAAAGAAAAAAATTTTAATTGTGAAGGATGCTTCTTTCACTAATAACTATATTGTAACTACATTTATTTCTTTCATAATTCCTTTGCTAAAAAACTCCTCGTGTGAAGGAATGAATTCCTTCACAAAATTTTCTTCATTACATCCATAATTTGTTATAGTGAGTCTTGATAAATTGGTAAATGGTTGGTCCATGGAATAATAAGTCAAACTTACAACAAACGCATCATGTTAAACCCCTATATTTATAACTTAAATTGGAGAAATATCTACCACACATTACTTATTATAATTATCATTAATCAACAACTTTTATTCTTCAATAATTATTCACAATTAATATTACAGAATTATAATATAGACAATCAGATCGTTCCTAGAAAAGAGTGAGCATTCCGTATAAATGGCGCGCATTTAAATAACCCCTTTTCTCGACAAGATTTTTAGATATTGTCAATAATGCTAACTGGTTTAATAGATTCACTTCAAATAATATGAGTTACAACATCGTATCCATTATTGATTTAATAATATAAAATACTATGTAGATGTACTGTAGCAATTATTGAATCAACAATATGAGATACTATATAGTAACTACTGTTGCAATTATTGAATTAATAATATGAAACATTGTGTGACTACTTCTATAGCAATTATGGAATCAATGATATAAAATACTAAGTGGTTGTTACTGTAAGACCCCAACTTATTATAAATAAAATTGAATTTTCCTTTATTCATTATTCTAAATTAATAAGGGTTAATTTGATATAATGTTTTGTTTATGGGTGAAATGTAAAAATTTTGCAAAATAAACACGTGGTTATTAAAATATTTATTTTTGTCGGGAAATATTCATTTGGTCGTGGAATATTCTTACTGTCGGGGAATATTCATACGACGACGCAGTCATTTGTGGGCCCCATACCGGAAAACGGTTGGATGAAAGAAAACGACAAAGATTGAGTTTTATAAATAACGGCGTAAATTGTTACCGTTAACACTGTTGGGTTACCTGGTGGTTAAAATACAGTAATACGCATGGTTGCACAGTAGCACACGGTATTGCACAGTATTGTTGAATTATTGATTCGTACGTAAGAAGGCGCTACTCAATAATTGTTACAGTAGTTACTGTTCATTATTTTATTATATTGATTCAATAATTGCTGCATTGTTAGTTTATATTATTATTGTTTCAATAATTGTCACTGCACAGTATTTCTCATTATCAGATCAATAATTCATATTATTTGAATAATATTATTATATAACATTATTGGCAATGTCTAGAAAGTTCTGTCAAGGAGAGGTTAGGTCATCTAATTGCGCGCCAGTAAGGAGAAATCTTTATTGGAAAGCCCCCCTCTTTCCTGGGAACGGCCTGGTTATCATAATTGTGATTCTGTAATATTATTTGTAAATAATTAATTATTGATTTATATGATAATAAAATATTTATTTGATATAAATGATGGATATATTTATTTTATGCAGTTATAATTGAAGGAATTAATGTTGAGGTATTTTTGTCAGAATGGAGGTATTGAAAATTAAATCATTATTCTTGAGATATATTGCGTGAGTTATAATTTTTAATCTGACCGTTGGATCGTTGTGATTTTTGGATATGTTATACATATATAAGTTGAGTATATGTCCACAAATTTTGAACCGTTAAAAATGAACGAATGATTTGTTATGAATTTTAAGAGGTGTCTGATTCAGAAATTAGGGTTATAAGTAATTTTGGTGGAAAATTCTAGAATTGAGTGGGCCCCACTTGTGGTTGGTGAAAAAATGTGCTGAATTTTATTTTAAATATGGTGGGTGGTAATAGTAGCGGGTAAAGCCATCAGGTAGCAGGTCAAGTCTGCTTCGGCGGGCTAACATTTTCCTATAAATAGAGGGCTAAGTTAGAATTGAAAATCACACCAGAAACAAAGTTTTCTCTCTTTCTCTCTCTATATTATCGAGCGTATTCTTGTGAGTATACTTTGAGGGTTGCTATACGGTGCGAGTTTCTGTCAGCACTATACCGAAATTCAGTCAGAAGTACGGTTATTTTGAGGTAAGGGATGTTATTTCTTTCGCAAATGATATTATTTTCTTCAATATCATTATGCCAAAATATTGGTTGAACCTTTTATCAAATTTGGAACTTGTTGTGTCGGAGTTACTATTCACGTATACAGTACTATTCACGTATACAGTACTATTCACGTATATGACACTATTCACGAATACGGCACTATTCACCGAAAAATAGATTTTTTTTTCTTTTTGTCCAAAATATCTATTATGGGTATTATCTTTGATTGTATCCATGTTTTGGTCTTTATTTTTGAAATTCTGCTTCATATTTGGTTATTATGGAGTATTATTGAATTTGGATATACTGAAATACGAATCCTTAATCCTTAATCCTTGACATTTTGTTTCACTGGATTCGTTTCTTTAAAAAATATTATTCATCATCCTCAGCCCTAAATGATGATACTATTGAATATCTTTGGCCTGTAGTGCAAAGATAAATGATTACTGATGAATATCTTTGGCCTGTAGTGCAAAGATGAACAGGTGTTGAGATGAACATGACCAACCGGTGATATAAATGAATATCTTTGGCCTGTAGTAAAAAGATGATTAAAGATGTATATTGATTGTTGTTACAGGGATAAACTATTGATGATGGACTCTTAAATATTAGAAGATAGTAGAATTCATCATCTACACGACTCTTCTAATGGATTGTTGTTTTCGCTGTATTTGTTGATCTAAAACTTGTTGTCGATTATATTTTATCAGATTTTTCCCTGTTGAAGACTAATGATAATTTGTTGTATATTATCTTAGTAATAATATTCTTTACTGGGCTAGTTGAGCTCACCCTTTTCCTTTTTGTTCCATTTTTCTTCTCAGGAGGTGAGAACATAGCAGGATCGAGTCGGGGTATGGAGTGAGGTTTATAGAAAGATGTTTTAGCAGTCTTCACTATTTCTGTAAAATAGTGTTTGAATAATTGTAATGAGGACTTATTTGCGTGAGGATATTGTCTAGAAGACAATATTTATATTTAAACTCACAGTATGTATTGTCGTATTTCACATGACATTTGTATTATTGAAGTTGTAGTTTGCTTTATGTACCATGTATTTGGCGACTCAGAATGGGTGTTGTATACCTGTTTTGGGGGCGTCACAGTTGGTATCAAAGCTTAGGGATATGGTCTCTGGCGGAGATCGGGGAATAGAACTAGGAGGGGAGTGATGAGTAAATCCTTTGCTAGTGTGTCCTACTAAGCTTATTTGTTAGTTGGTCATAATATAGGGATATTATATGACATGTTAATTTGTTTAATTAACCCTTGTTTTATGGCAGTATTTAGGAATGGCTGCTGAGAACGTTTTAACAATGGAGTGTACGAGACTGTGGAGCAACCTTTAGTCACAAACCAGGAGAACGTGCAACAGGAAGGCAATATTCATCCTGTAAACAATACTACCAAGCAAACGATGAACAATGGAATGTTTAGGAGCTTTTTGCAGTTCATGCAAAATCAGACGAGGGAGACTCGTGTACAAAATACGGGTGGAAATGATGGCAACGCGCGGTCTGTCACAGCCAAGCAGTTTAAGAAGTTGGGACCACCAGAATTTAAGGGAAAACTGGATCCGATCATGGCAGAAACATGGGTCAAGCAAATTACCAAGATATTCGATGTCTTGGGATGCACGGAGGAACAGAAGGTTCCATTTACTACCTTTATGTTTCGCGGTGAAGCAGATTACTGGTGGGAATCTGTGAAGCGTACCCAGCCAGATGCACTCAACATGTCTTGGGAAAGATTTCAGAAACTATTCAATGACAAGTAATTTCCTGAAAGTATTCGTCATATGAAGGAGGTAGAGTTTATTAGCCTCGAACAGAACAACATGATGGTGTCTCAGTACGAGGCAAAGTTCGCAGAGTTATCCAGGTTTGCACCTCATTTGGTGGAGAATGAGGAACGTATGACGCGGATGTTTCTGAGATATCTAAATCTTGAGATTCGTCAATACCTTATATCTCATAAATTTTCTTTATATTCAGATGTTGTAAACAGGGCTCAGTTGTTAGAGCGAGATAGTGAGTATACTCAACCGAGGGACCACAAGCAGGGTCATATCGGTGACAGCAGTCATCAGAACGATGATAACCAGTGAGGAAGGAAGAATACGGACAAAGGCGGTAACCACTCAGGTGGTAATCGTGGCCATGATAATAGAAGAGGTGACTCAAGTGGAAATTTCAGAAAGAGAAGATTCAACAACGACGGGAAGACATAGCAGCAGCACCAACACTAACAACAAATTCCAGGGGAGGAGAACGACCGCCAGTTAGATGTTACAAATGCGGGAAGGAGGGACATATCAGCCCAAACTGTCCACAACAATCCAAGGTATGTTACAACTGTGGAATGGAAGGACACATCGCTCGAGATTGTACTATAACGAAACCAAGTTCAGCGGGAGTGGTGATTCCAAGGGCTGTCCCGGATAAATCAAAATCAGCGGTTCTTGGAAGAGCGTTTGTCGTGACTGGCCAAAACGCGAGGAACCCAAACGAAGTGATCACGGGTAAGCTAATCTTGAATTCTTGCAAAGTTTATACCTTACTAGATACCGATTCTACCCATTCTTTTATCTCTCCTGCTTGTGCTCAACGTTTAAACTTAACTCCGGAGAAATTAGATTTTGATTTATCTGTTAAAACTCCGTTGGGTGAAACCTTCGTTACATCTACAGTTTATAAATCTTGCATGATCCAAGTTGGCACTATCACATTACCTGTGGATCTTATCTCTTTAAAGATACTTGTTTTTTATGTGATTTTAGGAATTGATTGGTTAACCACTCATCATGCCAAAATTGATTGTTTTCGTAAGGTTGTTAGTTTTCATATTCCTAACCAACCTCTCATACGAATTCAAACTACTAAACCACTAAAATCAGTTAATGTCATATCAAGCCACAAAGCTATTCGTTTATTGAAAAATGGATGCCAAGCTTTCTTAGCCCATGTTATGGATTTGAATAAAGACAAGTCAGATTTGAATAATATTTCTGTGGTTAGAGAATTTCCTGATGTATTTCCTGAAGAGCTTCCCGGTCTACCCCCGGAACGTGAAGTTGAATTCTTTATTGATCTTGAACCGGGTACAAAACCCATTTCAAAAACCCCATATCGAATGGCTCCTATTGAACTTCAGGAGTTAAAAGTCCAACTACAAGAATTGTTAGACATCGGTTTCATTCGTCCTAGTACATCTCCTTGGGGTGCTCCTGTTTTATTCGTAAAGAAGAAAGACGGGAGTATGCGACTTTGTATTGACTATCGTGAATTAAACCATGTCACCATCAAGAATAGGTATTTGTTACCTCGCATTGATGACCTGTTTGACCAGTTGCAAGGAGCATAATTCTTTTCAAAGATCGATCTTCGTTCTGGATATCATCAGCTAAAGATTAAAACTGAGGATATTCCAAAGACTGCCATCAGAACTCGGTACGGGCATTATGAATTCTTAGTCATGTCTTTTGGATTGACTAACACTCCAGCTGCTTTCATGGATATGATGAACCGTGTATTCAAGGAATATTTGGATCAATTCGTTGTTGTCTTTATTGATGACATCCTCATCTATTCCAAAAGCCGTGAAGATCATGAGCACCATTTGAAGCTAGTACTTCAAAGACTTCGTGAACACAAGCTTTATGCCAAGCTGAAGAAATGCGAGTTCTGGCTTGAGGAAGTAGCATTCCTTGGGCACGTAGTGTCAAAACATGGAGTATCTGTGGACCCGGCGAAGATTAAAGCAATACAAAGTTGGGAGCAACCAAAGTCGGTGATCGACGTGCGTAGCTTTCTGGGCTTAGCTGGTTATTATCGGAGATTCATGGAAAGATTTTCTCGAATCGCTACTCCATTAACTCAGCTGACTCGGAAGGATGCAAAATTCGTATGGAGCGAGAAATGCGAGAAGAGCTTCCAAGAGCTCAAGAGGAGACTTATTTTGGCACCTGTTCTGACAATACCATCTGGTTTGGATGGATTTGTTATCTACAGCGATGCTTCTGGCAAGGGGTTAGGATGTGTTCTCATGCAACATGGGAAAGTCATAGCCTATGCCTCACGATAACTCAAAGAATATGAGAGGAATTATCCTATTCATGATCTGGAGTTGGCAGCAGTCGTATTCGCGTTGAAGATATGGAGACACTAGTTGTACAGGGAGAAAGTGGAGATTTATACGGACCATAAAAGCCTCAAATATTTCTTCACCCAAAAAGAACTCAACATGCGGCAACGACGTTGGCTTGAGCTGTTAAAAGATTACTATCATACTATTCAATATCATCCTGGAAAATCGAACGTAGTAGCTGACGCATTGAGTAGAAGATCATATGCGAGTACGAGTGCAATATTGCCAACGTAAAGGCCCATTTTGTATGACTTGCAAAGGATGGAGGTAGAATTAAAGACTCCAAGGACCCACATGATGATGGCGAATATATGATTTGAACCGACTTTAATTGATAAAGTTAAAGCTGCTCAAGCTACGGACCTGGGACTGATACAAATGAAGAAGAAAGTGCAAGAAGGTGTTATTCCAGAAGCAAGAATCGATGAAGAAGGAATACTTCGAGTCAACTCTATACTTTGTGTTCCTAACAATTCTGACTTGAAGCATAGAATCATGATGGAGGCACACAACACCCCGTTTGTAATCCATCCTGGGAGTACCAAAATGTATCATGATATTCGACACACATTTTGGTGGAACAATATGAAGAGAGAGATTGCAGAGTTTATCTCGAGGTGTTTAACTTGTCAACGTATAAAGGCGGAGCATCAAATGCCAAAAGGTCAATTGCAACCACTTGAGATTCCGGAATGGAAGTGGGAACACATTACTATGGATTTCGTTACGGGTCTTCCCAAGGTTTCTCAAGGTATAGATGCGATTTGGGTTATTGTTGATAGATTAACCAAGTCTGCCCATTTCTTGCCGATATGTGAGACTTATTGGGAGCTGTCGTTTACACTCCTAAATTAACCTCACTTTCACTTCACAATTTATAATAATTAGCACAGTAATAAGTAAGGATCGATCCCACAGAGAGTACAGTTGTTTTATAATTATTCTACTATTTCAACAGAAAATAAAGATGGGGTTTTTGTTTTTGAAAATTACTTTTAAACTAAGAGAACAAAAATTAATGATTTAACCAAATATGTAAAAACTTCAGTTCTGCAGTTCAGTTTCACCAAGTACAACAATTAATTAATAAAGTAATTATTATTTTTCCTTCAATGAAATTATTAGCCCTAGATAACAATAAGCTCTGCTATCCGAAATTCTCCTTAGATTATCACTGTATGAAATAAGCTCTTCACCAGATTCTAACTAGCATATAACCTAGAATAAGCTCTCTAGATTTAATATGATAGAAGCATTAAGAAATAGAGAATTAGGCTAATCCAAGCAACAAATACATAAGCTCGATTTGTTTAACTTGTTTTCTAATAATCTTAGCAATAAACAAAAGCTTGTCCACAATATTACCAAGTTGTTACTTGTGATGAAGAGAGATATCAATTACACGTAATACCAATCTTAATCTAACATATGATAATGATCAAATTAACTCAATTGGCCATATTAAATTAATTAAATCAATTAACATGCAATCAATGAAAACAGATTATCAGAAGAAATTTCACATAAGAAGGAATAAATAATAATACTCAATTAATTAATTACTTGTAACAAGGATTCACCTCCCTTTAGAACTGAATAAAAAGAACAAGCCTGACATGCTCTTGAGCCTTCACTCCAATAGAGGATAGTTGAATGGTGAATAATTAAATGAATAAAACCATGACTCTCATCCTCTATTTATAGTGCTAGACAAAGTCCTAAATCCTATAGGATGTAGAAATCCAAATCCTAAAAGGAATTACAAATCATAACTAGTTTCCATAAAGAAATAGAATTCAATTTGGAAATAAATCTTAATCTAAAGGAAATCCTAAAGTTAATAGAAATATCAATCCAATTCCATGTAGAAGTCTACCAAAATCTGCGTTTAGAAACTTTCCAAAAATCCAAGATTTCCTGATTTTCCCCCTCAAATTCGCTGGGGCGAATTTTCATTTCCTGCTGCGACGTCCTTTGGCAAAATGAGCATAACTTTTGGTCCAGGAGGAGTTACGGGGCCTGCTACCTATCAAAACGAAGATATCGACGAGATCTACAACTTTCATTTCTTTGAGAATCGACAGAATCGCTCTGCATCAAGGTCTAAATCGGGCTCAAAGTGGCTGCTGTGTAAATTGCAACTTCCAAACTTTGAGGTTCAACGTCCGTTTAGTAAAAATATTATAACTTTTTCATATGAACTCCGATTGGGACGATTCAAGATGTTCCGGAAAGCTAAAGAAGAGCTCTACAATAAAATCCAAGTCCCAAGCCAAGAACATGCATCCAACTTAATGCTAAAAATCCTGCAATTTTCGCTTTTTCCTCATTTCAGCTCCAATTCTTCCTGAAATCATTAAACAACTTAATAAGCTCATATACACATGAAACATGCAATAAAACTAAATATAATGGAATCAAAATAAATGAATAATATGCATTCATCAAATTTCCTCACACTTATCCTTTTACACGTCCTCGTGTAAACTAAAAGTTTGATTTCCAAAAAAAATTCTATTCAACCATAGTGTCAAAAGATTTCAAGATACAAATAATGACTATCAACACTAAATTTACAGAAATCTAATCAATGCCTTATCAATTAACTCACAATTACCAACTTTATCATTTCACCAATGAATTTCATTAAATCAAATTGTAGCCACATAAGTAACTTTCCCAAAATCATCATACTTACTCAACTTAGTTACCATGGAGCAAAAACCGTGCACACTGACTCATAACCAAGAACAAATTTTTCTTGCTTTTTAATTTTTTTCATAGAACCTTCTTTTTAGCACAGATGAATGTATTTTCATGCTTTTTCTTTTTTTTCGTATTTTTTTTTCTTTTTTTTTTCTTGACATGTGCAATGTCTCCTTTTCTTAGGCTTTTCAGAGTTACCCATTAGCGAACTTTCCACCAACGACTCCCAAACCAGATGATCTTAGGGCGCTAGGTGTAGAGACACCCCTAAGGGCTTACTTATTCAAGTAACAAATGCCACAAAAGTTGACTAGTCAAGCTGCTTTTATCCATCGCACTTTTCAGCGTGAATACCGATGCTTCCCGAGGCTTAGATACCCAGTTATTTCGCACAATGGACATTGAAGCAGATTTTCAATTTTCTTGTTTTTTTTTCTTTTTTTTTCTCTTTTTTTTTCATTCATCATTTTTTCACATGGTTCTGCAACAACATAAGCAAGTTAAACAGTTCTAAGTCGTGAAATCAGTGCACATAGACAACTCCACAAAAAACTTAGCCCAATAAACATGCTTCTTATATTCAAGTACTCATGTATCACAAATTCAATTCAAATCAATTACTATGGATCATGACTTAGTTGTTATCATTCATTAACAAATTAAGCATCAAACAGATTCTGAATTTTAGCATCAATTTTCAATCTTTGACTTTAACCTTCGAACACATAGGCAAATAGAACCATGGAACCCAAGTTTTCAATTTTTTTTTCAATTTTTTTTTCAACTTCCCATCAAAATTGGATTTTTTATTTTATTTCTACATAAAATAAAACCTACATCTCCCCCCCCACACTCAAACCTTACATCGTCCCCAATGTAAGAAAATCATGCAAAGAAGAAAATACTACTAGCTAACATGCAATAAAAAAAACTAAAAAGTGAAGGGATAGAAAATTCAAATCTGAGATCTTGGGTTGCCTCCCAAGTAGCTGCCCTTGTTTAACGTCTTCAGTTAGACGTCATGTCTCTTTTCTCAACCAGCATCAATAAATTCTATAACCTTCATCATCGGTAGATTCAACCTTCTTTTTGCCTTCCTCGTGAGCTTAGTTCCGTTATCCAACAAAATTCGATACTTTTCTGAATATTTTGGTAACGAGTGTAAGGCAGCCACAGTTTCCTTCAATTCCTGATGCCATTCTATCTCGTTTTCAATGTCCATGTCCAAACTATTGGTGATAGCAACCTCCAAGTTATCCTTATGCAGATGTTCAAAAGTTTCCTGCACTAAGGAGTCAATCACATCAATCTCAAAAACATGATTCACATCACTAGGATATCTCATGGCATCATAGATGTTAAACTGAATCTTCTCGCCATCAAATTCCATAGTCAAGGTCCCATTATGCACATCGATCATGGTTCTTGCCGTTTTCAGGAATGGTCTTCCTAACAAGATGTGGGAAGGGTTTGGTGATTTATCATCTTCCATATCCACAATGTAAAAATCTGCAGGAAAGATTAGTTCGTTCACCTGCACTAAGACATCTTCAATTACCCCTCGGGGGTAAGTGTTAGTACGATCTGCCAATTGGATAATCACACCAGTATTTTTCAAAGGGCCTAAATTTAAGGAAGCATAAACAGATAAAGGCATAACATTAATTGAAGCTCCTAAATCTAGCATGGCTTTTTCAAATCTGGTGTTTCCTATTTTGCATGGAATTGTGAACATACCAGGATCTTTACATTTCAGAGGCATTTTCCTTTGAAGAACAGCAGATACATTTTCCCCGACAGTGACTTTTTCATTATTTTGCAATTTTCTTTTATTAGTGCATAATTCTTTTAAAAATTTAGCATACCGTGGTACTTGTTTAATTGCATCAAGAAGAGGGATGTTCACTTCTACTTTCCTAAAAGTTTCTAGAATTTCTTTTTCTTGTTCATCTTTCTTTGTAGTTTTAGAATTTCTGGGGGGAAAGGGTAGAGGAATGTTTTTAAGCTGACAAGGAGAGTGAGATATTACCTTGGATTTTTCGGTTTCCTCCTTAGCTACTTCCTTTTCAAACTCAATGGTGGCCGATGGTGTATCCATTTGTTTTCCACTCCGCAAATTTATGGCACTGGCATTCTCCCTTGGATTCACTACTGTTTGAGATGGTAATTTTCCTGAGCCTCTGGATTCCAATATCCTCACAGTCGAAACCAGTTGTCCTACTTGGTTCCTTAAATCTTGAACTGAAGTTTTTGTCTCTTGCTGGAACTGCTGTGTCTGATTCATGAAATGTTGTGTGTGTCCCATGAACTGTTGTGTCTGTCCTATGAATGCTTTGAACATATCCTCTAATGATGTTCCAGTAGGTGTAGTGTAACACCCCCTTTCCAAAATAGAAAGAGAGGTTACTCAAAACACAACAGAACTAAGGAAGATCACAAGGTTCTAAACCACAAAAGAGTAATCTCATAATAATTCAATATCATAAGACAAACCATAATAAATGACACACTGGCTCAAACTACAGTCTAAATAATTATTACAATTCCAAGTAACTGACTCATCAAGTCTAAACAGAATATTTCTAAATCATTGGAATGAATGGAGCTCTCATCACACTTGCCCTTGATCCCCCTGATTACCTGCCGGAAGAAAAACACAGCATGAGCCAAATGCCCAGTACGGATATAGAATGCAAGAATAATGTAACGGAATAACTAACACAATTAAATGAAATGAAATGAAGCGGACTGAAACGAAACGAATAAAACTAACACAATGAAATGATAGGCTGAATCAAATGGCTGGGTGTTATTTCATACCGAGCTCAGAATATAGTAATATACCTTGCCACACAGGCAAGTCAAATAATGCCACACAGGCAATCAAAATAATGCCACACAGGCAATCACACATCGGACTGCGCAATCCAGATGCGTGCAAATCGGAAGGTGTGTTTGGCACAAACATCACCAATCCGCAGAACAGAACAGAACAGAAAACTAGGGTCGACCCATACGCCTCCCACAACAAACACCAAATGGCCAACTCCCACTGGAGCACAAAACGGAGACGCCGTGGACTGATCACACCGCCACGGAAGGTGTCATGCCTCGGTGCCAAGAGGACATGCCTATGGTACCCCCACAGGTGGTTATAGCTCAGGTATACCCTACGGTATTCTAACAAAATATAATGTCACAACACATGCGACAAGATATCAACACAAAGGGGTTCTAACATGTACATATTAAATCGAACGAATCGTCAACACAAGTCTCTAAAATATACTAACATGTACATCACTAAAAATATAAAAATAAAATTTAGACATGACACACTAGTCTAAAGAGTACAATGTGAGTTCTAATACAACGCCAAAATAAATTTATCACAATAAATTGACAAGGAACAATTATGAGAGACAATACTAGATTTCGAAACGAATAACGAAACGAACGAATTAAAAATAAATGAGTCTCGCTGAAAAGTACGGAATCCGTACCTGGATTAAGCAACGTAATACCCAAAGTATATTCCAAAAACTCGTTTAGACTCCCCCTTCGCTCAATCTAAATAATTTAATAAAATTTTATTACAAATTTTAACCATTACTAACATAATATTATTTAATATGTATATAAAATTTTTAATTTAATTTAAAAAAAACATAACACACGTTAGCTAAAATAACATAAATAATATAATATATATATATATATATATATATATATCTAACTGAACCAAATATATATATATATATATATATTTAGCAACTAATATGAAGTTATATAATATATACGAATATATATAAACTACCCATCATCATTACTAAAAAAAAATCATCAAAGTATTTGTATGATTACATAGTTTAGTCCACTGAAATCAAATATTATATATATATATATATATATATAATGATAGCCAGAAATCTCTAGTTATTATATATATATACATACTCAATTATTTATCAGGCAACCTTACAAATCAATCACCGCCAGTACAAGAGATACAGGATTAACGAAAATTAAGAAAAGAAAATTCATTCACAGATATCATCACTTAGAATTGTCAAAGACCCACATATATACCAACAACTTACAATTCAATCTCTCCTTTTTCTTCTCTCTCTGCAGCGGCGACTTCTTCTTTTTCCCAATTACGTATTAGGTATAATGCTCAAGTAAATTAGGTCCAGCTATTTGTTTAATAAAAAAAAATCTTATTAATTCTCTTAATTATAATTGGATTTATAATTACCCACATATATTTAAATTAAGCCCAATTAATATTAAAAGCCCAATTTGTACTAAATTAATTTATTCAACACTTATTAATTTATTAGCCCAAAATAAATGACTAGCTTGACCCAAATACAAGACAAGGTCCAATTAGAATACGTTGTTAAAATAAATAATTGTTTTATTATCTAATTATTCCTCTCTCTTTTTTTCGGGTATTACATCACCTACCCCTTAAAAGAATTCCGTCCCCGGAATCAAAAGAATAGAACGTACCTAATTATTAAAAAGATGCGGATATTCCGCTCGAATAGACTCCTCCATCTCCCAAGTGGCTTCCCGCTCCGAATGATTCTTCCACAAAACCTTAACAAAAGGAATAGTCTTCCTTCTCATAATCCGCTCCTGACGATCCAAAATCGCTTCGGCTTGTTCCTCACAAGTAAGATCCTCCCGAATCTTATCGAACGGATATTGCACCACATGCAACGGATGATAATTGTAACTTCTCAACACCGACACATGGAACACATTGTGCACATGAGCTAGCTGTGGAGGCAAAGCTAACCGATATGCAACCTCGCCAACCTTCTCCAAAATCTCAAATGGCCCAATATAACGCGGACTAAGCTTCCCTTTCAACCCAAATCGCCGAATGCCCTTCCAAGGAGAAACTTTTAGAAACACATGCTCACCAGGTTCAAATTCTAAAGTCCTCCTATGCTTATCAGCATAACACTTCTGCCGTGATCGAGCCGACTTTAGTTTCTCTTTAGCCACCGCTACTTTCTCCGTAGTGATTTGAACTAACTCAGGCCCTTCTATGGCCCTTTCGCCAACCTCATCCCAACAAGTTGGTGCCCGACATTTCCTACCGTACAGTGCCTCAAAAGGAGCCATTCCAATACTTGCATGCCAGCTGTTGTTATAAGCAAACTCAACTAGGCTCAAGTAATCATCCCAATTACCCGACCACTCAAGTGCACAAGACCTCAACATGTCCTCCAACGTCTGAATGGTCCGCTCGGATTGCCCATCAGTTTGCGGATGAAAAGAAGTACTGAAGTTGAGTCGAGTACCCCAAGCTCGTTGAAACCCTTTCCAGAACCGTGAAGTGAACCGTGGGTCCCGATCTGAAACAATAGACACCGGAGTACCATGAAGCCTAACAATCTCCTGCTGAAAGATATGTGCCAACCTATCCACCGAGTAACCCTCATGGATAGCCAAAAAGTGTGCCGATTTTGTCAATCGATCCACCACTACCCATATGGCATCATTTTTCCTGAAAGTCTTCGGCAACCCAGTCACAAAATCCATCGTGATATCCTCCCACTTCCACACTGGAATGTCTAACTGTTGCAACAACCCACTAGCTCGCTGATGTTCTATCTTCACTTGTTGACAAGTGAAGCACTTTCCAACATATTCAGCCACGTCTCGTTTCATCCCATTCCACCAAAAATTCTTCTTCAAATCCCTATACATCTTCGTAGAACCTGGATGAATAGAAAATGGCGAACTATGAGCCTCAGACAACACAGCCTCCCGAATGATTGGATCTGACGGTACACACAACCGCTCACCCAACCAAATTACGCCATGGTCATCAATACGAAACTCGGACTGCTTGCCCTCCTCTAAATTCTGCGTCAAACCCCACAACTCCCCATCTTCCTTTTGAGCTTCTTTGACCCGCGAGATAAGAGAGGGCTCCACTCTCATACCCGCCAAAAGCCCATCTGAACTTCGTACATACAACTCCAACTCAATCCGCTCCATTTCCGAAATAAGCTGAGGTTGTGTAATAAGGGCTGCAACACTTCCTGAACTCTTTCGGCTAAGAGCATCTGCAACCACATTTGCCTTCCCCGGGTGATACTGAATCCTCGCATCATAATCTTTTAGAAGTTCCAACCAACGCCTCTGCCTCATATTGAGCTCCTTCTGAGTGAAAATGTATTTAAGACTTTTGTGATCGGTGAAGATATCACAAGTCTCTCCATACAAATAATGCCTCCAAATCTTTAAGGCAAAGATTACCGCTGCCAACTCCAAATCATGTGTGGGGTAGTTCACCTCATAAGGTTTAAGCTGCCTAGAAGCATAAGCAATCACCTTACCGTGTTGCATCAAAACACACCCCAAGCCCTTCTTAGAAGCGTCGCTATAAATTTGATAGCCTCCTGTCCCCGACGGCAATGCAAGTATAGGAGCTGTCACAAGCCGTTTCTTCAACTCCTCGAAACTCTTCTCCCGCTCTTCATTCCACATAAACTTCACGCCCTTTCTCATCAACTGGGTCAATGGCAAGGCAAGCAAGGAAAACCCTTCCACAAACCTCCTATAATATCCTGCCAAACCCAAGAAACTCCTAATCTCCGTCACTGTAGTAGGTCTTGGCCATTTAGTGATAGCCTCAACCTTCGCAGGATCCACCTTAATGCCTTCAGCAGAAACAACGTGGCCCAAAAATGCAACCTGTTCCAACCAAAACTCGCATTTGGAGAATTTAGCATACAGTTTCTCTTTCTGCAAAATTCCTAACACTGTGCGAAGATGCTCCTCATGCTCTTCCTTAGACTTAGAGTAAACCAATATGTCATCAATAAAGACAATGACAAATTGGTCCAGGTACTCCCTGAACACCCGATTCATCAAATCCATAAACACCGCCGGAGCGTTAGTCACACCGAATGGCATCACCAAAAACTCGTAATGCCTTTACCGAGTATGAAAAGCCGTCTTAGGGATATCCTCATTCCTCACCCTCAACTGATGATAGCCCGACCTCAAGTCTATCTTCGAAAAATACTTTGCCCCTTGAAGTTGGTCAAACAAGTCATCAATCCTCGGCAATGGATACCGATTTCGGATGGTGATCTTGTTCAACTCTCTGTAGTCTATACACAGCCTCATAGACCCGTCCTTCTTCTTTACAAACAAGACCGGAGCACCCCACGGCGAAACACTCGGCCGAATTACACCACGATCCAACAGTTCCTGCAACTGTTCCTTCAACTCTTGCAACTCCAACGGTGCCATCCGATACGGTGCCTTAGAGATAGGCTCCGCACCAGGAACAAGCTCAATAGCAAATTCCACTTCCCGCTGTGGTGGCAACCCTGACAACTCCTCAGGAAACACATCGAAAAAGTCACGGACAATTGGAACATCCTCAATACGAGACTCACCCTTAGAGGTATCTCTCACAAATGCCAAATACCCATCACAACCCTTTGCCACCAACTTCCCAGCCTTCAAAGCTGAAATTAACTTCACCACTCTACTCGGCTGAGAACCCTGATACACGAATTCTGGATATTTCATATCTCCGAATATAACCTTCTTCGCCTGACAATCGATAGTGGCTTGGTGTTTATCCAACCAGTCCATCCCAAGAATGATATCAAAATCGTGCATACACATCGGAAGAAGATTAACACTACGGATCTTATCCCCAAAACTGATCGGACACCCCCGATACAAATCAGAAATAACAACAGAAGTCCCCATCGGGGTAGCAATAGACATAACAGAATCTAAAGACTGAGATGGCACACCCAGGTGCCGAACAAAAGACTGAGAAACAATGGAATGAGTAGACCCTGTATCAAATAAAATAGACGCTTCACGATTTCCAACTAAAAGAGTACCAAAAACAGTACCTGGTACACCTGCCGCCTGGTTATACGTCAAAGCAAACACTCGGCCACCCTGACGCTGACCTCTATTGCCACCATTATCACCACCTCCACCATTTCCGCGTGGACCGGTACAATCCCTAGCAATGTGACCCATCTGTCCACACAAGAAGCATGCACCTGTGAGTCTATGACACTGCCTCCCCGGATGAATAGCCCCACAAATAGCACAAGGAGCTATCGGAATAAGATTCGGGTTACCCCCACCAGCTGGTCCAGGATAACGACCCTGATTCTGTCCCTGCTGACGATTCTGCTGACGATTCTGACCATTCCAAGGTAGCTGCAGCTGACGATTCTGCCCTTGCTGAGGCATCTGCTGATAACCCCTGTTTTGATTCTGACTACGCCACTGCCCCTGTTGGCCACCACGATTCCTATTCAACTGACCACCCTGATTTCTTCCATGCTGGACTGAAGTTTGACCCTGCTGGTCATCTCTGTCCCTCTTTCGACTCCCTTCCGGTTTGGAAGTCCGAAAGTCCTGCCGCTCCATCTCAATGTTCTTGGCCGCATTAGCCACCGCCGATACATCCGCAAACTTGGTGTTAATGAGATGTTGGCGATACCTATAATGAATCCGCCACTTGAACTTTTCCGCCTGTTCTGCTGCAGTCCCTGCAGACGTTCCCGCAAAACCTGCCAACCTGGTGAACCTGGTCATGAAATCGGTAATGGACTCATCATCCTTCTGCCGAATGGATAGATACTCTCTAGCATAGGCCTCTTTATCAGCAGCTGGAAAGTACTGCTGATAAAAGACCTCACAAAACTCAGCCCAACCAAGTGTCTCAACATAACCATCACCCTTTGTTGTTTTCATCGCTTTCCACCACCTCTGTGCATCCCCTTCCAGCTTATAAGCAGCAAGTAACACTTTCTGATTATCCGAGCACCCCAACACATCAAAAATTTTCTCTAGGTGAGCAATCCAATTCTCTGCATCAATTGGAGTTGGAGCTGAACTAAATGCCTGTGGTTTCTGCTTTTGAAACCTTTCCAACCACACATACATTGGAACCACCTGCTGATCAATACCATCTGTATTCACTTCCTCTTCGTTTGCATGTGGACCATTGTTTCTCGGGTTCTCCTGTTCAGGAATTTCTGGTGGCGGCTGCTGCATTGCCTGAACAACCTGCGCCACCAACTGAGGTAACGCCTGATTCACAGCCTGATTCACCAAGGTAGCCAATTGAGCATTAATCTGATCATTAGGTTGCTCATTGGACCGACCTTCACCTCTTCCCCTGTTGTTACCTCGCCTCCCAGCAACTCTAGCTGATCTTCGAGCCATCTAAGAAAGAGATCACGAATATAAACAAAGCAGATTAGAGACAAATTCGAATATGGCTGATATAATAGCTGAACAGAAAAATCAAACAGAACAAAAACCTAACCCAGAAGTCTACCCATAACTCACAGGTCAAACCTAAATAGGTTTTCTACAAGAAAGAACCTGGCTCTGATACCAACTCTGTAACACCCCCTTTCCAAAATAGAAAGAGAGGTTACTCAAAACACAACAGAACTAAGGAAGATCACAAGGTTCTAAACCACAAAAGAGTAATCTCATAATAATTCAATATCATAAGACAAACCATAATAAATGCCACACTGGCTCAAACTACAGTCTAAATAATTATTACAATTCCAAGTAACTGACTCATCAAGTCTAAACAGAATATTTCTAAATCATTGGAATGAATGGAGCTCTCATCACACTTGCCCTTGATCCCCCTGATTACCTGCCGGAAGAAAAACACAGCATGAGCCAAATGCCCAGTACGGATATAGAATGCAAGAATAATGTAACGGAATAACTAACACAATTAAATGAAATGAAATGAAGCGGACTGAAACGAAACGAATAAAACTAACACAATGAAATGATAGGCTGAATCAAATGGCTGGGTGTTATTTCATACCGAGCTCAGAATATAGTAATATACCTTGCCACACAGGCAAGTCAAATAATGCCACACAGGCAATCAAAATAATGCCACACAGGCAATCACACATCGGACTGCGCAATCCAGATGCGTGCAAATCGGAAGGTGTGTTTGGCACAAACATCACCAATCCGCAGAACAGAACAGAACAGAAAACTAGGGTCGACCCATACGCCTCCCACAACAAACACCAAATGGCCAACTCCCACTGGAGCACAAAACGGAGACGCCGTGGACTGATCACACCGCCACGGAAGGTGTCATGCCTCGGTGCCAAGAGGACATGCCTATGGTACCCCCACAGGTGGTTATAGCTCAGGTATACCCTACGGTATTCTAACAAAATATAATGTCACAACACATGCGACAAGATATCAACACAAAGGGGTTCTAACATGTACATATTAAATCGAACGAATCGTCAACACAAGTCTCTAAAATATACTAACATGTACATCACTAAAAATATAAAAATAAAATTTAGACATGACACACTAGTCTAAAGAGTACAATGTGAGTTCTAATACAACGCCAAAATAAATTTATCACAATAAATTGACAAGGAACAATTATGAGAGACAATACTAGATTTCGAAACGAATAACGAAACGAACGAATTAAAAATAAATGAGTCTCGCTGAAAAGTACGGAATCCGTACCTGGATTAAGCAACGTAATACCCAAAGTATATTCCAAAAACTCGTTTAGACTCCCCCTTCGCTCAATCTAAATAATTTAATAAAATTTTATTACAAATTTTAACCATTACTAACATAATATTATTTAATATGTATATAAAATTTTTAATTTAATTTAAAAAAAACATAACACACGTTAGCTAAAATAACATAAATAATATAATATATATATATATATCTAACTGAACCAAATATATATATATATATATATATATATATATATTTAGCAACTAATATGAAGTTATATAATATATACGAATATATATAAACTACCCATCATCATTACTAAAAAAAAATCATCAAAGTATTTGTATGATTACATAGTTTAGTCCACTGAAATCAAATATTATATATATATATATATATAATGATAGCCAGAAATCTCTAGTTATTATATATATATATATATATATATACATACTCAATTATTTATCAGGCAACCTTACAAATCAATCACCGCCAGTACAAGAGATACAGGATTAACGAAAATTAAGAAAAGAAAATTCATTCACAGATATCATCACTTAGAATTGTCAAAGACCCACATATATACCAACAACTTACAATTCAATCTCTCCTTTTTCTTCTCTCTCTGCAGCGGCGACTTCTTCTTTTTCCCAATTACGTATTAGGTATAATGCTCAAGTAAATTAGGTCCAGCTATTTGTTTAATAAAAAAAAATCTTATTAATTCTCTTAATTATAATTGGATTTATAATTACCCACATATATTTAAATTAAGCCCAATTAATATTAAAAGCCCAATTTGTACTAAATTAATTTATTCAACACTTATTAATTTATTAGCCCAAAATAAATGACTAGCTTGACCCAAATACAAGACAAGGACCAATTAGAATACGTTGTTAAAATAAATAATTGTTTTATTATCTAATTATTCCTCTATCTTTTTTTCGGGTATTACATGTAGGGACTGCTTGCTTCGGTTGATATTAAGGTTGGGCTGGTTGGAAGCCCTGCTGCCTAGGTAGAAATGTTGATGGTGTCGCTTGCTTGCTCCCATAACTCAGATTTGGATGATCCCTCCATCCTGGGTTATATGTGTTTGACTACGGATCATACTTTTTCTGAGGTGGTGGATGATAATTTCCCATTGCATTAGCTTGTTGCACAGGCTCGTCATCTTGTAATGTTGGACATTCATCTGTATTGTGATTTGGTTGTAGACATATTCCACAAACCTTTGCAATTGGCAGTTGACCTGTAGCTAATTGTCTAACCATAGCAGTTAATTCAGAAATTTGTTGACCATAATCACATGTGCTTACCTCGCTTACCCTTACTGGTGCATGATTTGTTCTAGTGCCATATTGTTGCGAGTTTGCTGCCATGTTTGCAATTAAATTTCTTGTCGCCTCTGGGGTCTTGTCAAATAGTGCTCCTCCGCTAGCTGCATCGATCATGCTCCTATCCATCGGTACCAACCCTTCGTAGAAATACTGGATCAGGTGTTGTTCATCTATTTGATGCGGTGGACAACTGAAACAAAGCTTTTTGAATCTTTCCCAATACTCGTATAGTGTCTCCCCACTGAATTGTCTAATCCCACAGATCTCCTTCCTTATGTTGGCTACTCTTGAGGCTGGAAAGTATCTCTCCAAGAATAGCTGCTTCATGTCATTCCAAGACTGTATTGAACCTGAGGGTAGGTAGTACAACCAATCCTTTGCCAAATCTGCTAGGGAGAATGGGAATGCTCTCAGCTTGATTTGCTCTTCGGTGATTCCGTTTGGTTTCATAGTAGAGCACACCACATGAAATTCCTTCAGATGTTTGTAGGGGTCCTCACCTGTAAGACCACGAAAAGTAGGCAGTAAATGGATTAGTCCAGATTTAAGTTCAAATGCAGCATCTAAATTAGGATATTCAATGCACAGAGGTTGTTGATTTAAATTAGGAGTTGCCAACTCCCTGAGAGTTCTATTGTTGTTTGGAATCGCCATCTCTTCTTCTTTGTCGGATTCGTTGGATAATAATTCCAAAGCTAAGTTGAGGCCTGGTGATGATGCGGAAGCCTCGTCTATATCTGCAGAAGACTGCTGAACTTTAAGTTTTTCCTTCTTTAGCCTCCTTGCAGTTTTCTCAATCTCTGGATCAAAATCTAATATAGTAGCCTGAGAAGATCGAGTCATAAAACAAGAACAAAACAAATAATAGAATAAAAACAAAACGATAAATTACTCCCCGGCAACGGCGCCAAAATTTGGGAGCTGTCGTTTACACTCCTAAATTAACCTCACTTTCACTTCACAATTTATAATAATTAGCACAGTAATAAGTAAGGATCGATCCCACAGAGAGTAAAGTTGTTTTATAATTATTCTACTATTTCAACAGAAAATAAAGATGGGGTTTTTTTTTTGAAAATTACTTTTAAACTAAGAGAACAAAAATTAATGATTTAACCAAATATGTAAAAACTTCAGTTCTGCAGTTCAGTTTCACCAAGTACAGCAATCAATTAATCAAGTAATTATTATTTTTCCTTCAATGAAATTATTAGCTCTAGATAACAATAAGCTCTGCTATCCGAAATTCTCCTTAGATTATCACTGTATGAAATAAGCTCTTTACAAGATTCTAACTAGCATATAACCTAGAATAAGCTCTCTAGATTTAATATGATAGAAGCATTAAGAAATAGAGAATTAGGCTAATCCAAGCAACAAATACATAAGCTCGATTTGTTTAACTTGTTTTCTAATAATCTTAGCAATAAACAAAAGCTTGTCCACAATTATTATTACCAAGTTGTTACTTGTGATGAAGAGAGATATCAATTACACGTAATACCAATCTTAATCTAACATATGATAATGATCAAATTAACTCAATTGGCCATATTAAATTAATTAAATCAATTAGCATGCAATCAATGAAAACAGATTATCAGAAGAAATTTCACATAAGAAGGAATAAATAATAATACTCAATTAATTAATTACTTGTAACAAGGATTCACGTCCCTTTAGAACTGAATAAAAAGAACTAGCCTGACATGCTCTTGAGCCTTCACTCCAATAGAGGATAGTTGAATGTTGAATAATTGAATGAATAAAACCATGACTCTCATCCTCTATTTATAGTGCTAGACAAAGTCCTAAATCCTATAGGATGTAGAAATCCAAATCCTAAAAGGAATTACAAATCATAACTAGTTTCCATAAAGAAATAGAATTCAATTTGGAAATAAATCTTAATCTAAAGGAAATCCTAAAGCTAATAGAAATATCAATCCAATTCCATGTAGAAGTCTACCAAAATCTGCGTTTAGAAACTTTCCAAAAATCCAAGATTTCCTGATTTTCCCGCTCAAATTCGCTGGGGCGAATTTTCATTTCCTGCTGCGACGTCCTTTGGAAAAACGAGCATAACGTTTGATCCAGGAGGAGTTACGGGGTCTGCTACCTATCAAAACGAAGATATCGACGAGATCTACAACTTTCATTCTTTGAGAATCGACAGAATCGCTCTGCATCAAGGTCTAAATCGGGCTCCAAATGGCTGCTGTGTAAATTGCAACTTCCAAACTTTGAGGTTCAACGTCCGTTTAGTAAAAATATTATAACTTTTTCATATGAAATCCGATTGGGACGATTCAAGATGTTCCGGAAAGCTAAAGTAGAGCTCTACAATAAAATCCAAGTCCCAAGCCAAGAACACGCATCCAACTTAATGCTAAAAATCCTGCAATTTTCGTTTTTTTCTCATTTTAGCTCCAATTCTTCCAGAAATCATTAAACAACTTAATAAGCTCATATACACATGAAACATGCAATAAAACTAAATATAATGGAATCAAAATAAATGAATAATATGCATTCATCACTTATTCCCTTGAACGTCTTGCTCGTATGTACGTGAATGAGATTGTGAGATTTCATGGCATGCCAGTATCCATAGTTTTGGATCGTGACCCAAGATTCACTTCAAGATTTTGGGTTAGCTTACAGAAAGCTATGGGCACGGACTTACGATTCAGTTCAGCATATCATCCTCAAACGGACGGACAATCAGAGAGGACTATTCAAACCCTTGAAGATCTATTAAGACTCTGTGTTCTAGATTTCAAAGGAAGTTGGGATAAGTACTTGCCACTGGTGGAATTCTCTTACAACAACAGTTATCAAGCAAGTATAGGCATGACTCCATTTGAGGCGTTGTATGGACGAAAATGTCGTTCTCCAGTATGCTGGGACGAGGTGGGAGAAGCAACGTTGTTGGGACCAGAGTTAGTACGCATAACTACAGAAAAGATCAAAATGATTCGACAACGTATTCACACTTCACAAGATCGACAAAAGAGTTATGTTGATCTTCATCGAAAGGACGTGGAATTTAATATTGGGGATCATGTACTGTTATGTATTGCTCCATGGAAAGGAGTTACAAGATTTGGAAAGAGAGGAAAGCTCAATCCAAGATTTGTTGGTCCATTTGAGATTCTTGACCGAATAGGAAATGTAGCCTATAGACTCGCATTACCTCCAAATATGTCTCGTGTTCATAATGTTTTTCACGTATCTATGTTTCGTAAATATGTGAAAGACCCGAACCATATTATTGAGTTAGAACCAGACGAGATAGCCGAAGATTTAACATACGAGGAGGTACATGTGAAGATTTTGGATAAGAAAGAGCACGTCTTACGCACGAAGGTTATACCACAAGTTAAAGTTTTGTGGCGAAACCATGCAATTGAGGAAATGACACGGGAGTTGGAATCGAAAATGAAAGTGAGGTACCCTCACCTGTTCGAAACATCAGGTACGTACGTCAATTTCGAGGACGAAATTTCATAAGGAGGGGAGGTTGTAAGAACCCAACTTATTATAAATAAAATTGAATTTTCCTTTATTCATTATTCTAAATTAATAAGGGTTAATTTGATATAATACTTTGGTTATGGGTGAAATGTGAAAATTTTACAAAATAAACACGTGGTTATTAAAATATTTATTTTTGTCGGAAAATATTCGTTTGGTCGTGGAATATTCTTACTGTCGGGGAATATTCGTACGACGGCGCAGTCATTTGTGGGCCCCATACCGGAAAACGGTTGGATGAAAGAAAACGACAAAGATTGAGTTTTATAAATAACGGCGTAAATTATTACCGTTAACACCGTTGGGTTACCTGGTGGTTAAAATACAGTAATATGCGTGGTTGCACAGTAGCACACGGTATTGCACAGTATTGTTGAATTATTGATTCGTACGTAAGAAGGCGCTACTCAATAATTGTTACAGTAGTTACTGTTCATTATTTTATTATATTGATTCAATAATTGCTGCATTGTTAGTTTATATTATTATTGTTTCAATAATTGTCACTGCACAGTATTTCTCATTATCAGATCAATAATTCATATTATTTGAATAATATTATTATATAACATTATTGGCAATGTCTAGAAAGTTCTGTCAAGGAGAGGTTAGGTCATCTAATTGCGCGCCAGTAAGGAGAAATCTTTATTGGAAAGCCCCCCTCTTTCCTGGGAACGGCCTGGTAATCATAATTGTGATTCTGTAATATTATTTGTAAATAATTAATTATTGATTTATATGATAATAAAATATTTATTTGATATAAATGATGGATATATTTATTTTATGCAGTTATAATTGAAGGAATTAATGTTGAGGTATTTTTGTCAGAATGGAGGTATTGAAAATTAAATCACTATTCTTGAGATATATTGTGTGAGTTATAATTTTTAATCTGACCGTTGGATCGTTGTGATTTTTGGATATGTTATACACATATAAGTTGAGTATATGTCCACAAATTTTGAACCGTTAAAAATGAACAAATGATTTGTTATGAATTTTAAGAGGTGTCTGATTCAGAAATTAGGGTTATAAATGATTTTGGTGAAAATTTCTAGAATTGAGTGGGCCCCACTTGTGGTTGGTGAAAAATGTGCTGAATTTTATTTCAAATGTGGTGGGTGGTAATAGTAGCAGGTAAAGCCATCAGGTAGCAGGTCAAGTCTGCTTCGGCGGGCTAACATTTTCCTATAAATAGAGGGCTAAGTTAGAATTGAAAATCACACCAGAAACAAAGTTTTCTCTCTTTCTCTCTCTATATTATAGAGCGTATTCTTGCGAGTATACTTTGAGGGTTGCTATACGGTGCGAGTTTCTGTCAGCACTATACCAAAATTCAGTCAGAAGTACGGTTATTTTGAGGTAAGGGATGTTATTTCTTTCGCAAATGATATTATTTTCTTCAATATCATTATGCCAAAATATTGGTTGAACTTTTTATCAAATTTGGAACTTGTTGTGTCGGGGTTACTATTCACGTATACGGCACTATTCACGAATACGGCATTATTCACCGAAAAATAGATTTTTTTTCTTTTTGTCCAAAATATCTATTATGGGTATTATCTTTGACTGTATCCATGTTTTGGTCTTTATTTTTGAAATTCTGCTTCATATTTGGTTATTATGGAGTATTATTGAATTTGGATATACTGAAATATGAATCCTTAATCCTTAATCCTTGTCATTTTGTTTCACTGGATTCGTTTCTTTAAAAAATATTTTTCATCATCCTCAGCCCTAAATGATGATACTATTGAATATCTTTGGCCTGTAGTGCAAAGATAAATGATTACTGATGAATATCTTTGGCCCGTAGTGCAAAGATGAATAGGTATTGAGATGAACATGACCAACCGGTGATATAAATAAATATCTTTGGCATGTAGTGCAAAGATGATTAAAGATGTATATTGATTGTTGTTACAGGGATAAACTATTGATGATGGACTCTTAAATATTAGAAGATAGTAGAATTCATCATCTACATGACTCTTCTAATGGAATGTTGTTTCCGCTGTATTTGTTGATCTAAAACTTGTTGTCGATTATATTTTATCAGATTGTTCCCTGTTGAAAACTAATGATAATTTGTTGTATATTATCTTAGTAATAATATTCTTTACTGGGCTAGTTGAGCTCACCCTTTTCCTTTTTGTTCCATTTTTCTTCTTAGGAGGTGAGAACATAGCAGGATCGAGTGGGGGTATGGAGTGAGGTTTATAGAAAGATGTTTTAGCAGTCCTCACTATTTCTATAAAATAGTGTTTGAATAATTGTAATGAGGACTTATTTGCGTGAGGATATTGTCTAGAAGACAATATTTGTATTTAAATTCACAATATGTATTATCGTATTTCACACGACATTTGTATTATTGAAGTTGTAGTTTGCTTTATGTACCATGTATTTGGCGACTCAAAATGGGTGTTGTATACCTGTTTTGGGGGCGTCACAGTTACAATAATAATTATTGAATGAAATACTGAGTAGCTTCTGCTTTAACAATTATAGAATCAATAACCAGAGATACTGTTCAATACAGTGTGTTACTGTGAAATATCACGTACTACTAAAAAGTGGCGCATGTTACTGTTCTTTTAGTACCGGGTATTTCAATAGTTATCGGTAAAAAATTTGTCGCCAATTTTCAGAAAAGGTTATTATTGTCACTTTCTATATCTGACAGTTATTTCATTGTGGGACCCACTAATGATTGGTTATTTTGGCGCCGTCGTACGAATATTCCCCAACAAAAAGAATATTTTCTAACAAAATGATTATTTCGCGATAGACTGTTTACTATGTATTATTTGCACATATCACTCATAACTATAACATTTATTAAATCAACACCTTACTATTTAGAATAATATTAAAAAAATTAAATCTTATTCATAAAAAGTTGGGGTCTTACAATAATTGTTAATACTTGTTGGCAATTAAATTATCTCCCTTGCTTGGAATTAAATGTTTTCAGCGAAACCTGATAGTATAGAAGGGTTTGGCAAGGACAAAGGAAATGGAAAGTTGAATGAATAATTAAAGTATGATATCTGTAATAGTTAGATGTTTTGTAATAATATCTTATTATGATGTAATGAAGTTTTTAAAGGTTTGAGAACCTGAGATTGACAAGTTAGACATATTGTAAAAGCTAGTAATTACTTTTATCTCAATATTAGTTTGGTGAATAGATCTCATTGGGCTATGCTTTTAGGCTTCTCATTGGGCTTATAATATCTTAAAATGCATCTTAGTCTAGGCCTCAACTAACATGCACAAAGCTTCTTCTTGGGCTTGAAAACTAATTTAATTGCTTCCGTGCTAATAGATATAGGAACAATTACATTTTCTAGTACATTTCAGAAAAATTTATAACAAAAGTGCATCAAGAAAATATTTAAAAATTAATACATTTTTAATATTTTATTTATAAAATTAGTGCATTATGGAAAATCACAATCAAGTGAACTCCTTCATTCTTCTCCCCACTGATCCCACGATGGAACTCTCCACCTAAACTCTCATATCTGACCACCTCCCTCTTCCACCGTCATCTCGCCTCCCTCCTCCCCTCCCCTCCTCTCCTCTGTTCTTCCTCACCCTCCACAACCTCCACTCCTTATCTTTCCATCACAAGTCCCAACTTACCCCAATTCTCAGATCTGACCACATCTATTTTCTCCCTCTTCTACCGCCTCCACCGTTGTCTCGCCCCTATTCTCTTCACCTCATCTCTTCTTCGTCACCCTCCACCACCTCCACTCCCTCTCTCTCCATCATAAGTCCCAACTTATTGTCTGCCACCTATTGTCCACCCTACATCACCCATATTACCATATTAACATTATCTAGTATTAGTGTTTCAAATAGTGTCGGTACATTTTTTTATAGTACAGTTGGTAGCCAAACATTCATACAAAAGTAACCAATTCAATTTTATTAATGGGTTACCAATTAATTATAAAAAATTTAAGAACAGTTTCCAATTGTTACATGGATTTGTTTTCTTCAACATGTGCAATCATGAACAGTTTTATTGGGTTCTGTAATGGTCGCTATCGGTACATTTTTTTTTCCATAGTTCAGTTGGTAGCCAAACCTTCATACAAAGGTAACCAATTAAGTTTTATTGGGTTACCAATTAATTATAAAAAATTTAAGAACAGTTTTCAAGTGTTACCTGAATTTGTTTTCTTCAACATGTGCAACCATGAACAGTTTTATTGGGTTCTGCAATGGTCGCCGTCGGTACATTTTTTTTTTCCATAGTGCAGTTGGTAGCTAAACTTTCATACAAAGGTAACCAATTTAGTTTTATTGGGTTACCAATTAACTATAAAAAATATTTATAAACAGTTTCCAAGTGTTACAAATATTTCCTCCCTCCAACAGGAAATCTTGTAGTATGTTTTTTCAAACCAATAAAATCTTGAACCAGAGTTTATGGAGATGACCTTTCATCATCTGAACTGGAATCATTCTTCCGCCGCTCCTTGATTGCGGGAAATAGGCGTTGACGTTGAACACTTGGTGAAGGCGGCTGGTGAGATTCTCACTGTTGGTGCGGTGGATGAGAATTGTAGTAATATCTGGAAGTGGGTTGTGATGGTGACATCGGGCAATTGGAGTCTGATGACGATGGTGGCGGAGAAGGAAGCGACGGAGAGGGAAGCATAGGATAGAGAATGGGTTGACATGGATTATTGCAGGCAGAACATATTCTGCGGCGGAGTTGGGGGAGGAAGATAGATGAAGAATTCAGTTTTATTCTTGTATTCTTTTTGTAATTATTTTGTGGATGCACTAAACTTGTAATTACTTTCTAATTGTTTGTATAGTAATGTAAAGAACCCATAAATATATAACCTGCATATATTTATCAATTCATATCTTTTGCACAAAATAATTTCCAATAAAATTTCATTACATTAAATAAATATTCATAAACCTAATTACAAGGTTACATACTATACCCTATTGTCATAACAACTAGTTGCTTAATGCATTAATTAACTAGTTTATCATATTTTATGACTCACTAACACTAACATACATAATCATAAACCTAAACATGCATAAATTCATGAATTCTAACATAAGAATCTATGAACGAAAATAAAATATTCAACGACGATCTTATTTACCTCTTGGAATGCTAGCTTTACAACTTCGATCATACTTAGCTTGACTTTTTCTTTCTTTCTCTCAACTAACAAGTATTCTCACATATGATTCTCATTCTTCTCTTGCTCTAACTTTCTGAATTGGTGAGGATTAATAAAGGATGAGGGTTTCAATTTATAGACCACCAAAGCCTTGCAAAATATCCTACCAAACTTAACCTCCAAGTCTTGCTCAACCAATACAAATCAACCAAGTGCCTTAGAGTTAAGTGGCACCAAACAGGCACACATGGCCAAACACCTACCCCCTGCGAGTCACCATGTGAGACATCATGGTTAGTCACAAGCTTAGTCACCAATACATTTGAAATGCTAACATTTCTTAACCCTAATTAACTTTGTACATCTTAAATCTTTACTTCTAATTTTCCCCAATTCAAATTAAAATTTCAAACCCCGTCGACATTTATGTCAGTTTTTTCCAAATTCAATCTTAGAATTAATAAATCTCAATTAAAATAAAAATAAAAATAATAAAAAGAGAGGAATTTTGGCATCGACAATGCTAAAAATAAAATAAAAGGTATAAAAATATTATTAATTAAAATCTTATTATTTCATAATCATCAATAATCAATATAATGACAATTTTATCATTTTTGGTATAAACAATTAATGCCTAAATATAGATTAATACCCTGAACTTTAATTTTTATTTAATAATCATCAATAATCAATATAATTATTTTTTATACCAAAAAGGGTAAAATTGTCATTAAATTTACTTTAACAAATTAATAATGGTCTTATATTTACCCTTTTTGGTACAAAAAATTAATTAAATAAATGTTAAAATGAAACTCAATATCACATATATGTATATTTTAGTCACATGTCACTGTCATGTCATCAATTTTCTGGTGTAACACTATTAATTCAATGTAATAAAAAAATTAAAATTTTAATCCCCTAATTGAAAAAAATTGAGAAGACAATCTATAAACTGGAAAAAAATAAAAAAGTTTAATTTTCTAATTTAAAAAATTAAAAAGACAATTCCCAAAATTAAAAAAAATAAAATTCAGAATATTAATCTTTAGGCCTTTAACTAAAACGAACAAATAACGGGATACGTGAAGCAGTACGTGAGGCTGCCTAATGGAGCGTACCAAAATCATCTTCCAATTCAATAGATCTTCAGTATTTTAATATTATATAGTAATAGATAGATATTAAATTGAATTTTATTCCTGACATCACCATGGTCTCTAGCTTGAGACCTTGCTGGGGCGCCTTGTGCCCCAAGTCTGTCATGGACACTCTTTGACGTCCCCAACTTATCCTTAACAGAAATCCTCTGTTGAGAAGAACTGGTTGTTGTTAGTTGCCCTTCACCGGTAATTGTCCTACTGTTCTCCATAACCACTGATGTAGGACATTAATGAACGTGATTGAAATCCAGAAACACTAGAAAGCCCTCCTTCTAGCGCCAATGTTAACGCCAAGATCCGTCCATGCACTCCAATCACTAAAGTGCATCTAATATCCTGCACAGAAACGGGTAAACACCGAAAGCTTGACGACTTGGGCCTCCGGGGATAGCTTCGGTGTGAGAATAAGTATAGGCTGATATAAGGTTAACAATGGAGGCTTAATGCTCTAATGCTGGAAAGTAATAGATTGGATGTACCTTATAATCAATGAAGTGCCTAGTATTTATATTGTTCTCACCGCCTCGTAACCAATCATTCTCCGGATCAGATCAAGTTAAGGTTCCCAATCATCAGAGGATTGTATCAAATCTCCTTTAATTAGGGAAGCGAATTCATAGTCCAATACTTCCTTACAAAGTAGAGTCCAAATATAATTAGATACCTCAACCCGTATGTCCCCTATACACTCAATCCACTTTTGGCCCAAGCCCAAATAACTTCACATAATTAATGACCCAAATATCCATGGCCCAACATTCCAGAGGCCCAAATAATCATGGCCCAACAATAATCATATATAATCATTATAATTATTTTTTATACCAAAAAGGATAAAATTGTCATTAAATTTACTTTAACAAATTAATAATGGTCTTATATTTATCCTTTTTGGTACAAAAAATTAATTAAATAAATATTAAAATGAGACTCAATATTACATATATGTATATTTTAGTCACATGTCAATGTCATGCCATCAATTTTCTGGTGTGACACTATTAATTAAATATAATAATAAAATTAAAATTTTAATCCCCTAATTGAAAAAAAAATGAGAAGACAATCTATAAAGTGGAAAAAAATAAAATAAGTTTAATTTTCTAATTTAAAAAATTAAAAAGACTATTCCCAAAATAAAAAAAAATTAGAATTCAAAATATTAATCTATATTTAGGCCTTTAACTAAAACGAGCAAATAACGGGATACGTGAAGCAGTACGTGAGGCTGCCTAATGGAGTTGTAGAATGGAGATAGGGGGAATCGCGGTGTATAAGATCAATGCTGAATCCGAGTGCGTTAGCTTCTGGTAGGGGAGAAATATAAAGAGAAATAAAAGGAAAAAGAGACTGAAATTAAGTTCCATGGCTAAAATTTTGAAGGGGATTAGAGAATATGGGAAGGTGAGAAGAAAGTTTGAGGAATGGTAAGTTTATATAGGGTAAAGGGAATATGGAAGGTTAAGTTTTGAGGATTTTGTGCATTTAAATTGTATCAAAATTGTGCAGAGAATATGGGAATGGCTTTGATTAATGCATGATGTTTGGCAAGTGTTTGACAAACGTGCATGCTTCGCCCATTGATTTCGAAAGTTTCGGTCTGATTTTTTTATTCAATAAAATATTCTAATAAAACAGATAACTTTATATATAATATAATATATTCTAATAAAACAATTAACTTTATAAAAAGTTTTTTGTTTAATATAAAATTTTTTCTGTTTTATTACTATTATTATAATAATAAAATAAATACTAATTAAAAAGAAAACTTTGCCGAGAGTCATTACACCAAATATGGCATCTAGTGACAAATAAATCATTCACAAGACATAATATATCACTCACAAGACATCTATTGCGAATAAATGTTTCTTTCACAAGATTGCTCGCATACGACCTTCTCACAATTGGGCATCGTTCGCTAAGTAGTAATTAAATATTTTTTGTGAAGGATATATTGTAAATAACTTTTTCTTCACAAATTATATTTGGTAATGGAATATTCTTATTTATTGAAAAATTTGTTTACTTCATGAATAATATTTTAAGAATGACTATTTGAAATTAGTGAATAACTTTATTCCCTCGCAAATAATATATTGTGAAGAAAAAATTTATTTAATGAGAGAATATTTTTCTTCACTAATTATAAATTGAGAATCTTTCTTCAATTTAGTGCAAGAAAAATTCCTTCATTAATAACTAACTAATTAACTAGAAAAGATTTAGTGATGGAAATAATACTTCATTAATGTCCATTTCACAAGTAAAATCCTTCACAAATTATAAATTTATAAATAATCAAAATTCATTGCAAATTATAATTAATTTTTAAATTAGTGATTTCATATTTATTATTATTATTATTAATTGATATAATAAATATTAAATTTAATATTTCAAGTCAATATAAATGTCATACTTTTTTCAAATAAATTGATAAACTTATGCATAAAGAGCCAATAATTAAAATTAATACTCCATATATAAATAGGTAATGCTCAAGTCACGATAAGTACATAATTTGTTATTGTATCTTGATCTCCCAAAGATCATAGTACTTACAATATTTAATAACTAACATAAGAAAACTGAAAGAAAAATAACAAACTAAAAGGAATGAAGTGTACATCATGTTAGGTTAACTTCATCATCATTTTCCCCAAGGAAATTAAGGCTGGGCCTGTAAACTTCATGCTGCAAAAGAAACACCAAAATTCAATTTCAATAAGATGAGGAGTAAGAAAAAATGAACATGGTGAACTTAAATTAATAGGGAGAGAAAGATTAATGAAGGAAAAAGATAAAAATATAGCTATTAGTAAATACCTCAACTGATTCATAGTTGGTAAATGTTTGAAGGAAGTTGGTAAACTCTGTCTCTACCAATTTAGTTATATGTTCATTAATACTAGCAATGGACGGTTAGGGTGTACTATCATCAGTAGAAGCATCGTTCATAGACTCTATACCCAATCAACGGAGGACAATCTTATCAATTATACTCTCTAATACCTTAGGATCAATAGATTGTTGTGGTGAGGAACCTATACTCGGAGGCACCATATGAGGATAAGCAAGCAAGTCTAGTGAATGATATTTTGAAAAACCAAGTATCTAATATTTTTAGTCTCGCAAGTTATCTCGCTACTTCAAATAGCCAAGTCATCTATCTCTGGTGTACCGTCTTCTGGAAATTATAAAAATGCATGATATATTAGTAAAAAAATTGTTTACATATGTAAGGTATACTAAAAAAAATCATGGCATAGCCGACGAGACCATTGTCGACAGGTGCCACGCCATCGAGAATGACCTCACTGGCGACGACATAATCGTCGGTAATGAATCCTGTAGCATAAACCCCCATTTACAAGCCCCACGTTACACTGAATCACTTTACCTGCTCATTTCTTTCGAGTATGTTGATTTAGCACCTTATATGGTTTTAAATCTGTAATATATTTAGTATAACATGTTATATTTTTTACTATATCAAATATGCAAATATATATATATATATATATATATATATTTGAAAATTTTTTAATGCCATCATATTTGGGAGTTAGTATACATATGAATATGTATTAATACACATTAGTTAATGATGAAATAGCCATCAAATAGAAATTGAAACTGTAAATATTGGCTGGCTAAACTGAAAATCTCTAGAAAATGCAGTAACAAAAGATGTTTCCAGCATTGTTAAAGAATTCACAAGAGATCCAATTGTGACGCCCCCAAATCCAGGTCCCTTCGAACCTCGGATCCGTTCTGCCACGATACTACTATCGTCAAACTATTTATATATTTTATTTATAACTTAATGAATATAACTTTGCTTATTACAATTTAGAATATAAATTCTTTCCATTTTCAGAATCTATGTAATAACCCCAAACTTTATAAGTTTCACAACTTGGTCATTTACTATTCCTGTATTACATCACATTCGATGTTATATAAATATGCAGAATAATTTAAACTTTTTCAAACTCCTTTGAAAATAATTCTCTTATTGATATCATAACTTAAATCAATTATATAACCTTGAATCAAATTATATTATGATTCAATCTATTCGAATTACTATATAAACTTTTACATCTCGATTCGAATTCCTCTATGTACCGCCTAGTACAACTTTACAAGCTAACATATATTACACATCGTAAACTACTATCAAGTATATCTACTAGAACCTAAACATGGTTCAAGGGCATATATTTAATTAAACAAATCAATCTCCTTTTATGTGATTGAACTTTATCAATCAAGTAGCACATAACTTTACCGTGAGTCCTTAACCTGCAAAAGTGGTTATTTGAAAGGGTGAGCTAGACAGCCCAACAATTTTAACAGTTTTCATGCAGCACATAACATATAATAGCATACTCAGCACATGCATTCATAATTCATTAATATTTACTACGCATGTTACTTCTCACATAACATGCATATAGATTTATATCACTAACATATCATCAAAGATCAACTTTCAACTTTCATACATATCTCATATGCATTTCATATATATATATATATATATATCAACATTATCATAGCAAAATATAGTTCAACTAACAGATATAGAATTCATATATCAAATAAGAACTAAAAGACTTGCCTGATTCGTAGTTTATCAACTACGACTTACTGCACTTCATGTAGTCCTACACAGTTATATAATCATGGATTCATATCCATTAGTCATACATTTCATACGCTCTTAATATAAGAACAAATATTATCTTCTAACTAGGTTTGTAAAACCTACACTTCACTTTCTCATCATACTCTTACAATAGCTAGGTATGTATAGATATACTTTAACCACTCGTTCTTGTTATCAACATTTACATCTATCACACCTTTGACTCGGTATGTGTTTGACACATTAAAACTCATATAAGTAAGTTCAAACGTACACATAAGTCTAACTTAGTTGTAACTTTATACATACATCATCCTATATCCTACATACTCATGGCACAAATCAGATTATAAGTTACCATGAAGTCAAATAATCATAGTCTTTAATCATTACTTTATAATTTATAGATACCTTTTGGACTTATCATTTGAAAGTCTATAATCACCTCTTTAAACATTAAATCCTATCACCTAGCATGCTTCTTAAACACATTAGATTTGTATTGGTCATATAATACATGTTAGAGTAACAATACAAGCATGCAAACACCTTCAAACCATATACAGAAAACAGATCTTACTGCAAGCTGGCGCGGCCGCGCTTGGTTTGTACTGAGGAATGGTGAGGCCGCGCTACTCCTGGTGCAAACCAAGACTGCTATATAGAAGTTAGGACAGACTTGCAAATCCGATCACAATTCGGATAACACTTGCATAATCATACGTGAATATACTCAAGATTAGAACTTAAAGACATAATGAGCGTAATGCTTTGTTTTTGCAAAACTTCCTTTGGAAAATCATCAATCCAACTAGTAAGATTCTTGTAAGAATGCAAGATGAGTTCACATAGTCTAAATCATGCAAGGCAACTTCAACTCACATGTCTTATTTGTTTGTACATGTCTCTACACCAGCTTATAAGGTTAAAATACAACCACTCCATGTATATACAACTTAGTTTGCAAAATATCCGAGTTTGCCTTTGAAATTGTTTTAAACCAAATCAATGCAATATAATACATGTGAAAAACTTTGATTCTTACATCATGCATAATTAAACCTTGTATACATGCTATCAAAGTCATAATACCATTTACAAAATGTTTGAAGCTATTAGTTCTCAAAACTTTAGAGTTTTCTTTCAAAACATTTTAACCCAAGCTATATCGATATAGTATGTGCAAGGTAACTTAACAACTACATTTCATGCATGTTGATATGCGTATATAGGGTCCAAGGTCAAAACTCAAAGGACACCAAATTCATCAACTCCCGTTTCTCAAAAACTTTAAGGTTTCTTTTAGAAAATCATGTTAAAGTATTCCATTATGGTTAAAGTAATCCTAGTTATATTACATATTTATTATCATGAATAGTTATGTTTTATCACTTAGAATAACATATTCCATCGTCGGGAGCACTATACTTGTGTATGTGCTCGCTCGACGCCCTTCAATGGTTTTTGATTACGTAACAGTCACAAAGATGACTATTTTGACCCTTCCTAATTACCTCCAATTGAAAAACTTAAAGAACAAAAGTTTTAGGCCTATTCGTCCTCGTTCCGGATCATCTTGAATTGCCTCAATCGGAGTTTGTATGAAAACGTTATGGCCGTTTTACCAAAACATGTTAGAGTAGTCAGACTTGACACACATTTGGTGCGGCCGTGCCCATTTTCACCCCCATGCCATCGCGCCAGCGCCCAGCTGCGCTCCCGCGTGAGGCTTCACACAGATGATAGTTTTTGACATATCTTTCTCATTTTAAGTCCGAATCAGTTGGTTTTCGATTCGTTGGACTCGTTAAACTCTTAGATACTCATCTACATAATAATTATAAAACTTCAAACATATTAACAAACACAAAGATTAATCAAAAACTCATATTCATACTAAATTTTCACATTTTGACAAATTTAGCGAATTCACTCACTACGAATTCGTTTCTCAACCAAATTGATCCGTTTAACTCTCGTTGTTTTCGCATTTGACTATATTAACAATATCTAACAATAATTCATGGATTATAACAATACTTAGCCATCAAATTTGTGACTCAAAAGTGACTTTTTCTTATCATTTCTAAGGAATTGTAAAACATAGGAATCAAGAACATGAATGACAGAAATGTTACCTTCTTAATGCTTGAAATTGTTAACTATCACTCTCCAATCCTCCAATTGCTCCTCAATTCAACTTACTTTCTCTAGCAAATGCTCAGACTTTTAACAAACGAAAAAAGAAGAAGGGGAGTCTTTATTTATAGAGCAATCAATAATCAAGCAATAGCTTTGCCCAATAATTCAAACCAAGAGGAATAAGAAGAGTCTAGTGGATTGAGAAGAGTTGATTACCAACTCCACCTTCGTCCATCATTAGCAGCTATCTAGCCTTTACCGAGCTTAAGCAATAGAAGAGTAGGATAGGCCAATGGCCTAGTCACGTATATGAGAGAAATGAGACTCTCATTTTGAGACAAAGCTTATAACTCAGCATTTGTAAAATGTGACTTGCACACTTGGGTTTATTCCCCTTTGGACTAGCAAGTTTATCTCTAATATCTTAATATTGCTACATATGTTAAGTTAGAGACACATATACACAAACATATATGTACCTACCCACATATAAGAAGTATAATCTATATTTTAAATACACACCAATTTATAATCTTATTATATTAATAACTCACTTATTTGGTTTATGTCAAATAAATAAATTATTCATCTTATTGATTAATTAACACTAATATTAATTAATCCATTCCTCATAAATCAATTATTAATTAATATTCTATGATAATAATTAACAACAATTAACGATTAATATAGAATAATTGTTCACTTAATAAATCATTCGTTAATTAATATCATCATTAATATATCCCATCACTGTGCCACACAAGGCATATTCCACAAGCTCGATCTTAAGCTTCTCTCATTCTCCACACTTATTATTCTTTCAATATAATATTTATGTGACTCAAGCATTTAAATGCTAAACTATCTAAATCAATTATAAGCCTAACCTTTATGCTTATAATAATTAATATATACTCTATTAATTATTTGAATGATAACATCGACGATAATAACTTAAGTTATTTAATATATTAAAATAACTTAGTTTTCTTTCATTAATTAACTCCCTTGAAAATACATTAGAAATTATGTATTTTGTCATAACATAAATATTATGTTTTTTCTGAATAAAGACATTTACAATTAGAAATTAATTTACTTATTATCTCAAGATATTATTCTTAATATAATATCAATTAACTATATGTACGACACGTGTACATATATTATATATAAAAAATAGATAATACGTTTATTTTCTATTATAATAAATTGTTTCCATCAATTTATTTAAATATAGCAAATACGTTTTAATATATTTACTATATTATTAGTCATACCTCATACAAAAATATATAAGGTAATATTATTATTCAAAAATAACATTTTCTCCTTTTATTAAAATAACTCAATATTAGAAATTATTTTAATATCCTTTATTAGAAATATAAAATTATTATTTCTATCTCCCTCTATAAATTGTTCCCAAAACAATTTCTTCAAATATTAAATATCTATTTAAAGATATAATGATTTATGTCTCCCTTTAATAACGTATATACTTTTAACATTATTCGTACATTAGACTTTCTCACATATTACCATCCTGAGTAATTTATATAAAGTATCACATATTCAACACACATATTAATTCACTCCTTTACTTAAGTAAAATAAAACTTGCATTATATTATCATAGTTATTTAAGGTTTAACATACACATTATATTATTTCATAATATAACTCTCAACTATTAATTAACCAATATTATAATCATATCAGTGATTAGTACACATACACAAGAAAATGACGATTATACATTAATGTCACCCACTTACTATGATAAAATAATCCTATAAACTATTTAATATCGATAGGAAATTTTATCCACTTCTTTTATCTCAACTGAATTATCTCTGCGATAAATAACAATATATAATAATATATTTATTAATCACAAATATCACATATTACATAGTTCATATTACCCTATATAACACATTCTTACATACCTCGTAACACATAAATGTTTTTATTCGAACCCAATTCACACTCAAGAATTTTATTCATTAAATTTTTATTTAATAATTTCTGAAAAATCCGGGTTCTTACATCCTCTCCCCTTTATAAGGATTTCATCCTCGGAATCACCGAAACCTTCTCTACTCGGTGCTATTTCGAATATTACATATTCTTTTGAATAATTTTATTCATTCTCTTTTCGGAAGTTTTATTATAACTTGCTCGCTTGCATTCTACCACATTCTCCTTTCTACGGAACACTCTACTCACTACATTCATCGCACAGAAGAATAAAAATCTTCCACAATTTTTCAATAATCGGGAAGTAGTATGAATAACTCAGATTCCAATTTATGCTGAGGGGTCACAAGAATGTGAACTAGTGCTTCAACACAATTATCCACACCATCAACAAGAGTGTTCATCAATCACAAAGACTGAAAACACCCTCACACGTACACTAGGTGGCCAACCTATTGTACCACTACATTGGGCCGTAACGTAGTATTTTGTAACGACTACATGCGTTACGCTCAGAACCATTGTCCCCAAAAACATTTCCCCTTATAGGGTTGTTCACCTCAGCTTTTCAACGACTGAATCCGCACCAGAGAAATCAGGTTTGGCACAAATACACAAGAACGCTTGAATTCTATAATCATTTTTCAACAATCTTCTAGCCGAGTCAAATAACCTAGACTGTTATCAATAGTTCGGACATCAATCAAAATAATTTAGTCAACTCTTCATAATTCGAAAGAAAACCAAAAATCATTTTATGACGTCATGATACCGTACCAGATTAGTAGTACGTTGAGGATTCCGCCATTAGGTGACTTTATCATATTACATCATACCATAGTGGGCTGACGATCTTTCGATCACAACCAACACCAGGTTCGACTGCATTGATGACTCCATCGTTTACCATCATACACCATATCAAGTGATGCACGTGGTCAAAATACATTTTGAAAGATTTTCAAATTATTTTTGTCTTAGCCGAAACAAGTAGCTTAGACATATGAATAACGGTGTTGATTTTAAAACTTATTGGTTCAGTCACTTAACCCAATGTTTTTCTCAAGAAAACAGAAGTGCAAACACTAGCACGAAGTTAATAAATATTGAAAAATCTAGCGTAGCTAGAGGATTTAGGAAAATCCAATTTCTCCATCACTTTAATCTTTACTATACCAAAATTTCTAACTTCATAACATATATATCCCCGATACAGTTCATCAAACTTACCACACTTTGGAAATTCAGGAACTTGCCACAATTATATGAGTTTAAGAACTTATCCTAGTCAGACCATAGGCGTCCATTCGCTGAGGAGTTCAAATACATTTCATATAATTATGAGTCACGAACGTACCATGTGCATGAGTTTTAAGAACTCGCGCCTAATCTTAATATTCTCTATCTTACTCTTAATAGTCTCTATCTATTAAATATGATATGAGAAAAGAATCACCTTCTCACCATAAGCACATCGATAGCGCGACATCGACATTCCATTGATTATCATTATGAGGAACCGAGCATGAGCACAAAGCCTCCGCCCACACAAAGGTTTCTACAACTCAGCTCTCACATGAGTCCTCAACTGAAATCCCACTTTTCTCTATCTTACACTTAACTTGCTCTTTGTTCGGTACGAATTCTTCGTATCTCATCACATACAACTCCTCATGAGCTCACATCGTACCATTTCACAGTACATTCACATATAGCATCAAGATATACACACTTAGTCGTTATAGACTATTTATCACTTCATTGCTTAATCCGATCACGTCGTGATCATCAATTTACCTTAGGGTTCTCTCCCATTATCAACTAAACTCCACTCGAGTTCATTCTTATTATCTTTGTCATATAGACACCATCTTAAAATTTTTATTACCGGAGTTAAGAAACTCCTGAATTCTCATTCTCTTAGATACTTCAAGATTCTTTTTTGAATCTTCACTTATATATATTTATCTTTATCTTTATCTCTCTCTTAGGTTATAACCTTAGGTACACTTACCTAAGTTTATAACCTACAGCTTTGATACCAACATGTGACACCCCTAAATCCAGGTTCCTTCGAACCTCGGATCCGGTCCACCACGATACTACTATCGTCAAACTATTTATATATTTTATTCATAACTTAATGAATATAACTTTTCTTATTACAATTTAGAATATAAATTCTTTCCATTTCTAGGATTTATGTAATGACCCCAAACTTTATAAGTTTCACAACTTGGTCATTTACTATACATGTATTACATCACATTCGATGTTATATAAATATGCGAAATAATTTAAACTTTTTCAAACTCCTTTGAAAATAATTCTCTTATTGATATCTTAACTTAAATCAATTACATAACCTTGAATCAAATTATATTATGATTCAGTCTATTTGAATTACTGTATAAACTTTTACATCTCGATTCGAATTCCTCTATGTACCGCCTAGTACAACTTTATAAGCTAACATGTTCACATCGTAAACTACTATAAAGTATATCTACTAGAACCTAAACATGGTTCAAGGGCATATATTTAATTAAACAAATCAATCTCCTTTGATGTGATTGAGCTTTATCAATCAAGTAGCACGTAACTTTACCGTGAGTCCTTAACCTACAAAAGTGGTTATTTGCAAGGGTGAGCTCGACAGCCCAGCAATTCTAACAGTTTTCATGCAACACATATCATATAATAGCATACTCAGCACATGCATTCATAATCCATTAATATTTACTACGCATGTTACTTCTCACATAACAGGCATAGAGATTTATATTACTAACATATCATCAATTAAAGATCAACTTTCAACTTTCATACATATCTCATATGCTTTTCATATAAAAAATTCTTATACTACTACTCTACATGATATATATATATATATATATATATATAAATTAGCTGCAGCAAATTAATTGGATTTCAAAATCTACCATAGTTATGAAAGAAAATACTATTATACTGTACCCATTCATATATGAGCATAAAAAAGAAAGAGCATTGGAAACATATCTATTCATAAACAACGAAAAATTAACTGAGAAGATCTAGAGAAACTTATATAACCTCCTTCATTGCTTTTGAAATTATTCATTCACTTTACTCTGATTTTAAATTATTCGTCTTTAATTGTTGCCCTATCTAAACCTAGCTACAATTTATTTTTGCTACACATTCCTGTCCCTCTAATCCATTAAACCGAGGCATTATGTACCCATTTATAGTATAATGCATCATAAAATATATAATACAGTATGATATTCTATATAAATATACATTTAAATAATTTGTAATTTATTTAGAGCTTCTCTATTAACTATTAAGAGTTCACAAGTTTGAAATTTAACAATGTATATGTGCACATTATATGACAAATTATAAATTATAAAATTGTACATAGTAAACGAGTAGCATGTAAGTTGTAACGGGTGACTTAAATGTAAATCCCACTACCCATCCCAAACCATATATGGTTTTACGAAGTGGTTGATGTTAGGTTTTGTCGCTTCGCGTACCTAAAACTATCATCCCTAGTTTACACATTAACTATCAGATATTAAAATATGTTCCAAGTTGGTTTTGTAACAAGTATGTTGTACTTCATCACTAATTTTCACTATTTTATATCATCTAGAATATTTACAGCATATACATTCTACAATTATTGGCATCCAATAATACTAAAACCCAAACATATCCACTTCAGTTTAAAATGTATAGAATAAACTACAATGTATTAGTTGCTGCCAAGTCAAGCAAATTCATTTCTACTCAGACTTTCGATTTTCCTTCTGATATGTGCACATCTTATATATTTTATTCAGGAAAGTTCATGCTTATGCATTTGGGACAATTGTTTTATTATTTTGAAAACTATTTGATGCTTTCGTTTGAGGCAATTGAAGTTGTACAAAAGGTGTTAGATTTGACTAAAGATGAAAAAATGATGCCTGCTTATTAGAGAGGATGATTATAGAGATTAAAAGACGAGTTTTAGAAAGTTGTTGTCATTCTCCTGTGGCCAACGACCAGGACGACTGTACCAATCACATTCATTGTGATTCTGATGTCAATTGTGTTGCTGATTTGTGTTAAAAATTGAAACTAAACTCATAAATTACAAATCGAGTTATAGTATCACAAATACAAATCAATTGGTCAATACTACAAATACAAATTAACTGGTCAATACTAGAACTGAAAATTCTGACCATATAATCTACATAAATTCTTAAAGTTCAAGCCATTCCATATAACATAAAAAAATAAAGAGTATATTAACTCACAAAGAATGCAGACCATTATGCAATAGATCATCATCATCCTTTTTTCCTTCTGCATCCCAAATTTGGCAAGTTTGAGTTAATTTTTCTGCCAAAGGTTCAATTTTGGATGTGTCAATCAATTCATCAATCTTGGAGGTCAGGGCAAAAAATTGCTCCAACGCGTCCTTAGCTCTCTCCCTGGCTAGAATAACTTCTTTAGCTCTCCGTTCGGCTTTAACCCAAGCCAAATCTACCGCTTTATTCAGTGAAAACGAAACAAATTAACCGCAACAAGGACTTACTTCCCTGAACTTGAATCTCCTCCATCACGGTTGTCACAACTTTTGAATATCTTATTGGATTGGGAAATTCAAAAGAAATAAAAATTAGGGTTAGAACATGGAGGACATCGAAAGGAAGGGAGACACAGATAGGCCGAAGACAAAGGTGCAATTTGGGGTTTGGGCAGACAAAGAGTGAGAAGCAATTTAGGTTTTGGCTTTGGGTTATGGTAGACTGCAAAGAGCAAGTACATAACTTCTAATTAAATTAGGGACTCTATTTCAAAAAAGAGTTTGATTTTAACTTATAAAAACAATTAATATTGTAAACTCTTTAAAAAAATATTGTAAATAAAACTATTTTTTCAAAATTTTAAATAGATTTAAATTTAAATCTTAGGATGTCATAAATTAATTAATAACAAACTGAAATATATATAACTCTTTTGTGGAACAAAAAAGTAATAATTTACGCATTTTTGATCTGTTCCACAAAAGAGCCCTAATTATTATAATTTTATTATTGTCAATTTACAATATTTTAAAATTTGAATTATTGTAACTTAATATTTTGATTAATAAAACATTTAATAATATAAATCATTTAAAAAATATTATTAAGAATAAAATTCTCATTTAAAAAACTAATTACATTATAATTTGAGTTGTTGGATACCATAAATTAACTAAGAATAATTTCAAACTTATCTCTTTTTGTAGAATAGATGAGTAATTTTTTAGCATTTGTGGTCTATTCCACAGAAGAGCCTTATCTTTTTTTAAAAAAATATTTCATGGCCAATGTATGAAATTTTAAAGTTTAAATTATTGTAAATTTATTTAATTCTCTTAAAGAAATAGTCGATATTGTATGTTACATATAAATTATTATTAAAAATAAACTTGTTACTATAAAAAAATTAAATGTATTTATATTACAATTTATATTCACCACAGATGAGTAATTTTTTAGCATTTATGATCTATTCCACAAAAGAGCCTTATTTTTTCCCCATTTTTTCAGGTCAATGTATGAAATTTTAAAGTTTAAATTATTGTAAATTTATTTACTTTGATTAAAGAAATAGTCGAAATTGTAAGTTACTTAACAAGTATTATTAAAAATAAATTTGTTATTGTAAAAAATTAAATGTATTTATATTCACCAAAATTAATTTAAAAAAATTTATTTAGAACAAAATAATGACCAATTTTATATCTCATGAAAAATCTCTGAACAATAAAATATAGTGAGCAATAATTTCTTCTTTAATAGTTCTTTTCCTCTTAAATTTTAATCATAAATTGGCGCCAAATATCTTTCTACCATCTCAATTTAGCGAAAGAAAAAAAATTTAAATTATGAATGATATTTCTTTCACTAATAACTATATTGTAACTACATTTATTTCCTTCACAATTCCTTTGCTAGAAAACTCCTCATGTGAAGGAATGAATTCCTTCACAAAATTTTCTTCACTACATTCATAATTTGTCGCAATGAGTTTTGATAAATTGGTAAATGGTGGGTCAATGGAATAATAAGTCAAACTTACAACAAACGCATCATGTTAAACCCCTCTATTTATAACTTAAATTGGAGAAATATCTTCCACACATTACTTATTATAATTATCATTAATCAACAACTTTTATTCTTCAATAATTATTCACAATTAATATTACAGAGTTAGAATATTGACAATCAGATCGTTCCTAGAAAAGAGGGAGCATTTCGTATAAATGGCGTGCATTTAAATAACCCCTTTTCTCGACAAGATTTTTAGATATTGTCAATAATGCTAACTGGTTTAATAGATTCATTTCAAATAATATGAGTTACAATATCGTATCAATTATTGATTTAATAATATAAAATACTATGTAGATGTACTGTAGCAATTATTGAATCAACAATATGAGATACTATATAGTAACTATTGTTGCAATTATTGAATTAATAATATGAAACACTGTGTGACTACTTCTATAGCAATTATGGAATCAATGATATAAAATACTAAGTGGTTGTTACTATAATAATTATTGAATGAAATACTGAGTAGCTTCTGCTGTAGCAATTATTGAATCAATAACCAGAGATACTGTGCAATATCGTGTGTTACTGTGAAATACCACGTACTACTGTGAAGTGTCGCATGTTACTGTTCTTTTAGTACCGGTTATTTCAATAGTTATCAGTAAAAAATTTGTCGACAATTTTTAAAAAAGGTTATTATTGTCACTTTCTATATCTAATAGTTATTTTATTGTGGGGCCCACCAATGATTGATTATTTCGGCGCCGTCGTACGAATATTCCCCAACAAAAAGAATATTCTCTGACAAAATGAATATTTCGCGATAGACTGTTTACTTTGTATTATTTGCACATATCAGTCATAACTATAACATTAAATAAATCAACACCTTACTATTTAGAATAATATTAAAAAAATTAAATCTTATTCATAAAAAGTTAGGATCTTAAAATAATTGTTAATACTTGTTGGCAATTAAATTATCACCCTTGCTTGGAATTAAATGTTTTCAGCGAAACTTGATAGTATATAAGGGTTTGGCAAGGGCAAATGAAATGGAAAGTAGAATGAATAATTGAAGTATGATATCTGTAATAGTTAGATGTTTTGTAATAATATCTTATTATCGTGTAATGAAGTTTTTAAAGGTTTGAGAACCTGGGATTGACAAGTTAGACATATTGTAAAAGCTAGTAATTACTTTTATCTTAATATTAGTTTGTTGAATGGATCTCCTCGGGCTATGCTTTTAGGCTTCTCATTGGGCTTACGATATCTTAAAATGCATCTTAGTTTGGGCCTCAACTAACATGCACAAAGCTTCTTAATTCCTCTCTTATACTCTTTAAATTGGCATAGCACTTGGGCTTGTAAACTTGTTTAATTTCTTATGTGCTAATAAATATAGGAACAATTACATTTTCTAGTACATTTTTAGAAAAATTTATAACAAAAATGCATCAAGAAACTATTTACAGAATTAATACATTTTTAATATTTTATTTATAAAATTAGTGCATTATGGAAAATCGCAATCAAGTGAACTCCTTCATTCTTCTCCCCACTGATCCCACGATGGAACTCTCCACCTTAATTCCTCCCAAATTCTCAGATCTGACCACCTCCATTTCCTCCCTCTTCCACCGTCATCTCGCCTCCTTCCTCCCCTCCTCCCCTCCTCTCCCTTGTTCTTCCTCACCCTCCACCACCTCCACTCCCTCTCTATCCATCACAAGTCCCAACTTACCCCTACTCTCAGATCTGACCACATCCATTTTCTCCCTCTTCCACTGCCACCACCGTTGTCTCGCCCCCTCCTCTCTTCACCTCATCTCTTCTTTGTCACCCTCCACCACCTCCACTCCATCTCTCTCCATCATAAGTTCTAACTTATTGTCTGCCACCTATTGTCCAACCCACCTCACCCATATTACCATATTAACATTATCTGGTATTAGTGTTCCAAATAGTACTGTCGGAACATTTTTTTCATAATATAGTTGGTAGCCAAACTTTCATACAAAGGTAACCAATTCAGTTTTATAGGGTTACCAATTAATTATAAAAAATTTAAGAACAATTTCCAAGTGTTACATGGATTTGTTTTCTTCAACATGTGCAACCATGAATAGTTTTATTGGGTTCTGTAATGGTCGCCATCGGTACATTTTTCAGTCATCGTACTATATGTCAACTTATAGATGGATAACTGAACTTTTTTTTTTACAGTCAACTCATTGTACTCAATTTTACTAACAAAAATTAAAAAAATCGTTAAGTCAAAGTTTGACTTAACGAAAAAGTGACGTGGCAGCTGACTTGTCTTTTAAAAAAAAGTATATGTGGCAGTTAGTATGCGACGTGGCAGTGATCACTACTAGAAAATCAACCTATAGCGACGGTCGCCGACCGTCGCTATAGGCCAAAAGACCGTCGGTAAAGCCTATAGCGACGGTCTTTAGGCCTATAGCGACGGTCGCCGACCCTAGCTATAAGTCATGGAAAAATCGTGTATTTGCTCTTTATTAACGGTCGCTGAGAGCTATAGCGACGCTCAGTGACCGTCGTTATAGGGATGTTTTATATAGAACACTATAACTACGGTCAATGACCGTCGCTATAGCCTTTTCATATTTTAAAAAAAATAATTGTGTACATTTATCCAATAAATACAAATACAATATAAAATAAAACATAAAAATTATTGTATACATGATTTAAAATCATTCACATTACAATTACAATAATTACAATCTTCTTCAGAGAAGGCTAACCACTGTATCAAACATTAAGTTACAATAACAATGAGAATGACCAAGATTCTATTATTGCAGAGCAGACTACATATCATATTACTACATATATCTGTTGACGAAGCATTGCTTGTGAGATTGCTGGATCCTGATCCTCCAACGCCTTCTTATCTTTTTCTCTTATCTACAACAAGGAATTAATGGTGTGAATTATTGTATACATGTAAGTTTTGTTTATAGATATATGCAACAAGGAAATAGATATACCTAGAAATTGGTGTTGCACTCCTGCTCTAAGATACACATTATAGCTTTTTCATTAGAATTGCCTAATGATCTTGTTGGAAAATGGAAGCTAAATATCACGAAGGGTAATACTATGCGCATTCCTTCCCAGCCATTCTTATGCTAAATGAAGCAACACTTCCAACAAAAAAGTTGCCTAAATTGTTTGAAACTGCCAATAAACATTATTGTCAATAGCTTTCTCTTTACAATTCATTTTAATTTTGAATAAAAAAAAGAAATTGTCTCTATAACTCATTGGTCGCGCACACAAAAGACCACAAAAAATGCAAGGGCAGAAGATAGGCTTATTCCTAAAAGTCAATTGACCCTCTTGTTTTATATGATGCATTCTTGAACACATAACGACTGCAAAGACATAAACAGTCACATATGCGCCATGTTCAAGGCAAGAGACAGAGGCATAAACAAACACAGGTTGCATTTTGATGGTTAAAACAAGGATAAAGGAGAAACATAACATAATAACAACCGAGTTTTCCATCACGTAATTGTGTTTAAGATACTTATCCTTCTCCAGATTTTTTCCCCCAAATCACCATCTGAGGAGTTGTGGCAGAAATATTGGTCTTGGTCAACAACTTTAAAGCATACCTAAAAGAATAATCTCAAATATATTCTTGCTCAAATTCAGTACAAGAGGGTAAGACTTTTTCAAAACAACTCTAGCTAGCTCAACAAAGTTTTCAATTTTATAAGTAAAACAAAATTGTTGGTTTCACAATCAGAGAAGCAACCATTAATCAATTAAAAGGAAAAAGGTTAGCTAGAGTGTATGACAACTAACCTTAAATGCTTCCCTCCTGTATATCATAATGCCTCCAAAGACTACCGCCAAGAGCACATAATTCAGAAAAGACAGCGAAGTTGGTGCTTTAATTCCTAAGATACACAAAAAAAATCATATCAAAATTAGAGTTCACGGTTAAAAAACACAGTTTTCATGCTACTCCTTTTGTTTCAAAATAAGATATATATTTTCAATTTTAGTTAGCTGTAGGAAAAAAATACAATTTAGAACTATAAAGTGACATGATGTCTCTTAATTTGACATTATTTTATTATTATAATTTTAGCATTACACCACCACTACTATATTCTTTAGCTAATACTACAGGTACAATCCTTAAAAGTCGTTGATTTAGAAGTATATCTAGTTTTGGAAAAGAGGGAGTAATATCAAATTTATAATGGAAAAAGAAAGGTCAAAATGTAAACACGTGATAATCAACATAAAAAATTGAATATAATCTTAGGATTAAAAATCAAATAAATTATATTGGTAAGGTAGAAAAAAAATCAATTACTTTAAACTTAGAAAAAAAAGTTATTATTGGTAAGGAATGCACTAAATCCTAAGCTAAACTTACATGTATATCTGTTTCCTTGTTGCATATTATTGTTGCAGATCATATTACTACATATATCTGTTTCTTTTTCTCTTAAGGTTTTTACTGTGCACAACAAATTACATTAATAACCTATTAATGGTGTGAATATCTATAAACAAAATAACATAACAGTTAAATGGTAATTGAAACTCTACAAGAACAAAACAGCCAATGGAGGTATACATGGCAGAAGAAATTATTAAGTACCTGTACAAGGAATGCACTAAATCCACTGTTAAGTTAGCTATCATTTTTGTTGATCAAGTTGTCCGCTACAAAACTTAAGGGAAAAGCTGGCAGCTCCTCCTTTCCTCTCCGCTGTTCACCCAGCTTCAAGATGATGCGTTTTAACCCGAGCTGCAGCCTCATATAAAAGCTGCCACATGTGCTTCTTGTCTTTCCCAGATTCAAACATTGCTTTGCTTTCTTCTCCCATGGATTCCTGACTCTGTTTGAAGAGAAATTCTAAGTTTACTCAATTCTATTCAAATTCAATTATAGTTGACTCGGTGAATGAATTGTCGTTTGGTAAAATCTTGAGGCTAGGATTTGATCACGCCTTTGAATATGACTTCAGCATAACAACTTTCAGAATGGAGAATAGCATGAGATATACGCATCAACAATAAATTTATATACAATTTTCAATGGTGAAGACAAGAGCTACCAGAGCAGAACATTATTTGATATTTACACTACAGATAACGAATTAATATACAAGTACATGGAAAGTCTATATTGACAGCTGAAGGAGCTTATACTTGTTGAGCTTCCAGACAAGTGTTCCAACCATACAACCAACTTGTTCACAAATTTTCTTCAACTCAAAACAATTAATACTCCTAGAACCATGTACGAACCTCACCATCACCAATTGGGGATTTTCCCTTTTATCATAACCAAGAGAGAAATTGGGGGTTCTTATTTTCAGTTGTATAATAAAAATTAAAACACAAACAGTATATTACAGTCAACAATACAGAAATTATTATTGTTTATTCAGTCAATTAGTGAAATTTTCAACGGAAATAAATTGAAAACCTGGCGATTTCGCGGTCGATACCACCTGTGGATTCGGTGATGATGAAAGTGATATCGTTGAGAGGAGGAAGAGGTAAAGGATTATGCAAATGGCTGGCCTCTATTCTTCGAAAGAGCATTTCTTCACAGTACCAACCTCTCTCCTTCCACCGATTTCTATCTTTAACAAATCTATTCTGCAAATGGTTTGATTTACTGCACAAAAAATTGAAATAATTAAACAAAAAAAAAAACCCTAAATTTTGCTCTAACAAATCGATTAGATCGACTTGTGCTTCTGGCCTTACTATCAAAGCGACTTGTGCTCTGGAATCTTCATCTTTGTCGGTAACAATTTCTTCCTCTTCTCTTTGCTCTGAATCGTTGCTGGCCATTTAGGGGTTGGGTAAAATGATTTTGTCATATGACATTTACGGTTGGGTACGAGAGATTAGGGATGGCTGAGATTTAGAGACTTGAGAGGGATCGAGATTTAGTATACTGATATCTTTTTATGTCTATGGTGTTGGTCAAGCGGCGACCCTCGTAACAGAGCTCTGTTTTCTCTCTATACCGACGGCCAATCCGTGACCGTTTCTATAGACACCCTATACCGACGGTTCCGTCCCGACCGTCGCTATAGCTCGTCGCTATAGGTTAAATTTCTAGTAGTGGATAATGTGTATTTGGAGGAATTTTTTTATGAAAAAATGGAAAAAATATTTTAAAGTATAATATAAATTATAAAAATTAGCCAAAAAAACAAGAAAATAAATAAATAAATAAAAATAATTATTTTTAATAAAAATTTTAAAAAGCAGTTTTTTAAATAATTATTTTTTATTTTATAAAAAAAATTAAAACATAGATTTTTTTAATAAAAATAATTATTTTTAATAAAAATAAAAAATGCAGTTTTTGTAATAAAAAAATGTAGTTTTTTAATAAAAATAAAAATGTAGTTTTTTAATAAAAATAAATAAAAGTCAGTTTTTTTTAATAAAAACAAATGCAATTTTTTAAATGATTTTTTTTCTTTTTTTATTAACTGTTATAAATTTAACAGTTAATTTTTTAAAACTGTTAATTTAACAGTTAATTTTTTACTTTTTTAATATAACAGTTAATTTAACTATTAATTAATTTTAAAACTGTTAAAAATTTAACAGTTACATTTTTTTTAATTTAAAAAAAATTGTTTTAGAAATTAAAAAAATTGTATTTTTAAATATGTTAATAGTTTAAAGAGTTTTTTTTATTATTAAAAAAAGGTATTTTAAGTCAACCTTGACTTAAAAAAATTATTTATTTTTTTTATAATAAAATTCATCTGTCAATTTTTTTTATTATAAAAAAACTGCATTTTTAACAATTATTTTTATTAAAAAATTCAGCGTTTTGATTTTTTTAATAAAAAAGAACAAAAATTAATTAAAAAATGCATTTTTATTTAAAAAAGTTGCATTTTTAACAATTAATTTTATTTAAAAATTCAGCATTTTTTTATTTTTTAATGAAAAAAAAGAAAAAAAATTATTAAAAAAAGTGCATTTTTAACAATTATTTTTATTAAAAAATTTAGCATTTTATTTTTTTTAATAAAAATAAGAAAAAAATTTATTAAAAAATTGCATTTTTTTAATTAAAGAAAAATTGACTTTTAATTATTTTTATTAAAAAAACTACCTTTTTTTATTAAAAAAAATTGCATTTTTTATTAAAAATAATTATTTATTAAAAAATTCTACGTTTTAATTAGTTTTTAATAAAAATTAAAAAACAATTATTTTTATTAAAAAAATGCGTTTTAAATTTTATTTAATAAAAAACTATTTTTTAAATTTTTATTAAAAATAATTATTTTTATTTATTTATTTATTTATTTATTTTCTTGTTTTTTGGCTAATTTTATAATTTATATTATATTTTATATTTTTTTCCATTTTTTTCATAAAAATTTCCTGCAAATCCACATTATCACTGCCACGTCGCATACTAACTGCCACATATACTTTTTTTTAAAGACAAGTCAGCTGCCACGTCCCATTTTCGTTAAGTCAAACTTTGACTTAACGGTTTTTTTTAATTTTTGTTAGTAAAATTGAGTACAGTGAGTTGACTGTAAGAAAAAAAAGTTCAGTTATCCATCTATAAGTTGGCCTATAGTACGATGACTGAAAAAAACATTTAACCCTCTCTTCTTTGTCACTCTTCACCACCTCCACTTCCTCTCTCTCCATCATAAGTTCCAACTTATTGTCTGACACTTATTGTCCAACCCACCTCACCCATATTACCATATTAACATTATCTGGTATTAGTGTTCCAAATAGTACTGTCGAATTTTTTTTTTTCATAGTACAGTCGGTAGCCAAACCTTCGTACAAAGGTAACCAATTCAGTTTTACTGGGTTACCAATTAATTATAAAAAATTTAAGAACAATTTCCAAGTGTTATATGAATTTGTTTTCTTCAACATATGCAACCATGAACTATTTTATTGGGTTCTGTAATGGTTGCCATTGGTACATTTTTTTTCATAGTTCAGTTGGTAGCCAAACCTTCATACAAAGGTAACCAATTCAGTTTTATTGGGTTACAAATTAATTATAAAAAAAATTTAAGAACAGTTTTCAAGTGTTACTCGAATTTTTTTTCTTCAACATGTGCAACGTCCATGAACAGTTATATTGGGTTCTGCAATGGTCGCCGTCGGTACATTTTTTTCCATAGTGCAGTTGGTAGCTAAACTTTCATACAAATGTAAGCAATTTAGTTTTATTGGAATACCAATTAATTATAAAAAAAAAATTATAAACAGTTTCCAAGTGTTACAAATATTTCCTCCCTCCAACAGGAAATCTTGTAGTATGTTTTTTCGAACCAATAAAATCTTGAACCATAATTTATGGAGATGACCTTTCATCATCTGAACTGGAATCATCCTTCCGCCGCTCCTTGATTGCGAGAAATAGGCGTTGACGTTGAACACTTGGTGAAGGTGGCTGGTGAGATTCTCACTGCTGGTGCGATGGCGGAGAATTGTAGCAATATCCGGAAGTGGGCTGTGATGGTGACAGTGGGCAATTGGAGTCTAATGACGATGGTGGCGGAGATAGAAGCGACGGAGAGGGAAGCAGAGGATAGAGAATGGGTTGACATGGATTGTTGTAGGCAAAACATATTCTGCGGCGGAGATGGGGGAGGAAGATAGAGGAATAATTTAGTATTATTGTTGCACTCTTTTTGTAATTATTTTGTAGATGCACTAATCTTGTAATTACTTTCTAATTGTTGTATAGTAATGTAAAGAACCCATAAATATATAACCCACATATATTTATCAATTCATATCATTTGCACAAAATAATTTCCAATAAAATTTCATTACATTAAATAAATATTTATAAACCTAATTACAAGGTTACATACTATACCCGATTGTTATAACAACTAGTTGCATAATGCATTAATTAACTAGTTTATCATATTTTATGACTCACTAACACTAACATACATAATCATAAACCTAAACATGCATAAATTCATGAATTCTAACATAAGAATCTATGAACGAAAATAAAATATTCAACGACGATCTTATTTACCTCTTGGAATGCTAGCTTTACAACTTCGATCATACTTAGCTTGACTTTTTCTTTCTTTCTCTCAACTAACAAGTATTCTCACATATGATTCTCATTCTTCTCTTGCTCTAACTTTCTGAATTGGTGAGGATTAATAAAGGATGAGGGTTTCAATTTATAGACCACCAAAGCCTTGCAAAATATCCTACCAAACTTAACCTCCAAGTCTTGCTCAACCAATACAATCAACCAAGTGCCTTGGAGTTAACGTGGCACCAAACATGCACACATGGACAAACACCTACCCCCTTGTGAGTCACCATGTGAGCCTCATGGTTAGTCACAAGCTTAGTCACCATACATTGAAATGCTAACATTTCTTAACCTTAATTAGCTTTGTTTTGCTTAAAAGATTCAGAATATTACCTCAATAATAGAAGACGACACCCTAAATTCCACGACTTGATCTTAGGAGTCGACCCCTAAGGTTACGTACATTTCTTGACTTGACTCTAGGAGACAATATTCTAGATTTTACAAATCGTATATGCACGACATACACACACACACTTCACATTTCTCAAGGCATTTCATTTTAAAAGAAAACATTAGGAAAGTGGTTACCGTGTCTTCACTGAAGTCGAGAGATGCTTAACCCCTTTCCCTCGCTTAAGCAAACCCTCGAACTCTATGAATCTCGGTTACATATCAATTTCTTAGACTCACATAATGGGTTATCTCGATTATTAAAAACTAAAAATCCAAATGAGTTAGTACATCTTAAATCTTTACTTCTAATTTTCTCCAATAAATTAAATTTCAAACCCCGTCGACATTTATGTAGTTTTTTCCAAATTCACTCTTAGAATTAATAAATCTCAATTAAAATAAAAATAAAAATAATAAAAGGAGAGAAATTTTTTTGGCGACAATGATAAAAAAAATAAAAGGTATAAATATACTATTAATTTAAAATCTTATATTTCATAATCTTCAATAATCAATATAATGATAATTTTATCATTTTGGTATAAACAATTATGGCCTAAATATATATTAATACTCCTGAACATTAATTTTTATTTAATAATCATCAATAATCAATATAATTATTTTTTTTATACCAAAAAGGGTAAAATTGTCATTAAATTTACTTTAACAAATTATTAATGGTCTTATATTTACCCTTTTGGTACAAAAAATTAAATAAATAAATGTTTAAATGAAACTCAATATCACATATATGTATATATTAGTCACATGTCATTGTCATGTCATCAATTTCTGGTGTGACAATATTAATTAAACATAATAAAAAAATTAAAAATTTAATCCCCTAATTGAAAAAATTTGAGAAGACAATCTATAAAGTGGAAAAAAAATAAAAAAGTTTAATTTTCTAATTTAAAAAATTAAAAATACAATTCCCAAAATAAAAAATAGAATTGAGAATATTAATCTTTAGGCCTTTAGCTAAAACGAACAAATTAAATAATTAATTAAATAAATATATAATGGTCTTAATTAAAATGCCATTAATTTACTTTAAACAAATTCATAATGGTCTTATATTTACCCTTTTTAGTATAAAAAATTAATTAAATAAATTTTATAACGTATATTTTAGTAACATGTCAATAAGAAACAACTACTAGAAATTAACGTATTCGTTTTTTTTCCCAAGCGATTAGTGTATGGATTTTTAAGGAAATTTGAATGGAAAAAAGTTAGTAAGTAATTTTTAGCGGGAAAATACTATTATTATGATTCCTAATAATGGAACCATAAACCTAATATCATTGAAATATCAAGAAAAAGGCATCAAATAAACATTCATCGATCCCTTTCATTCATTTAACAAATTACCATAATTCATTCAACCAATTACAGCTAGCATATACTAGGCAGATCATATCCAATCAAAAACACTACCCTCTCTACTGCTAGTGCAATCAGTTGGCCTGAACGAAACACTCTTGTTAACCAGATCATATCCAATCAAAAAGTCCATCTGTGACAAGTTCCCAAAAATGGCCAACTCAGCCGAATGGGTTAATCACTAGGCAGTAAACACCATTTACCACCTCTAAAACGTGCTCGAAGGTTTCAAATTCAAGTCCGCTCCCTAAAATGAAACGTAATCGTAGGCAAAAGAAGCTCAAATCCCCTCCACATATTTATAACAAAGGTTAAAAATTCCTTGTGGATCAGGTATTGTAGTAGCAGAAACTGCATTATCAACTTCTTGTTTAAATTCGCCGTAGAATTCACTAGGAAGAAACGTTATGGTTTTGGTGCCTGAGTCTATGATAATGTTCCCCTCTTGTTCCTCAGCAGCCTTCAAATCACCACCCGAATTAGGATTTGACTTAAATTTCAAAATTTGAGCCCCCAACCTAACACTATCCAAGGTTAATTAGTAGTAAGTAACTGGCTCTTTATCAACCAAGGAGTGGAAACAACCCAGGGCCTGTACAATAGCATTACTCCCAAAACTAATTGTACTAGACACTTTTGAACCTTTACTACTCGGTAATCAAACAATACGAAAATTTCCCATCAATTTTTTCACTAGTTGATAACAATTTGAAAGCGGGACCGCCTCCTAGTCCAACTATGCCTGATGTTAATTCATTAAAAGTTCCACCGTCATCGGTCCACCCCAAAACCAACGCCTGGGAATGAAACCGGCTGTTGGGAGGATGATCCAAAGGTGAATGTATCGACGGCAAGATCACCGTTACTATATGAGTTGTCACCATAACTCGCTCTGTACTTGCAATAATTGTTGCTACAACTCGTGGATTCGAAATCTTGGCAAAGATTAGAAAGGCATGGCAAGTTTTTATAAGTGGAAGAGTTTTGGGGACTGAACAAGGGGAAATTTTGCTTGAAGCAATTCCCGCAAGGCTGACATTGTGTCCAAGTTATGTCACTGCCGGTGTCGGCAATGGCCACAACGGTAACGGGGGGAGTTCCGATGGAAATGTTCATGAGGTATTCTCCCGGAGTTGAGGTTACTGGTGCTTGGATTGTGCCTGAGGAACGAGATATTGAACGGAGAAAAGCATTGTGAAGATTGTCAAAATGGGTATTTGATGGGTTGTAGAATGGAGATAGGGGGGAATCGCGGTGTATAAGATCAATGCTGAATCCGAGTGCGTTAGCTTCTGGTAGGGGAGAAATGTAAAGAGAAATAAAAAGGATAAAGAGACTGAAATTAAGTTCCATGGCTAAAATTTTGAAGGGGATTAGAGAATATGGGAATGTGAGAAGAAGGTTTGAGGAATGTCAAGTTTATATAGGGAAAAGGGAATATGGAAGGTTAAATTTTGAGGATTTTGTGCATTTAAATTGTATCAAAATAGTGCAGAGAATATGGGAAGGTGAGAAGAAGGTTTGAGGAATGGTAAGTTTATATAGGGTAAAGGGAATATGGAAGGTTAAGTTTTGAGGATTTTGTGCATTTAAATTGTATCTAAATAGTGCAGAGAATATGGGAATAACTTTGATTAATGCATGATGTTTGGCAAATGTTTTAATGTTTAAAATCAAATATGTTCACAGGTGGAAATTAATTAATTAGGTTAGATGTACCTAGGCTTGTGATGAAAATATACTTTGCATGCATGAAGAAGATAATAGTCATTTAAGAGTATAGCGAAAATATTTCTCCATATACAAGTCCATGATTTTTTGAATCTAAGAAATTAACTAGACAACGTAAGTAGCTACTAAAAGAAAGAAACTTTATATGTAGGGTCAGTATAAATATTATTTTCTATTCTACAAAAAAAAAATGAAAAAATGAAAAAATAAAATAAAATAAATTTCCGTTTTTCCTTTTTATACTTGATCCGCCATTAAAAGAATGTCTTTAAATACAATAAAGTTTTTCTATCAAAAGATCTAAAATTATAAATTAAATTTATAATAAATAAGTTAAAAAGACTAGTTCACCCTCAAAAGTAGGATCCATTAGTTTAAAAAACAATTGATATATTGTTTCTGAATGTTTAGGTCAATTTTTTGATTGTTTGTTACTTGTATTAGTGGTAATCATTTTAGAGAGATATATTTATAATATGTGAGACTCTTTTATAATTCTATGCAGTCTCGTATATTTATACGTTTTGTAATTATAATTCGACACAAATTTATCACAATATATAGTATGACTAAAAAAATAATAAATAAATTAATAAATCAATGTACTTATGTTGGGACCATTATAGATAACATTGAAACTTTTTTTTGTTGTGCTATATTTGACGGAATGAATCCCAAGACTTCATACACCCAAAGTCTTATGAGTACTCTTTTTACCATTGAATCATGGTGGGCTTGTTATTTGAAACTTATTTTATTCCTTTTCTACGACTTTAATTTTCTTAATATGCTTAAAAAATATACTATAGTTATTATTTTAAGAATGGAAAGAGCAACACATTGGTAAAATTTTAAATTTAAATTGAATTTAGACTATTTAGTTATTATCTTAACTTATCAAAAAAGTAGTACTATAATTAAAAAATTTATTATCTTCAAACATATATGAATCAGATTAATTTTAAAATTTCACAAGGTAACTTTAAAAATCCAATAATTCTTTTCCTGGAATAAAGAAAATAATTAATTTTTTTAAATACGGCTAAAGGTTATCATTAGGCATGAGCTAAAATCAGATACTCATAAAGGTTGGAGATATTCTAGCTTCTAGCTAGGTCTCAGGTGCATAGACAGTCGGACACTTATTTTAGTAAAAATACATAAATTTAAACTACAAGAAGATAGTCTTATCTTAGATATTATCGATCAATTAGAAGACTCTGGAAAGAAGAGACAAATGATCGAGAAGTATATCACGCTTGTTAAAAGCAAGAAAAAATCTTTTGAGGAAGATGAAAAGTTTGACCCAAGTCAATACTCATTACAAAAGATATTTGATAAGGTTAATGACCGACATAAGGAGCCCACTCTTAAAGACTTAAATTGTCTGGCTGAAGGTCTAGTTCTTTCTAAATACTACTCAAAAACAGTCAAATGCTGAGTACTGCTGATGGAAGTCATTTGAACATAGATTATAAACTATCAGATGCAGTGGTATGCAACAATTGAGTTTGTTTTGAGAAGACCCATTTACAAAATTGGTCTATCCCAAAAACTCCCACTTCTCAAATTTATAATAAAGGCAGTTTTTTGTTTAAATCTGATTATATTATAAAGTCCGTTGAACAGTCCCTTCCTACA